>OU343218.1:243375231-243518732 GCA_910596185.1 Chrysanthemum makinoi
GACAATCTAAAATTCTAATGCATATTTATTTAAATTAATTTATTTTGGATTAAACAACTAACAGGCATACATGGGAACAAAGGAAAAAATTCAAGATGTATGCCTTGTTTTTCACTCTTTTATGTACCTCTTTACTTTGACCATTTTACACATTCGGATAGGTGAAACAACCGACGAAACCGACCGAAACTAAGCGGATAGTCTTCGGGTTCTTGGTTCTAGGTTTTCGGAAAAGTCAGTATCGGGTCAGGTCGGTCGGAACTGATCGGGACAAAAACCGAAAAAATAAGTGCAGTTTAAGGAAATACAACTGAAACCGACCGAGACACTTTCTTACATGCTTGTATTGTTGACAAGGGTATCATGGACCCGATGGCGCCTTTTCTTCCTAAGCTACTCAAGTTCCTCTTAAAGGGCTTGTTTCATTCTCACGGGGAACCGACATAATCTATCGACTTTCTCTTAGAGATTGTTGATATTGAAGAAGGAGACCATCTCCCTAGTCTCCGGCATAGGAACCAAATGTGCACAATTGAGTCTAGAGCCAAGAGATCATCCATAAAATCTCATTAGGACACAAAATTAATGAAGACTTGCTGTTTCACACAATGTGGAAAGTAAGAATATATTAAGAGTCCTACGCGTTATCCTTGTGGTATTGTCAGAACATCCGAGTGATATGTAAGTATTCACGATGAAGATGGAAATCCTTCTAGAGCCAACATCAAACAAGCTCTTGGTGGGTGACATGTGAGATATTACATAAGATCAAGCTTGTGACAACTGGATAGAAACGATGGGGCGATTCAATCTTGAATCTACCTTGGTCCAGGAAATGGATTGATGGATACCTTTGAAAAACCGGTCGTTGTTCTTAAAGTTCTTTCCTATAGCATTTGTGTATTAATGTTTCAAAATTAAAGGGTATTTATGATTGATAATTGATTTTCCATAAAACCTTCGTTGTATTGCAAAACATTTTCTATTAAGCAATATGATTGATTTCAAATCATTTTCATCGATCGGTGAATCTCAATTCATTTGGTTCACGCTCCTCGTGTTGTCTTCTTTGAGATGTTAGGTTTGAGAGCGGCTGAGGCAGTGCGAAACCTGTCAGGAGATTCTTGAATTATACGATCACCGAGCAATACTTGTCTTGATCAGCGAGGGGAAGTGGGCGTGTACCTCAATTCAACGAAAGTGATCAAAGACACTTTCGTGTGCTTTATTCTTAACTGTTGTTTTCGCGGTACATTTGGGCGGTTGCAACTTATCGAATTGAGAGAAATCAAAAGCGCTTCACATCATCCACACTTATTGAAGAAATCATGACTAGTGCATATCTACATAACGGCTCGATATTTTTATACTATGCTTACGCTCTGTGCTGCAGATTATCATGAACCGGTAAGCTTCTACTCGATGGAAGATGATCGAGAATGTGTGAGCATGTCGGTCCGAAAGTCACAACTTCATATGATGGCAACACAATAAAGGATGATCCAGGAGATTTCTTGTGGTACGATGATCAAAGAAAAGCTAAAAGATCATCAAGATGTGGATCGATTCAAAGACCTCCCAGAGGTACAAAATAATCGAACAATGAAGAGTCACTACAAAAGCACAAAGAATGCAGACATTGAAGAATTGAAGTCTACGAGCTCAGAACTGAAGATTTAATAGATTGCTAGGATGCAAAATGTAAAACATGGGGTGACCTCCCTTAGGGGGGAGATTGTTAGGAATTGGAAATTCCATAAGTGAAGTGTCTGTCACCCTAAATATTATCTAGCATAAGTTAGCTCGTAGACATATCGTTAGTTATGTTATTTGTGAGTTTGTTAGTTAGTTATTAGCGTAGTTTAGTTTAGTGCAACACCGTGGAGGAAGGACGGGTCTTTACCTACTGTATACCTGATCCATGTGAGGCCGTTAGGAGGTGGTGTGTCTGTAACTATGTACCCTCATCATCCATCGGAAGGGGTGCTGCTAAGTCTCTACCAAGAACACCTTCTCATCTCTTTCTCTCTCTAAATGGCTAACATGTATTTCCATCATCCAAGACCACCCGAATCATCAACACAATAATATTTACGATCCTACAAACAACAAAGTCGATGTTGAGCAGGAAGCAAAGTAGAAAGAAGATTTAGTATTTAAAGACATTTTTGTTACGACCACTAAACAGGTAAATATTCAATCATTTTTGTACCATTTGCATAAGTTTAGACCATGATATATATAAATTTAAATTTATTTATTGTTTCAGGATTCAACAAAGGATTTGGAGGATTTGATTGATTTTTCTTCTCTTCCGGATAATATGGTATGCACTTTTCATGTATTAAGTTCAAGTAGATTTAATAGCATTATAAGTAGTTAATAGTGTATCTTTGATATGTATAATTATGTATCTAAGTTTCAGGATGTCAATGGTTTAGATCCGCAGATTGATGTTGGTGTAACACATGTTGATGTGGAACAAAATTTGGTATGGAAATGTTATGAATTATGTCTTAAGTTTGTTTATTAATTGTATAACACTATGAGAATATGATTTTCAGGATTTGAATGGTTCGTTGATGAGCATATGGATGTTGGTGACCACAGATAACTGGAATTAATGTGGTATGCAATTTCTATTTATTAAGTTTCATGATTAGCTGGATAAAAGCTGTTTTGTATATCATTTTCAGATTTGAATGGTTTGATCGATGAGCGGATGGATGTTGGTTCACATATAACTTCGAGAATTGTGGTATGCTAAGTTTTATGTACTTAGTTCAATTTCTATTTCTTAATTTTCATCATTAAGCTGGATTAAGCAGGTTTTGTATCTCATTTGAGGATTTGAACTCTTTGTTTGATGAGGATGGATGATGATTTGTAGCTGTAAGGGTTCCTTTTGAGCGAGAGA
Source organism: Chrysanthemum makinoi (assembly GCA_910596185.1). Taxonomy (NCBI): domain Eukaryota; kingdom Viridiplantae; phylum Streptophyta; class Magnoliopsida; order Asterales; family Asteraceae; genus Chrysanthemum; species Chrysanthemum makinoi. The sequence goes on from OU343218.1 coordinate 243,378,149, forward strand.
GAAAGAAGAGCCACACCTACTCTATACACGACTCCACCACCTACCACACCAAGAAGGGCCGAAGAGTGTAGTCCTAGATCTAGGATCTATAAATCTAAGATCTGATCCTTATTGGTCTGATGGAAGTGAGATACAACTTGAACCATGGAAAGAGGTACTTATACTTAATTAGTATTCAATTCATGTTTGTTGAAGCTTATGGTAGTTATTAGAAGTCATATACTTAATGTAGAATTTGATAGGTAGCCCTTATTATAGAATTTTGAAGTCATATAATTTAGAAGTGATACAATTGATTTATTCTCTTGTTTGAGTTGATTTATATATAACGGGTCAAAATAGATTTTTGAAAGAAAATGTATTATAGGTATGCTTGCCTTGGTTGTGTCTTAAAAGCTCATAAGTATTGTACTTTCCTTAGGTATGCTTGCATTGGTCGGGCGACTATGTAGGTCTTATGTTTCTATATTTTGTCGGGCATATAGGGACATGCAAATTGAAACAACACAACGATATGTGTATATCTCTTGTGAGTGGATGTAAAATAGGAGTTGTTTCATCATTCCACAGGGAATTGAATAGTCTGAAAGGTTCCCCGGCCACAGAATCAATTGTCATTCCGGACATTAACATGTTATTACGTTCAAAAGAGGAGAAATTTTGTTTACCTTGGTCAAATCTCGAACTATACAATAAAATTTGAAATTTGCTTTAGTAGCCAAGGGCGACAGGAAAGGATGGTTATCGATTTGGTATGTAATTATTACTACTTATTATCCACGAGAAACCGTTTAAATTCCATCTCTCATTTTAGCTAATGTAGTTTTTACGTATACTTTGATATCATGACACATTGATGTATGGGTATTGTATATGTGGCACTTTAGCAAGGTTGCAAAAATCGTGAATCGGTAGTGGTGATTCGACCCTGTAACTTATGTCGGTCGAGCGGGTTAATCGGTGATGTCGGATTGGCATTTTCGGCAAAATTTGGGTATTTTCAGTTGGAGTGATACAAATGAATTTCCTTGAAAATCATCTTAACGATAAACATCAAATATAATTGATTAAAACTTGTTGAAGACAAGTTTTGGGTATTCGACAAGATTTGCAAGTTTCGGCAAGTTTGACCACCGCTAAGTCGTTGACCGCCATTGACGTTGTCGACCGATTTGCTGACCCGATTACACAATCGGCAGGGTTGGTGGCCCATTAGCATCTAATCGATTGATTAATCGGCCTTGTAGGCCTTGTTTTGCAACAAGCACTTTGGTTTGAAGATGCGGATTGGGTGATAGTTGGCCATATTTCAGCACAAAGCAGTAGAGATATACCAATGTATTATGCAAATGGTATTACCTATGGTGTGCCTTGGTTAGCCCTAAATGTTGAAAAGATGCAGTAGTCTCTTGGTTTTCAGTTTTCAACTTATTCTCTTGGTTCCAGATTTAATAATGTTGATTGGAAATGTTCATAAAATCACAATCCTATTATATTGACATGTTATGAGCTTCTTTGAAGTTTGTTTTACAATCCTATTGGAATGTTCATAATTAGCTATGTCAGATTCAGTTTGCTAGAAATCTGCCCAACTTTAAAGCTTGTAACAGCTTGTTTAGAAAAATATGAAAATTAATCTAAAAATACCTTGTTAAAGAACACCAACCAAATACTAAATTTCCAAAATATCAACTGATTTTGCTTAGAAATGAAGAAATTAAAAATCAATAAATGAAGCTAATTGAAATTGTTTTGTGATTTTTGACTTTTAAAGGTAAACTTGAAATTTGACTTTGGTGAGATTTGTTTGAACCTAATTTAGTATAAGTGATGTTATGAGATGAAATAGGGCCTAGATATGCAGTCGTAGTTAATTCTAAAGCTAAATGAGTTAAGCTAAACTTAATATGGTGATATGAAAGTTAATCAAATTTTAAAGTGATTTGACTATTTGATCCTAAGTGCTATTAAGTAGGATGTAAAGGTGAAAACATGGATGGGTTGTCTAACGGGTCAAATCTGGTAGTTAGATGGACATTTTTTTTTATTTAGGTGTTTCCGTCTGTTTGATTGATTAGATACCAAAAGTGTTCAGTTTTTTCAAACTAAATTCATATATGTTTTCAGTTTGTCATTATTTTTTAGAACGGGTTTGCTTTTAATACACCTTTCATATTGTAGGTTTACATTCCCATTAACAGCCAAATATTCCTTGGGCTTTGGTAGTGCTAGACATTCGATCAGGTGTCGTTACTATATATGACAACCTTGGTGGTCCTGATGAAGAAGGCCGTCCATGGTGGGATACTTGGATGGAGACTTTTTCAAGGGATGTTCCAGTTTATCTTGAAGATAGTCAGGTGATGGCCAAGAAAAACATTGATCCACATAGTTATTCAATAACCTTTGCTATGCATGCAAAGATGTGCCATTACAAGGTGGTTATTACGTAGATTGTGGTATTTGGCTCTGCATTTTTTGTACCGTTTGACAAAGATCTTCCGTTGATGGTGGATGATCCTGTTGAGTTTGCTCTAGCATATCGTGAACAATTGATATCTTTCTATTGGAAATACAAGAAGGTAGACTCAATAGAATCAATCAAACCAACAGATGGTGTACATCGAATGGTGTAGGTCTTGTAGTTGAAAAACTATTGACCTTTACATGGTTGCATAGCGGTTAGGTCTAAAACTATGTAACTTGGTTTGTGCGGCTTGGTTGCATAACGGTTTGAGGTCTTAACAGTTTAGGTGTTGTAGTAGTTTAGGTGTTGTAGGCTGTTTAGGTCTAGTAGTAGCAACACGTTGTCTCAACATTTGTTATTCCTCAAACTCGATCTTTTGTAAACATTTATGGTATGTGTCCTCTTATGCATTGCTTTATTGCTTATTTTTAGCATCATTAAGTTAAAAATATTGATATTACAAATAGTCGGTTGGGGCGTTGGGCACTTGGTAGCATACAAAAAAAGGGTCATTTATAAATTTTAAGTCGACATGGGTTGGGTGAACTTGGTAGCATCATTTTTATTTTGAATGATAAATCCACACTCTTCATGTTTTCTCCTAGTTGACTTGAAGCACTTCATTGATGAGTTTTGGCTAAATGAATTAAAATACACAAATACCTTTTGATGGCAAAGGCTTTTTGCCTATTGATGAGTAAAAACACTATATTGCATAAATATTCCAACGCTGTTTAATAAAGCGATTTTACCGTTGACCAATTTGACCAACTGACCATTTTCCTTTTAGTTAAATCCTTTAACATAACCCAAATTGACCCATTTCTATGTAACTGGGTCGAAATTGCCAACTCTAAAGTAATATGCATTGCCATCTTCACGCATATGCATATGTTACATGTCTACATTTTCTTCAGTTAGTTCTTATATACACCTGTTATATACTAGAAACCCATATGCTCTACTATCAATCAAGCTAACCAACAAATGGAACAAATACCATCATTATCGTTTACAATGGCACCCGGATACCGAACCACTTTTCGCTGCTATACCTCAACTAAAAGTATATCCCCAAAACAATAAAGGCAAAACAGAATTATGACAGAATAACGAAAATAAAAACGAGCTACAACAATTTATGATAAACTAAGCACCACATTTGTTCATAGATTAATTGTCGATTACATGAACGCCGCCACCATATATTAGCAGCATCTGAGTACACAAAACTGTAACACGAAAATTATAAATCCACACACCAACTATAATTAGAGCTTCCTTAAACCAATAGTGAATAAACAGGAAGGCGAATGTTCATAAACCCTAATCCAACTTACCATATACATAATAACACCACAATTGTGACCCAAAACACAAAACACAAAACACATCTACCGAAACTAACCGTCACGGATCTTCATTGATCTCCATCAAGGTAACATGTTCTTCCTATTGTTTGATCCCATCACGTATCAAGTCCAATGTTCCTTCAAGAGATTGCAAGATATCACGCTTCACGATTTGAATCGTGAAACTTAGGCATCTACCCTGTTCATGAAACGGTCCCAAAGAATGGACGACCTCGAGTCACGTAATCGCCTTCGGATTTTCTCCCTAAGTGACCAACCAGTACCTCCAACTCATCGAGAAGATTGCACCCTCACCAACTCACTGAAAAGTAGCTTGAAACATGTCGCAATGTTTTCAGATCCATTGCTTTGGTTCATCTAGATTGGGAGTGGCCATTGTTGTTGAAAAAAGCAGATCTAGAAATTATTTGGTTAGTTGTGCGTAATATAATTAAGTGCGTAGGTAATGGTACCATTATAGATCCAAAATCATTTATATGGTAAAACCGGATCGAAAAGAATGATTACAAAACATAACTGAAAACGTATGTATGAAAAAAATAAGGAAACACAATAGAGAGTTCTAACACTATGAACTGAAACAACAATACAAATTTAATTCATGCCCTATCTTTGTGATAATGAACCCCTACACATCTTTGAATATTACAATCGGGAACGTTTTAGACAGTAAACAGCCACACAAAGAAAATAAACAACTACGAACCGAAGATAAACTTTACAAAAAACTAACAACAGCATTAAAAAGAAACTTTCTCACAAGGAAACAATGAAACTTGAAGTTAAACTTAAAAAACAAAAAATACGTATTTCGTTTAATAACCGTTCGCAACGTAAACAGACAGTTACAAAATATTGATAATCACAAAAAAAAAAAAAGATTGTTGCTACAATATATAATTTCTTAAGAATGACATCTAGATTAGATATAATCCATGAAACAAAACAAATAAATTAATACAAACAACAAACGAAACAAACAAATAATACAAATAAGAACACAACTAAAACCATGAAAGAAACGAAACAAACAAATGATAAGTAAACTTCTACACAACTAAATATAATCTGGGTGATCCCAAGTTTGAGAGTTGTTAGAGTCGTAACCATCGTCGTAAAGATAGTCATGACAACCTTCAAATCTGCTCTCATCCCACTCTTTGTACAAAGCATCGATTCTCTGTCGACGTTCTTGTTCCTCCCAGCTTGCTCCGCCGAGCAACTTCTCCATCTCTAACAAAACTTCTTCATCTTGGAGCATAAAGTCGCTCCCTTTCGACCTCCTCCAGAAGCAGATTCTCTTTTGCTATCTCCCTTTCTGCCTCCTTAAGAGCGGCTTTCTTTCTGCTTGTCTCCATTTCTCTTAAAATTTCATCTTCATCAACTTGTTGGCGAAGTCTTTTGTTCGGAAATTGTTGGCTGAAGTCTTTTTTAGACATTTTTGAGAAATTTTTTGTGTTTGTTTGTGTGTTACTTGTTAGTGTGCATTTAATATTTATAGGGGATTTCGAAAAATGTGTACCCGGTACCATTTCAATTAAACCTCTTTTATATTTTTCTACCAGTAACTAAATAATTATAGTATATCCATTCTAATATGCATAAAATTTGGACATATACAATCATGGTGCCTTAAGAAAAATCGGATGGTATAATATTTGGACATAACGATAAACCAATTCAATTAAAACACTTGTACCCGGTACCATTTCAATTAAACCTCTTGTATATTTTTAATTAAAAATACACAAATAAAGTGGGTAGGTTTTGAAATTTATTGCCCCTAACCATGTAAATTAATGTGGTGAGGGAGTACATGGGCATTTAAGTAAAAAAAATGTCTTGAATGTGCGATTTGAACAAGCGTCTTGAACAAATAATTATATTTGGGTAGGTTTTGAAATTTATTGCCCCTCACTATGTAAATTAATGTGGTGCAGGTGAAAGTACATGGGCATTTAAGTTAAAAAAATGTGCAAATGTGTGAATGTGCGATTTGAACAAATGTGCGAACTAAATAAATTTATTATACCCGTTCTAATATGCATAAAATTTGGACATATACAATCACATTGCCTTAGAAAATACAATCGTGTAGCCTAAAAAAACATGAATGGTAAATTAAGTGTATTTTTGATTTGCCAAGATTTAAGTATATTTCGGTAGGTTTTGAAATTTATTATAAAATTTGGACATTCTAATATTTATTATACCCATTCTAATATGCATAAAATTTGGACATATACAATCACCGTGCCTTAAAAAAATCGTGTAGTATAATATTTGGACATAACGCTAAACCACTTCAATTAAAACACTTGTACCCGGTACCATTTCAATTAAACCTCTTGTATATTTTTTAACTGAAATTAAAATACACAAATAAAGTGGGTAGGTTTTGAAATTTAGTGCCCTAACTATGTAATGTAGTGCGGAGTGAAAGTACATGGGCATTTAAGTTAAAAAATGCGAATGCTTGATTTGAACAAACGTGCGAACTAAATAATTATATTTGGGTAGGTTTTGAAATTTATTGCCCCTCACTATGTAAATTAATGTGGTGCAGGTGAAAGTACATGGGCATTTAAGTTAAAAATGTGAAACTTGATTTGAACAAATGTGCGAACTAAATAAATTTATTATACCCGTTCTAATATGCATAAAATTTGGACATATACAATCACATTGCCTTAGAAAATACAATCGTGTAGCCTAAAAAAATAATGGTAAATTGTGTTTTTGGTTTGCCAAGATTTAAGTATATTTGGGTAGGTTTTGAAATTTATTATAAAATTTGGACATTCTAATATTTATTTTACCCATTCTAATATGCATAAAAATTAGACATATACAATCACGGTGCCTTAAAAAATCGTGTGGTATAATATTAGGACGTAACGATAAACCACTTCAATTAAAACACTTGTACTCGGTACCATTTCAATTAAACCTCTTGTATATTTTTTAACTGAAATTAAAATACACAAATAAAGTGGTTTTGAAATTTATTGCCCTGTATGTAAATTAATGTGGTGAGGTGAAAGTACATGGGCATTTAAGTTAAAAATGTGATAATGTGCGATTTGAACAAACGTCTTGAACTAAATAATTATATTATATCAATTCTAATATGCATAAAATTTGGACATATACAATCACATTGCCTTAGAAAATACAATTGTGTAGCCTAAAAAAACATAATGGTAAATTAAGTGTATTTTTGGTTTGCCAAGATTTAACCTTTGGTGTATCACTTCCAAAAAATATTACGTACACACAACTTGTTGCTCTAGCCAAGAAAAAGTTCAACATTGGTGAAGAGTATGATATTGGGATTTCTTACCATGTTGGAAATAATTGTGTCCAAATAGTCGAAGATGATGATATGGCCTTTTTTGTACATCAAGTTTTGAAAGGGAAGTCTACTGTGTTGCATAATTTGTATATTAAGAAGAGTAAAAAGGCTTAAAGTAAATCCTTCTTCATCTAATACTTTTGAATTTGATCTTAATGCACTTCCTGACGGATACGACGAATTTGGTGATGAAATTGACAACACATATAATCAACCAAAAAATGACGAACCTATTTTGTCTACTCCCCCAAATCATGCATGGAAAAATAACACATTCACCTATATGCCTACTCCCCCCGATCATCCAACACCAAATATTAAAACACCAAAAGTAGGGGTCCTAGAAAATTGCTCACGTTTTCTAAAAGAGGGTGTTGAATTTGATAATAAAGAATTATGCATGTATGCAATCGGTGAAAAAGCTCTTTTAGAAGGTTTTCAGTTTAAAACACGAAAATCTGATTCATATAGGTATGATGTAATTTGTATACATAACAATTGCAATTGGAAGATAATTTCATCTAAGATAGATGACATTATAAGATGGAAATTAGGAAAAGTAAATGACATTCACACTTGTCCGAGAACACAATTCTATCCTAATCACCGAAATGCAACCGCAAAATTGTTGGGTCATTTGTTGATACCAAAGATGGGAGATCCAGATGGGATATATAAGCCAAAGGACATAGTAAACGACATCAACCTTAAGTACAACATCGACATTTCTTACAAAAAGGCATGGGGAGGAAGAAATATAGCATTGGAGACGTTGCCCCGTGACCGAAAATTCCTTTTCACAATTACCGTATTATTGTATAATTTAAAGTTGAAAAAATCGGTTGGGTAACACACATTGAGACAGATGATGAAGACCGTTTTGAGATGGTTTTATAGGCTTTGGTGTTGCGGTAATAATTTATTACTGTCTATTTTATTTTAATAAAAAGTTTATATTCGTTATATTATTATTTGTGAAACTAATAGTTTGTTAATGTTTCTAGATTCGGAGTTTCTTGGACCATTTGCGACCACTAATAGTAATTGATGCAGCTCATCTTAAAGGTACATACCTAGGTACAAATATGCTCGCGCGTTGGAATGGATGGAAATAATCAAATTGTTCCTCTCGCGACCGGTGTATCTCAGGGTGAGGCGGGAGATCGTGGACATGGTTTTGACCCTTGAAGGAATGCATCGGTGAAGTTGCAGGTTTGGCTATAATATTTGATAAACATTTAGGAATACAACAAGTTTGTCAAACGGTTTTCCCGATGCATTTCATGGTTTTTGTTGTAGGCATTTGATGTTAAATTGCAATTTCGGACAAGGGAGAAAGATTAAGGCCTTATATTGGAAGACTTGCAAATGTTACACAACCGACGAGTTTGTAGAAGCATTCTCACAAATTGAACGAAGAAATGAGGAAACTTACAACAAACTGGTGGACGCTGGCATTACTAATTGGTCAAGGGCACATTGCACAGGACATCATTACAATTATATGACTTGAACGGTGCAAATCAGTCAACAGTTTAATAAGATGTTCGAAGAGTTCGATTTCAATGCTAATGGAATACTATAGAGGGCTTCTACAAAGATGGTTTTGAGAACGACAAAAGTATCAAGGTATATACTTAAATGATTTTATATATTATTAAACTATATATTTTTTATTTTATAGATGTCTTATTATTATAGTTATTGTTAATTAATTATTATTATGTCAAACGTTAGATGCAACTCCGGGTGACCTTAGTGACTAGGCTAGTGCAAAAATGAAGGACAGAATGTTTAAGAGTGCTAATTGGACAGTGAATCCCATTGAACATAAAAGGATATATGAGGTAGATGATCATAGAAAAAAACATATTGTAAGGCTAGATTATGATACATGCACATGTCGGAAATGGCAACTTTCTGGTTTGCCATGTGGTCATGCTATAGCTGTTTGTAGAGCTCAAGGATTGACAAGTTGTAATCATTTGGCTAAAGGTTGGTTTAGAACAACCAATCTAAAAGCTACATAGCAAGGGTTGGTATATACCGTTGGAGAAATTCCGAGTTGGGAGCTTCCAACGGGTTTGCAAGTTGTAAAGCTACTAAATATGGATAAGCAAGCGGAAGACGAAGAACGAGATCGGATTCGATCTCAAGGTGAGGTACCGAATAAAATCATGCGGGCGGTCACGGTGCGTCACACCCGAGGAGTTTGTAATCGCCATTGCCTAAAAAGGTAACTAATACGTTCTAACGATTATTTTATTTGTCATTGGTTTATTGAACAATGTATTAGCTTGATAGTATTGTTTTATAAATTACAGGCAAAGAAATCTACAGGAGGCGGCTCCCAAAGCAATCACGGACGATCACAAAACCACCACGGAAGCTCACAAGGATTACAACCATCAATGTCACAAGGCTACGAGCATGTTAACGGTGACCCATAGTTGAAGTGAAGTCCGAGAACAAGAGACAATCAATGTCACAAGGCTACGAGTTTGTTTGTTTAGAATGAAGTTGTGTTGTACTTGCAAGAATGTAGTTTAAAGTATGAGACCTCTCTTTATGTATAACTGATAAGGTCAAAGTGCCAATGGCACACATTTTGGACAAGTATTGTAGACCAAGTAATGCATAAGTTCTTAATGGACTAAGTTTTTCAACATGCATTACAATCATACATTGTCCAGACAGCTACAAGCCATAAAACAGTTTTTCAACATACATGATAACCATACACACAAGTCAGCCTGCTACAAGCCACAACGATGTTCTCCCGGGAAAAAACTCAGGGAATTATGTTCAAAAATACAAATTGTGGCCTAAAAAACAAGTCACAAATAATTCAAGCACAACATATCCTGTTCTGGAAATAATAACGGATCAATGAATCTCGATATGCAAGTGCCGCCTGTATTGGATTATCAACATGCAAAGGAATTCCATAAGCCAACCTGTATACAGAACAATACATCAAAATTAACTTTCTATTAGCCATAAAATGACATTTCTATACATTGAGTGACCCAATCTGTTTCCATAAGCCAACCGTTACACAACCCATCAATGTTTTCACCGTTACAGTTTCCTAAGCCGTACCTATGGTTTCCTAAATTGGTTTTTGACCTTTGACCTGAAAATTGTTTTACCCATTTGACCCATTACACAACCCATCCATGTTTTCACCTTTACATCCTACTTATGCAAATGAACCACATCTAAGCCAGTTTCCTAAGCCATTTTGAGTGCCCCAAGGCCACAACTACTACTTTTCCTTTCATACTTATATTAGCCAACTATTACATTTCCTTGAATTACAATAAAACAGCTCAATTATTTGTGCTAAAGCGGACATAATCACTACCAAAGCTGATGATACAAAATGCAGTCATGATGACATAGCTGATTTTTGACTAAAATAGTGACTGAAAACAGTTTCATTTCAATATCCATAACTCACCAAACAATTTTATCCTCCACTATATAAGGCCATAATCTCAGTGGTTCCATTTTCATCACATATATATTTAACAAAAACAAAAGCGATCAAAATGAGTTCAAAACATTCCAGTGACTCGTCTGCTGAGGAGGTTTGGCCACTAAATTCAATTGAGCCACCTTTGGAAATTGAGTATCCAAAGTTTGGCTCAAGCTCAAAAAATGAAGCAACTAGTTGTAACCTAACCCCCAAACAAATTGCAATGAAAGCTTTTGATGAAAGGAAGAAAGTTCTTGGCCTTCCAAGCAAGAAATTTTGTGAAGAAAATGGTATCAAACCATATGTGGTTGAAGATACCAAAGCTAAGCTTTTGATGAAAGGGAAGGGAAAAAAACGATCTGTTTAAGAAAGGGGAGCGAAGCCAAAGGAAGGGAATGGGAGTTTTTGGTTACATATGATGTATGTATGTTGGTTTAAGTATTATTTAAACCAAATTTAATAAAACTCTTGTAACCATGTTGATCAATGAATGGTTTTAGATTAGAAAAGTCACTTAGGCATTTAATATAAAGATCCATTTCACTTAGACAAAACACTTAGTGATATAAGATGTGGATTTAACTGTAACAAGTCACTATAACAAAAGGCTCTGGCTATATGTTGTTACAAAGATCCATTTTAGTTCAAGATACAAACCAGTCAATTAGACAAAATTAAAGTGATATAAATGTGGATTTCACTATAAAAAGTCACTATAAACTTGTATATGTTGTAAGGTTCCAATTCTTTAGATAAGGACTATGAATATGTGGACAAATACAATCCAACTCTAATTAATAAATAAGGACTATCAGTATGTGGTGAAGATGGATTGTGGATCTGTTGGTATACAGTATAGGAAACACAACCAAATGAGATACTGTTGTAGTTTGGTTAGAATAACTATATGACATGTTTATGATGCCTATATAATTGTGGTTTTAAAAAATGACTTACATGTTCAACAGTATGTAGTAAAAAATGGTTTAAAAACTAATCAGACCTAATCAAATGAAGCTGTAAGAAAAAGATAAAAACAATGACAGTAACAAATCATACCTCATAAACTTGGTCAAACTGAAATATGCTTGTTTCTTTGTTTTCTACCTTGGTTAATTCCCAGCCTTTCATTAGGCCTTTGCAAGTGATTATTTTTTGGATCTTTTGTCATGGATTATGCTATTTAAGCATGGGTATACATCTATTCATGCTTCAAGTTTTGGTTAATATTTGGATCAAAGTAACAAAATTTATGGCATGATAATTTAGGTTGAATGAGTTACGTGAGGCGACAGAATCTTATCAATGGGAGGATATGTTCATCTTGTATTGGGAGGGTGGTAGTATGGCAGCTATTGCGGATATTAATAGGGTTTTCATGAAGGTGGATCTGATGAATCGTGAGAGGGGTTATTTTGTGGAGGAGTTGCAGACTGCAGCTGCACAGTTTCTACCTAAGAAAATGGCAGAGTTTTCAAATGAACTTCAAAGGAAAGATTACATCAAACTAGTGGAGCTGAGGAATGTGGCTAGCGAGTTCGAACTAAGGGGTCGGGAGATTGACCTTTTCACAGATAAGATTAAGGGTTTGTTGCCATGGTAGGGTCGATGATGCAATGGTGTATGTCAGTGTTGGCTAGTGTGTTTTCCAATAAAAGTGTTGTGGGCTCATGATGCCTAACACGAGTGTTTGGGTCCTAGTTTGTAACTTAAGTAGTTGTCCTGTAATCGTATGTTTCATGAAATGTTTATGTTAATCTTAGTGGTCTGTGTCATGGCTATCTTAATCAAAACACTTGTGGTAAGGCAAATAAGGCTATGACTGGCAAAACTAGTAATAGCAAATATAATCATGGTGGTTTACTAACCTGTAAAGAAACATGCAGACAAAGACTCCGCAATCACCAAATAAACCTCCACTTTGGAACATTCTTGCAAGACAGAAAAACTTGATCTGGTAGGTTTTCGGTCGATTTCTTTTTGTCAAACACACCTGTCTCCCGTAGAATCAAGGGAAGATTGACCTCCAAACAATTCCTCATATTGAGATACCAATCACGACCTTCATCTTCACAACGATAAGCACTGTCATAAAATATAACATTTCCGGATTGTATGTGGCCGGGCAAGCGACCAATGCTTCTTAGGTTCATTTATCGAATGAACACACAAGCAATATAAATAAAAATAACATCAATTCCAAATGACAAAATTAAAGTGATATAAGATGTGTTGGAAATAAATACCGATCAACATCACCCATGCCAACTGTGGTAAACTTCTTTATTCACATAAAATAGTGGGCTGAATCTTGAAGTAGAAGTGTCAAGAAATAACTGCTAACGATGGACCAATCTGCAAAAGATGGTCTGCAGTGCCACAAATACATCACCTAAAGCTCAATATGCTGTAGACATGTAAGAAAAACATATGTAAGGCACATATCCACAAAGCAACAAATCGAAAAAAATGCAACACCGCACTTTATATTAAACAGAAAGACCAACACACATCACTCGCAAATCAAACAACACAACACCTATGCGAAAGAGTTAAACTGCAACCAATCACACAAACACTAACTACAGCTAGACTCTAACTTTAAATTATGCTCCGGATACATCACATTTCAATCACACACAGTGAACCATTACAACGCACGAATATTATTGATATAACCCGCTGCAGCACGAAGAGCGGCATGTGACTCACGTAACATTCCCTGTAACGTGACCTGCTTAAAAACGCTCATGTGCCCGCACCTCTCTGAGAAATGTAACGGAATTAGCGATACGGATTGCGCCGCTCCGAAGAACCTCCTGGATTAAGTCATCCAAATACCTAATCGTGCAATATCAAAACAGCGCGCGCGTACCATACTTTCCACTCACGAGCAGCAATGACTTCCCTCTAAAAAGACACATCTAATCCGAAGAGAACTATGCGCCAAAACCAAGCTCACCTAGACAACCAGAGCGACATAGCTACCAAAGCAAATGTGCAACCGGACCAAACTACAAAGGACTGAACGCATGACACAACTAACATTTATACAAAATAAAAGGAACAATACATAGGCCACTACCAACAGTATAAAACCCACTACAAACCCATACATAAAAAAGGAACATACAAAAGATTATATCCAGAGATGCGTGCACAAATGAACGGCTAATTGGAAGACTGACAGCACTGTGTGCACCACTACAAACAGTTAACAACAAAAAAAAGAGGTAAAGCGTTCATACGCGTGCATAATGGAGGCAAGAAAGCATACACAGAACCATAATCATCAACAATGTTTAAAAGGCAACAAAGCGCATATAGACTAAATCGCATAAAAGAAAACCATATATACTAAAAAAATCTTATTTTAATTACCTCGTCACGGAACCAGCCTTCACAATTAGCGTCAAGCCCAACAAAACAGTCCCAGAAAAGACGATCAACAACAATATCATTGGACCAAGGAAACTTGCAACGAGGACACCAAGAATTTTGTATAAAATCCTCCAACTCACGATGGACAAAAACTTTATCAATCCTTTTGGATGGCCTTTTTAGATCCTACATGGTATACAAAATATAAGTAAATAAACATGAAACAACAGACACATACACGGATGCTGATACATAAATGCTGATATGAGTACAGCATCTACATATGCTATTGTATGACATACCTCTTGCCAAGGTTTGAGATCACTACACAGCTTAATCATATAAGGACTGCGGATATCATTTTTCTTTTTGAGTTTCTCCAGAGGAGGGACTTTCACAGGAGCATCTACTTCCGTAAATTCAGGCCTAGGTACTAGTTGATGATGCCTCTTCTTTGATACACAATTTTGCAAAGCAAGCTTCATGTGAGGGGCTTTCAACATATGGTTTCTACTATTCACAGTTTTTCTTCTTCCATCAAGACCCGTAGCCTCTCTTCCTTGACTCTTTGCAACCGTTAAATCTGAGCCTTTTGCTTTTCAGCTGCTACACGATCTTGGGTAGCCAAAAACGCACAATCATTTTGTGTGCATGGAAATAAAAACAAACTTAGTATTTACTTTAAAAGACCATTTAAATGTAATGTAGCTCAGGCTGTACAAACCTCTTCGACATATTTCTCATCTTCGACACACTCATTCTGCATGAAGTAAAGTGCGTGGTCAGAAATAAAATTAAAAAAAAGGTAATATGTATTAAAACTAAAAGTTGTAAAAACCTCTTGGAAATCATTAATACTTTTCTCCCATGATGATTTGATTGCCGAATCAAACAAATTTAGGAAATTATCATTTAAATTTGAGCAATACTCATCACCAAGATCAGTAACCTTATCATCACTATGCTGTAAAATATATTAAAATAAAATGTAAGCAATTCAGATAACTATCTCCGCCTCTTGTTACATACATGTAAAGAAAAAAAATAATACTAACCAGTGATTTGTACTGTTGAGTATGTCCATCATATTTTTTTCTTATAGAACACTGCCGTATATACAGAAGATCAAGAACATGAATCAGTTAGTAAACTCTTAAATACGTACGTGGTGTTTATGGTTATCGTTATAAAAATACCTGAATAATGGTTTCAAGTTTCCAAACCCATGCTCTCAAACTTTTGACCTCTGCATGTAAAATCAACAAACCATTGCAAATATCCTGCAATGTCTTAACACGATCCTGAAGAGTAACACGAGCCTTCTGCTCTGGTTCTGACATACTATGCTTTTTCAAGCGAGCTTCTGCTCGTTTATGCAGATAATCCTCAAAAAGATCTCCATGGACAACAGGCGGGGGTCTAGGTGCATACCAGTTAAAAAACCTAATGCCTCCTGTGTACCACTCTGAAACAGCCTCAGCTCTCGTCATATATAGATCATTGTTTGCATATCTACCAAATTAAAACAATTTCTTTGTCCTAACAAAAATACAATACAAACATGAAGTAAGATAAGCATTAACCATAATCATAGTCAACTAGTACATTTACAAAGATAGTATAAACACTAGCCTCAGGAAAAAGCTTGAAATTCTCCAATTTTTGAAATGAAACATTCCTAGACCATGAAAGTGCTCTTGGGATAACACCTATTTCCTTACTCCACACAAAGCAAGCTCGTAGAAGACTCTAAGATCCATATCTGAAAAAAACATAATATATATATATATATATACACACACACACACATATATATATATATATATATATATATATATATATATATCAATTTTAGTTAAAACAATTTTAGCAATACATAAAACAAATAATTATAGTTAAAAACAAATTTGTGAAACAATTCTAACCTTGAAACAAAAACAAATCCGGACAAATATTCCATCTTCTGAGTTGACTTGATATTTCGAATGGCATCGTACAACTGTCTCCAAATGAGTTCCCCCCAAGGAAATTTATTCCAGTCTTCAAACTTCTCAACCATCCTAAGATATGTATCATCCACCACAGATAACAAGTCACGCCCCATAAATATGACCTCAAGAGATAACAAAAGGCAAACTCGGACCGCGTCTTCATCAGATACTTTGGTAAAAAGCACTTCATCCTCAATCGCACATAGAAGATCTATGCTTTTAAGTTCTCACCTACCTTATGCGGAAATACCCGGTCATGAAATATGATATCACCAATTCTAAACTTACGGAAACTAGGCATTCCAAATTTAAAAGAAGTAATGAGGTGAAATTGACGCCGTCCAAAATGAAGATCATGTCCATTAACATTATAAAGTAGTGGCAAATCACAGTGGTCATCATCAGACTTAATTTGCTTTTGAAGCATGTAATGTATAAGACTCTCATCTTTCTCAAAATAATTCAAATCCAACCATGGACCAAAGCATGTTGACCGAAACAGTCTACAACGGTTTTCATTTAATCTGTCTTTAATCAATTGAAAGTAACACAGTTTGCTTCGAACGTGAAGCTTCGCATCAGATTCCTATACATACAAAGCAATTTATAAATCATATGAACATGAAGTCATAACATGAAGTGATATGGAGGCATGAGAGTAACAAAGAAAAATAAGCAAATAAGGTACACCAGGCAAATAAGTAGTATGGGTGATACTGTGGTGCTGCTACCACAGTAGCCTGAGGGACAAAAATTATTAATAAGGTAAGGTATGAATACGAAACTGAGCTTCTGAAATCTTATAGTTAACCTAACCATGTTCCTTTTGTCCCTAATTCCAGCTACTAGGGAGCTTATGACAGCTAGTGGTGAGCTTAAGAAAACGTCTATTAGTACAACGGTGCAGCATGTGCCTCAACCCAGTAATATTTGTACCACTAGCAGCCATACAAAATGATTTTTCTGAATTTTTTCCTTTTGTGAAAAGTTAAATAAGCTGGTTAAATTTCTATTTTTATTTTTTTTAATTTTTTTTGACAAATTAATGTTGACTAAAATAACAGTGCTAAAACTGGGAAAATGACTAAATAGAAAAGTGAAAAATGACCCTAGTTGACTTTATTAAAAGACGACACAAAATAAGCTAGCTATTTATCTTATTTGTGTGATTGTCGTAATAAAACTCACTACTTTTCTGCATAAGAACTACATACATGTGGCTAAAATCAGATATTAAAAATTGCTTAGATAACACACTCATCCATTCATTCTTCATCCTAATTATACACATAATTCCTCACATACACACTCATCCCTTTCGGCACATTTCATATTCCCAAATGATGGCCCTTTATCAAATTCCCAACTTGCATTTCTTGACTCAATTAAACTAATATAAGTTGTACATATTTCCTGACTACAGTTAACTTGTACACAGTTCAAACCGGGACATTAAACCAGTTAAGGGGTGTTTTAACTTTGATTCATCTAAAGACTTTTGTAGGAGTTTGCGCATAATGTTTAACCAACAATAATAACTTAACCAACAATAATAACTTAAACAATCTATGTTGATAATGTGCATTATTAGGGAATCCAAAAACCCACAAAAACAGGGGTTATCAAAAATAATTACTGTAATTCAAACACCCACAAAATTAACCTAATCCAACATGCGTTATCAAACAGGGGTTATCATTAAGGGGTTAGCAAACAGGGGTTATCATTAAGGGGTTATCACATCCAAAAAATTAACCTAATCCAAAAACCCACAAAAACGATACTATCAAACAAAAATCCCCAAAACAGCGGGTTATCAAAACATTACTGTAATTCGAACAAAAACAGAGATTAAACATAAATTAGAACTAATTAAGGGATGAACATACCATTTGTATCAAAAAATTGAAAGAATTATGGTTTGGATAATGTGTGTGTGGATTTGTGCATGTAAATTTGATTTACTAATGAATAAATTTGAATTACTAAATTAAAACTAAATTAGAAAACAGAAAAAACAAAAAGGATTTGATTATCAGAAAAAAAGATTTTGATTGTTCCCAATGATACCTTTTTGTAGATACAGTTTTTCAATCGCACATTAGCCGGAAATCTCACACCATCGTTCACACATCTGCTACATCGGATATTGTATCTATGGTCCGGTTTGTTGTCCAACTAATAATTGAAAGAGTACTCCTTGTCCGGACACGTGGCATATTCGCACATTCGCACATGACCAAATTATGAATAGACTTTATTTTTGTACATCAAAGTGATCACTATCCACCTTTTTGTCCCATTTTGGGAATTACCCATTTTTTTAAACATTTTCATAAAACACGATAGTGGATGTCTTAGCAAATACTTGGCTAAACAAATTTGTAATAAAAAATGTTTTACTAATTATTCACGATAAAGTTGAAATTTTAAGTCAACTTATTTAAACCAAAATAGTTTAAAAGGATTCAAAAATTAAGACATGTAGATAGGGATGAATATTATGTTTGTATAACTGCCAATTTTAAAAACACGTTTGACTAACAAATTTACATTTTCAAAGGCGCAAGTTTTAGTCAATTTTTTTGCCACGTGTCAGCCTCAACTTAAAAGTTAAGTATAGAAAAAATTAATTAGTGGCTAACTAAAAACTCTGTTTTATTAGTATAGATAGATTAAACATTGAATCTCTTACGCAATACGTGCAATCCTATAGTCTCGTGTTCGAATCCGGTAATACGTATATTAAATATAGTCCACAAACTAACAAAATCGTCACTACTGCGGTCTTTCCCACCTCTATTAATTTGTGGTCAAAATTCTATTTTATAAACGTAAGATTTGGTCCGTACAAGTCTTTTCACTCGTAGTCCCTAAACTTCAATTTTCTTGTCCGATTTTGCAAAAACTTCCAACTTCTAATTCACGTTGATGAAGACTTCATCTGTCCATGATCTGTAAGAATTCAGTTTTACATGTCATTTGATCCACCTACACCATTTATTTTATTTTTCTTGACTAAATAAGCAAGAACTATTAGGTTTGATAAGCAGTGATCCTTTTCGGATACTCATATCTAATAACTTCTACAAAACTATCAAGAATGTTGCGGTTAAGAAAGATTTCTTTAAAAGACCATTTTACCTTCATATTTCAAAAAAAAGAAATTCAAAAAATAATTTGAAATTTCTCTGAATTTCTGAAGTGATTGGATGTCTAAAGAGTTATTTTTTAGTTTCGAAGTATTCTTGACTTTTCGGTTATTACTCATATAGCTTTTGCAAGCAAAAAGCTCCACAATCACACTAAATTCTAATAAAAGGTTCGGGCTTGATACGTCTACATTTTGTTTCACAGGGCTATCAACTTAATTTTCTTTTCTACGTGTACATAATTTCCAACTTCGATCAGTAAAAAACAAGAATCTTCTGATATAACTTTACATACTTTGGTTGATTGAGCTTTAGTATCTAAGTTGATTGGGTTTGAAACTTTGTTTAGATATTAAACAAAGACTTTAATTTACACAATGATCGTGGGGGTTCTTTAAGTCCTTGAATTAGTCAAGTTATTTAATGTTTAAGAGTTTACAAGTCAATGAAGAAATTTAGATGATGGAAGAAATTTCTAAGAAAGTTAATTGATTGGGATATAGTAATTGTTTGTGACCACTACTTTTGAAGTATACGAGGGTTTTTTATTTTTTAGAAGACTTCAAATTAGAGATAGGGTTTAGAATTTGTTGTTATTGGCTAATATTGTGGACCTTCCAAGTAAGCTATCAGTTATTCATTCCTTCCTTAATTTGGTGCCCCTTCTAATGTTTTGGGCATATACATAAGAATATCATGTCTCATTATATTCCTTCATAATTAACTCAACTTTGAAGTATACATGTTACAACCGTTTCAAATTATGGGTTACAGAAGCCCAAGGATACTCATACACTACTACTTAAGGTTTGAACATATTACCCAAAAAATCGCAGGTATCTTAAATTCGAAATGTGGCAATTTCTACAGGACATAAGGAGCAGTCAGTATGGTATATATTTATGTGGGTGATTTTTAAATTTAGAGCACTAATAGAGGGTCAGTATACAAGATACGCAAAAAAACATCAAAAGGGGGAAATTTCATCAATTTTAACAAAAGCCAATATGTCTTTAAAAGGTTTGAAGTAAAACCATGCACCCAACCCTGGAAATCGACACATTTAGTGACCATAGTCTTGCTATTAGTTTATCCGTATTGGGTGTGGGACAGTACGATACTCCTGTTTAACACCTGCCAGTCACAAACCCATTCAAACCGGTGACATCTTTTAAAATCACAAAACCGGTGACCAAACCCATTCAAACGGTCGCATGCATCCTGGTCTCTTATAAAAATAAGAATAATTAGATTATTGCATTTTATATACTTTGGTTGTCCATATGTCCATAGTAGGCCTTGGTAAGGTAACTATATATGTGCATGTTTGGTATAGTCAGTATGTTAAGATGCATTGTTATCCATAAAGTAGCATAGGTTGCCTGGTGAGAAGGGTAAGTGAGTTTGGGGGGCAATGCATGATGTTTGGAATAGAGAGGTGTGAACCCTTCTTGGTCCAAGCAATGCATTGTCATAGGAGGTTAGGATAGTTTCACAAATGGTAGGATCTATCTGTGAGTTGAGGCCTGCAATCTGTAGATTCTCATTCTTTCTAGTGAGGTTGGTGCTGCTAGTTAGTTTGGTGTCTGCAGATGTACAGGAAATGTAGACTTCACAAGATGTCCTTCATTTGGTGAGGTCAGGGAGGCTATAGTTATCATGATGATGCCTCATATTGGGATTTTCTCTTGATCATGCAGTTGGTGTATAGTGGTCAGAGATAATCCTTGTTTGGGGAAATGTAGTCATGTGACTATGGTAGGGTGAATCGATGGTGAACTAATGTGTAAAGCGAATAGTATCTGAATATGTTACAGTTATTTAGAGGTGGTATGTAACTTGAACTGCTTGCAGTTTGTTGTCATAGTTGATTGTTATCTTCTTAAGTGTGTTATAGGATTGTTGGGCATGTCCAAAATCCTCTTGTATTTGGTTGTATAAGGTTTGGTATTCTTAATATAGTCACCATTTTCACCCGAGAAAAAAACATTAGGTTATAAAGATTCACCAAAAAATATACACAAATGTATGAGAGTATAATTTCCAACTTCAATAATGGACAAGAACCATCTGATATAAATTTATTTACTTTAAGTTGATTGAGTTTTTGTGTTTAAGTTGCTGGGATTTGAATGTTTGGGTAGATTTTAAACAAAAACTTAACACACTGCTCTTTGGGGGTCCTGCAAGTCCTTGAATTAGTTAAGTTCTTTATTATTTTGAACGTCTACAAAGACAATTGAAGCAACCGGCCCAAGCCGTGAATTTTATATGTTATGCTTGCATTCAATAAATAGTTAAACGCTTGAAATAAGTTCCACAGTAAATATAGATTACAACTGTCATTGCCAAGGCAATGAGGAAACTTAGATGATAAAGAAATGTCTAAGAAATTTAATTGGTATACAAGTGCTTATGACCAACTTTTTTGAAGTATAAGAGGGTTTAAGAAGACTTCAAATTGGAGGTAGGGTCTAAAGTTTAATTTTGATGTCTACTAGTGTAGACTTTCCAAGTAAACTCATCTTAGTCCAAAACTCAATAGTCATTATTCCTTCCTTCATCTGGTGGCCCTTCTAATGCTTGACATATACATGCTGAAATTATGTCATGTAAGATTCCTTCATTAATTACAACTTTGAAGTATACATGTTACAACCGTCTCAAATTATGACCACTTATATTGTCCAAAAGAAAAAGAAAACTCGGAAATGTAAACGTCACCCATGTATGTATGGTCATCCATACAGTTAGCTAATTTGCTGAGTTTTCTCAGGCTAGTACGGGTTAGAAACAAGGGGTTAGAGAAGCCCAAGGATACTCATACAGTGCTACTTAAGATTTGAACATATTACCCAAAAATTGCAGGTATCTTAAAATTGAACTATGGCAATTTCTATAGGATATATGGAGCCGTCAGTATGGTATATCACGATAGCATCTGAAGAAAAAAATGCTTTGGAGCTTACGTTTAGCTACCATTTGGGCTGTGAGCCCGATTCATTGACAAATTTGCAGTAGGATATCACGGTAGCTATGTTTCTGATGACGTTGATGTAACTGCAAATAGCACAATGATCATGAACAAAGGTGGTAAAATGGACTGGTCGGTTAACTGTCACATAGTTTGACGGGTCTGTACGGGTTGGTACAGGTTGACCCGAATAACTTTTGTCGCAATTCATTTTTATACTTAATGTGTAATGTATGAATGATTAAAAAGGTTAAATGGGTAAAAAAAATACACATTTGATGACTTTCTACTTTTGAACCGGTTTGACAGGTTATATTTTGTTATAATATCAGTGAGTTAAACGCATTTAGTTTCGCAGATCATCAAACGGAAAACAATAGTCAAACATTGACTTACATGGATTAAGGATTTTGAGTACTTCTCATTTTTGAGGTCCAACGGGGGTTTGTTAAAATTCATCCGTTTTGACCCATTCCACCCATTTTACCCCAAACATGTACTAATAAGTAACGTTGTTGTTCAAGTTACACCCATTTCACCCATTTTGACCCACTTTAGCCCAAACGTGTACTAATAAGTGAAGTCTCAAAAAAAATCAACCATTTCACCCGTTTGATCCAATTTGTGTAAAATTAAGTGATCGAATCTCCCGTTTTGACCAAATAAACTCCTGATGCAGCAGCAAGAGTGTTTGGTACTTTGGTTATTGCTGCAACAACAACCAAACACTCCTTTTCCCGGAAGATGGGTATTTTGTTGTGTGTGTTTGGTTCCTAAGTCTGTATTTGTGTTTTGTGTCACTAATTTGTTTTGGTAAATCTTATAAAGATTTACTTACGTATCTCCCAACAACAATTTGGTTGACCCACACTCCATCCCACTGATGCCTCTCACGGGATTGCTTGATATGGTCCGGGAATGCACCCGTACTCTCATCCCACTGAAAACACATTAAATGAGTATATAATAACAACGGATCAAATTAAAAGAGTATATAATAACAATCAAATAATTATTAATCACGACTTACCTCATCAAATCGACTAGCAGCATATTACTTCGTTCTGTGATTTGAAGAGTAAAGTTGCTTCGACCTGTTAGCCTTGTACTTTGCCTGTAGGGCCATGTGCTTATCCTTCGTCACATAATCAACATATTTGTTCCACTCGCTCAACTCCATGTCTCTTGGAGGAAAATTCCTTATTTGTTGCAGCTCCTTATACTCATCTCTCAACACAAATTCATGCTCCTTAATGCATTCACCATTCACCCGTGTCAGATGGGGCACCATATCAAAGTATGTTTGCAATTCAAAGAAATAACTATCTAATGTATATTGTTTACAAATTTAGCATTGTATCTACAGCCGACCCATTGATTATACCTAACCATTGGGCTTATACATTTCATTTATTAAACCCAACATTGCTTTATAGAGTAATTTCTTTTTATAATGCAAAGTTTCTTTACTTCATTTCGATCGAGGTAGTGATAAAACCACACAAGTTTTGAATATTCTATGGTCTGATAATAATGATTTTCATAAAGTTTCTAACATGTTCTATATCCATCCAGCTGCAATAGTGCTTTTTAGAGTAAGCGGTGCAGTCACCAATAACACGTTATAGGGCAAAAATGAGCACATATAACGTGCCAAACTGCAGCGTGCGTTGGTGTTATTGAACAGGGTTCTGTTTCAAGGTCTGGATATCCATTGTATTTTAATTCAGATGTTCGAATCCTTCTGTCCCAGAGCATATCAGTTGTATTTTAATTTGTTCAACAGGGTCTGTTTCAAGGTCTGGATAGACTCTTTTTATTCTTTGCGAAAATCTTTGGGTTGACAATTCGATAATTGGTTACAGAGGGCTTTCAATTAACTTAATATTCTTCTCTAAGTGTACAGAATTTCCAACTTCATTAATGGACAAGAACCTTCTAATATAACTTTATTTACTTTGGTTGATTGAGCTTTTGTACATGTTTAAGTTGATTGAATTTGAATCTTTGTGTAGATTTCAAACAAAAACTTAACACAATGATCTTTGGGGGTTCTGCAAGTCCTTGAATTAGTTAAGTTTTTTTATTATTTTGAACATCTACAAAGACATTTGAAGCAACCGGCCAGTGTCGTAAATTTTATATGTTGATTGTGCTTGCATTCAATAAATAGTTAAACGCTTGAAATAAGTTCCACAGTAGATATTGATTACAGCTGTCATTGACAAGGCAATGAGGAAACTTAGATGATAAAGAAATGTCTAAGAAAGTTGATAGGTATATAATTGTTTGTGACCAATGACTTTTGATGTCTACATTTTGATGTCTACTAGTGTAGACTTTCCAAGTAAACTCATCTTAGTCCAAAACACATTAGTCATTATTCCTTCCTTCATCTGGTGGCCCTTCTAATGTTTTTGGCATATACATGCTGAAATTATGTCACGTAAGATTCCTTAATTAATTACAACCTTGAAGTATACATGTTACAACCGTCTCAAATTATGACCACTGATATCTCATCATTTGAGGTTATGAACACAAAACTACAGCTCTCAAAACCTATACTGTCCATAAGAAAAAGAAAACTCGGAAATGTAAACGTCACCCATGTATGTATGGTCATCCATATAGTTAGCTAATTTGCTGAGTTTTCTCATGCTAGTATGGGTTAGAAACAAGGGGTTAGAGAAGCCCAAGGATACTAATACAGTCCTACTTAAGATTTAAACATATTACCCAAAAATTGCAGGTATATTAAAATTGAACTATATATGGCAATTTCTACGGGACATATGGAGCCATCAGTATGGTACAGGTAGACCCGAATAACTTTTGTCGCAGTTCCTTTTTATACTTAATGTGTGATGTATGAATGATTAAAAAGGTTAAATGGTTAAAAAAATATACATTGGATGACTTTCTACTCTTGAACCTATTTGACAGGTTATATTTTGTTATAATATCAGTGAATTAAAATTCCACATTTAGATTGTAGATCATCAAAAGGAAAACAATAGTCAAACATTGACTTACATGGACTAAGGATTTTGAGTACTTCTAATTTTTGAGGTCCACGGGGGTTTGTTAAAATTCACCCGTTTTGACCCATTTCACCCATTTTACCCCAAACATGTACTAATAAGTAACTTTGTTATTTAAGTTACACCCATTTCACCCATTTTAGCCCAAACATGTACTAATAAGTAACGTGTAAAAAAATCAACCATTTCACGCATTTGAGCCAATACATGTAAAATTAAGTGACCGAATCACCCGTTTTGACCAAATAAACTCCTCATGCAGCAGCAAGAGTGTTTGGTTATTGCTGCAACAACAACCAAACATTCCTGTTGCTGCAAGATGGGTGTTTGGTTGCGTATTGGCTCAATCACTCTAACTTTAACCATGGATAGATAAAGAATCCAATAAACCTGCAACTCAAATTTGAAAATAGGAATTTGGTTTAAGCTCACTAAACTAATAAATTTATAGCCCAAATTTGGATTGAGTTCAAATAGTTTCTAACATGTTCTTATATCCATCCGGCTGCAATATTGCTTTTTAGAGTAAGCGGGTGCAGTCACCAATAACACGTTATAGGGCAAAAATGAGCACCTAATACATGCCAAACTGCACCGTCTGTTGGTGTTATTGGGCCGAATGTGGTTGGGTTGGCTAGCGTCATGTGTGTGTGTGTGTGTTTTTGGGAGAGTGCGTGGGGTTTTTTTTGGTGTGTTATAGGATTTTTATTGGGGAGGGGTGTTTATGTTACAGGGGTGTTATAGGGTACGTCAAGAGGTGGCAACGCTATAACATGTTATAGGGTGCAAATGCACCCACCTCTCTTAGTCATATGCTTATGTGGAACTTGTGGGTGTGTTTTGATTTCTTATTCAAACTTTTTCATTCCAAATACTATCTCAAATTGACCATATACTTCGATTAATAAAAATAGAAATGGGGCGTAGCCAAGCCGTAAGGCAACAGGTTTTGATCTTGCAATTCGGATGTTCGAATACTTCTGTCCCAAAGCATATACGTTGTATTCTAATTTGTTCAACAAGGTTCTGTTTCGAGGTTTGGATAGACTCTTTTTATTTCTTCTCTAAGTATACAGAATTTCCAACTTCAGTAATGGACAAGAAACTTCTTATATAACTTTATTTACTTTGGTTGATTGAGCTTTTGTACATGTTTAAGTTGATTTAATTTGAATCTTTGTAGATTTCAAACAAAAACATAACACAAGTCCTTGAATTAGTTAAGTTTTTTGTTTTTTTGAACATCTACAAAGACATTTGAAGCAACCGGCCCAAGTCGTAAATTTTTCCTTCAATAAATAGTTAAACTCTGGAAATAAGTTCCACAATAAATATAAATTACAAATAAATAGGGTTGGATCAGTTGGGTACCCATAACCCGTGGAAGACGGCATTGGGTGTTACTTTACTTTACTTTACTTTAATAAATATAAATTACAACTGTCATTGTCAAGGCAATGAGGAAACTTAGATGATAAAGAAATGTCTAAGAAAGTTGAATTGTTTGTGACCAACGACTGTTGAAGTATATGAGGGTGCATGACTTAAAATAGGAGGTAGGGTTTATAGTTTAATTTTGTTGTCTAATAGTGTAGACTTTCCAAGTAAACTCATCTTAGTCCAAAACTCATTAGTCATTCCTTCCTTCATCTGAAAAATTTATATACAACTTTGAAGTATACATGTTACAACTGTCTCAAATTATGACCACTAATATCTTATCCTTTGAGGTTATGAAGCACAAAACTACAACTCGCAAAACCTTTACTCAGTCGGTACGAAAAACAAAACTACGGAAATGTAATTTCGATGTCACCCATGTATGTACGGTCATCCATATAGTTAGCTAATTTGCTGAGTATTCTCAGGCTAGTATGGGTTAGAAACAAGGGGTTAGAGAAGCCTAAGGATACTCATACACTGCTACTTAAGATTTGAACATATTACCCAAAAATTACAGGTATCTTAAAATTGAAATATGGCAATTTCTACAGGACATATGGAGCCGTCATTATGGTATATATTCATGTGGATGATTATTAAAATTAGAGCACCAATAGAGAGTCAGTATACATGATACACCAAATACATCAAAAAGGGGAAATTTCATCTATTTTAACGAAAGCCAATATGTCTTAAAAAGGTTTGAAAGTAACCCATGCACCGAACCCTGGAAATCGTCACATTTAGCGACCATAGTCTTGCTATTAAAGCTTACCCACATTGGGTGTGACACAGTATGATACTCCCTACGAGTGAGTACATCTCTAAAAATCACTAAACAGGTGACCAAACCCACTCGAACGGTCGCATGCATCTTGGTCTCCTATAAAATTAAGAATAATTAGTTTATTTGGATTAGGAAGGAAGTTCAACATCACATTATAACTAAAATTAGTTTATTTGGTCGCATGCATCTTTGTTCTTAAGAAACAGATGGTGTCAGCACATGATATAAGAACGGCCGCAAATAGATCCTTCATTTACACTTGTCACTTGAGCCTATAATTTTTGAGAAGGGCATTCTTGTTGTAATATCAGTGACCAAAATTGTTGTATGATCATTAAAATAACTAAAATTTACTAACTGCCAGACCAGCAGGAGTCAAACACCATTAACATATGATCACACGGTGATCAAGTGAATTTAGTAATATACACAAACTATTAGATTTAGGTTAATTCCCCATAATCTTATTAATGACATTGCAATGTATGTATATACACGACATATTCGAATACCACTATAACATAACAACAGTTGAAGTAACTATTATTGGATTTATATTGTATAACTTCAATGTTGTGTCAGTTTATCATATCAACACCTCCAAACACCAGAGTATAGTAATCAAAGAAATATAAGGCTGAATCAACAAAGGGTTAAGGAATTTATGCAGTGCCCTACAAAATATCCAAAATGGATCACTCATAGTGCCAAAATTATATCATATCATATCTCATATCAAAATGATACACGTGGATTCGCAACTCCAAGTGCATCCCAAAATCGGAAGGTGTGTATGGACACTACATCACCCTCCGCATAAACATATCATATCAAATCATATACTAGGGTGCACCCATAAGCCTCCAATAACCAAAGGCTCGCTACACGAGCATAATAAACAGAAAGGGAGACGCCGTGAGCCATCACACCCCCACAGTAGTGTCATGCAGTGGCGGAGCCAAGAAATTCAGCTATGGGGGGCGAAAAGCCATACAACGTGTTGAGGTAACATGTTGAAGTATCGGCTTTTTAGCATGCCTCGTAACAAGTCGGGTCGGGTTAAAGGCATTTAAACTCTAATAGAAGCGTTTAGAGTTATTCCTTTTTGTTATATAGAAATCTTACAATAACAACAAAAATTGAAATTTAAATAGCTAGCAAACTAATACAGTTGCGTCGATGTTAACAAAACATCAAAATAAAATTCTCACACATCCACACTTAATAGTCAAAACAAATCTTAAAGTTCACTGTTACTATATAAATGTGTATTGTCATAGCTTAGGATTATTGTAGGTACTAAAAGCTATCATGTACTGTACTATTATAGTATAGTCAAAAATACAAATGTGAAGCGTTTTGATTGACAAAATTAAGTGGCTGTGAATTATTTACTTTTCATCACCAAACTATCATCTTCCTCATTATTCTCTCACCACATAACCAGAGACATATAAACAACCCATAAACCCATTGATTCAAATATCATCTTCATACTATTGTTATTTACTTTTTAATTAAACAACTAAATTGTTGTCATCCAACGCTCCGTGAAGATTTGGGGGCACTGTATTTTTTGGGTTGAGGGCAATGGAGGTTTTTTATTCAATCTTGACATTTTTTCCTACTAGTAGAGCAGGTTTACAAAAGCTTTGTTGGGGGCATGTCCACCCATATGTTTCTACATGGCTCCGCCACTGGTGTCATGCCATCGGTGCCACAATGACATGCCCGTGGTACCTCCACAGGTAGTTAACTCGGTACACCTATTCTTCATTCTAATTCTACAAAAGGGTGCTATTGTTGCACGAGTGAACATATAAACCAACCTCATTTAGTTTATACATGAACCAGGATCTTTTCACCTTCATTTAGTTTATACACTTGTTTGCATGTCATTTTCTGTGTCCGTGGGTGAAAGTGGGTCAAAATCTTTCCATGCTCATCTACATCATACAATTGATAGCAGATTCATCAAATAAAAAGTCTTTTAAAATTGTTGAACGAAATATTTAAAACATACATTATCCCACAATCATTTGTATATGCGCGGGACGATAAACTAATGAAGTGAAACATTCGTGATAGTAGTACAATACGGAAAATGACAGTAATTTAGCAAGATTTTACATGTATCGTAACCGCCACTACTTATGCATAAGATCATAATCCACTATTAGAGAAATAGCTCCGTTTTAGCATACTTCAACCTCGTACAACAACTTCCTCTCATAATCATCAACGTATAAATTGTAAAATCAGAAGATCATCATCTTCATCGACTTCATCTTTAGGAGCTTCATTAACGTCATTTTGTTCATTGTCCAAAAGACCAAAGAAAGGCGTTAGGAGTGGAGGATGATGCCGAGGTCTGGTGCAAAGTTGGTTCATATGGAATTGGGTGGGACTACTTGGTCAATAGCATTTGTATAATCCATATTTACAGAATGCATACGACTTACAAGAATTGGACATATATTTACAGAGATTGCATCTAGGCTATTACATTAATCATAAGCATTCACAAATCTTAAACTCATTCTGCAGCAAACACACATTCATAGATCATGCAAAACAAGCGATCATAGATGAACCATTTAGAGCAGCAATATCTAAAAAAATTACATTACAGTTCTAGAATTAATTAATTTCAATCTATTAATCACATCCAAACTAAAACAGTGACAATAAACACAGAGCCACAGAGGCACAAATACTTAAAGTTATCTTGAAGTGTTGCTCTAAGGCTCTATATATTTGTATATCCTTGTCACTGGAATAAACCATATGATGCATAAGGGCGTGAGGCATATAGAGAATACATTATAAGATGTACCCATTTGACCCTTTCCAGTTTTAGACTTTTAGCAAATCTTTTTTAATTTACCCTGTTGACCCGTTGCAAATAGAAAATGTATCAAACACTAGCAGTTTTCTGACTGAATTATGTATTGCTTCCCGACTCATCCAATTTCCAGTTTTCTGACTGAAAATGTATCAAACACTAGCAGTTTATCAGTAAGTCTTGACTGAATTATGTATTGCTTTCCAATTACGAAGCGAAAATGTATCAAACACTAGCAGTTTTCTGATTTAATTCTTAAATTATTAAGCCAATTAAGAAGCGAGTAAAAGCTAGCACTAACCAAAATAGGATGACAAAGTTGGTCTTGAAAAGCTCTTTAATATCTTCTCTAGCACTAACTGCCTTCAATCCTCTCTGCAACAAACAGATTCAATCAACTTCACAGAAAGAAATCACAGATTCAATTAACTACAATACAACTAATTATTAAGCTTCAAAACATCAAGTGTGAACTTCAAAACATCAAGTGTGAAACAAACGCAGGGATAAGTAAAAGTACAACAAATCAAGCACAACAACGACAATAATTATACAGCAACAACAATATCAAGTTTCACATGCACCTCCTACACCTATGCGACCACTTAATACTACAAGAGGAAGTTCGTTATAAATTGCACAAGTTACAAAATTGATTTATGGTGCAGTAAAGACTCGTTTTCGTTTTATTATTGGCTCTTTCATACAGGCTTGTTTTTAAATAATCCTCGTTGGCTTGATGTTTATTGAATTAGCAGAAGTGGTAGTTAGTAGCACAAGCTTGGACAGAGGGATATTATTGGCTCTTTCATACCTGCTTGTTTCTAGGATAAGAGGTATGTTCCGTGTTTTGTAGATAGAAAGAGTCTTAGCCTTTGTTGTCCAAGCCCTCCAGTTTAAGGCTAGGCTACCTAGCGAGCTACCAGGATCCAAATATCGATATCTCTAACTTGCTGGTATCGTTTCCAATGGATGGGTGCCAATTATTACATTATACCCTCAGGTTACCAAGTTCTAATGGAAAATGTTAAAAAGGAACATAT
The DNA here is from genome assembly GCA_910596185.1 of Chrysanthemum makinoi. Classification (NCBI taxonomy): domain Eukaryota; kingdom Viridiplantae; phylum Streptophyta; class Magnoliopsida; order Asterales; family Asteraceae; genus Chrysanthemum; species Chrysanthemum makinoi. Next base: position 243,409,485 of record OU343218.1, read on the forward strand.
GAAATAAATTGTTATCCAAACAGGTTTTCATCTTGTTCATTTAGCTCAATCCTATCGCAAAGCTTTAAAAGCTTCTAACTAGAATAAACTAAAATAACCTCTTTCGCTAAAAACTATCATAACTACCCAAATAAAAAACCAAGAGCATGTGTACATGACTTAGTAATATAAACAACAGATTCACATATTCATGCCCTGAATTTACGGTTTCCTCAGAGAACTCATTCAATTGAACATTCCAACATTCTAGGTGAGCAGATTTTGATGAACGTCGTAAAAATCCGGGTCATAAAATGTGATCTGCCATAAACACATTACCTATTTCCATACAAACTTTTAGGATCTAAATGAATTCCTACGAAAGCACACCTTACCATTATCGAGCTCACTTTTCTAAATGAGTTGACCTTTAACACCTTCCGTCCCGACTAAACTAAAATACTCTATTTCGTTAACAACAATCATAATACGAGAAGCCATAACTTGAGTCACAAAATCAATACCAAAACATGAAATATAACACAAATTGCACAATATTAAGCTAAATCACAAAATCCATAATAGTCACATAAGTCGAACAAATTTTTTTTCTAAAAATGGATTCAACCTAATTAATCACATTAATGATAGGCATAACTTCAGCAACTACGATATACATATAGTCAATCACAACCTAATTAATCACATTAATGATAAGCTAACCGTCAACAACCGTCAATAAGCTAATCGTCTAATTCTGCTTATTATCACTAACCGTCGAATCTGAAAATAAGCTCAACAACCGTCATAATGAAACCCTAAATGAACTAATGTAACGAATTTGGGGATTTTTTTATGAGTTTATGAGGGAGATTGAATTTAAGTAATCAATTTTAAAACTTTCATTGGAACAGTGATTACGAGGGAGAGCTACCAGCGACATTGAATTTGGGGATTTTTTATGAGTTTAATAAACTTCTGTTTATTTAGAATGTGTAAAAATGATTAAGTTGGTTATAATGAAGGACTATACATGTAAGATGTATATAGTAGAAGGATACAAATTGTAACTTTGAATAAAAGTTTAAACTCACGTGACTATGTGTGGACAATTTATTTGCCACATGTGTAAGTGTGAATGATTTTTTATACTCTAGCCGGGTACCTGGTGACTAATTTTTTGCTTTTGTTATACTTTGAGTTGTTTTATAACATGTAGTTTTTTAGTAGAAATTACATGAGACAAACTAAAGCATAAATTAAATGATATATTTTAGAAGCTTGACAGTATATAAATTGCAACCTCATACATGTAATGTGAGCTTGTGAGGAATATTTCAAGACAACTTTTGAGTCAACTCCATGATATTGATGGCAACATTCAAGGGGTACGCACCTAGTCATAGTTACAAAACCAATAAACATCAAAGCAGGACAACCTAGAAATAAACCAACTCATATGTTTAGTGGCCATCAAACAACCAAAAACAAACAAAACCACCATAAACACCCAAAACAAATCATGTATCAGTTTCAAGCAATATGTCTCAAAAGTTGAGACTTTAACCAGCTCTCAAACAAATCTAGAAACCAATCAAACATAGATCTTAACATATTCGAGGCCACCAAACATATGAATAACAACAAACAAACCCAACCACCTTACCGACCGGATCCGGTTATATCCGGTCAAAACACCATAGAGTTACATCACCAGAACCTCAAAACACCACCGAGACCACGTAAATATCCGAGAGTATTCTTCTTTTCATATCCGGTATTTAAATTAAAGTTACTTATAACAAATTAACAATATACTTAATGATATAAAAAATGCCGTTCAAGAAAAGAAAAAAAATATTGGTTTTCTGTTCACCTTATATGTCACGTTTACATACAAGGAAACATTGATTTTGTACCATCAGTAGTACCTTACAAGTTAAATAAAACTATTACAATGATTAAAAAGAGAGACAATATTTCACAATCTTGAAAGATTTTAAAAGGTGAACAAAATAACTAATTAACGAAAATGATAAACATCATGAATATCTATTAATCTTGGCACTACTTGAGACAGCATGAGATTTGCTCCTAGGAAACATCATATGATCACTCTTCACCTTCCGACCCAACTCCTCGTCATCACGAAACCTCGAAACAGGAGCATCTTCATCGATCCTAGCCATGCCAACGCTCACACTCCTCGGCACTCGCTTTGAACCCATCACGGGCAACGATGACTGTTTATTCATCATATGTTGCTTTATATACACATCAATGAAACCACCCAAACTCAAACACCACTGCAAAAACCGATGGTGTTGGTGGCGGGATCTATAGATGTTGTTGGTGATGGTGGTGGCGTGATGGTGGGGTGCTATTAACCTGGTGGTGGTGGTATGTTTTTTTTAGAGAGAAGAAAGAAACCGATTGAATCATGGTGTGTATTTATGTTACTTATATATGCTTTGAGATTAGGGTAGGTGACAGTTACTAAAATGGATTAAATGGGCTCTTAAAAGTTTTTAAATGGGTTCATATTAATATTGGGCTGTTATAAGTCTAAGACATTTAATTTTCGGGTGTAACTTTTTAGTATGCGTATAATGTAAGCTTGTGACTATTAATTTCCATATTAAGTAAGTGATATTGGCTGAATTTTTAAGCCTTGCTATTTAGGGAAAGCCTAAATGCATTATAAGGTATTATAGATTTATAAGAACACTCCCATCCATAACACCATAACACCAATAACACCGTCCACGTCATCGTCACGTCAGCTTTAACATTTAACATTAACATCCCCAAAAAACACTCACAACCATAACATCCCAATAACATCAATAATATTTCATATTTTCAAATTCAACCCCTAAACTAAAAAAAACACTTCATTTATTAAACGTTAACTAATATTTCGTTTATTAAATTAATATACAAATAATATTTATATTATTAAAAAAAATTATAAACTAAAAAAAAAAAAAAAAAAAAATGGAATATGGATGCATGTGATGTAGCAGACTGTTAAGCTAACAAATGGAATATGGGTCCACAAACACAAACCTCCACACGCAAACCTCCCATCTTTCTTCTTCGTCTTCTTCGCAAACCTCCACACATACACACAACTGTTAAGCTAAAAAAAAAATGCAAACCATCATCATCTTTGTCTCTCTTGCACACTTATGAATTTGAAACTTTTTATGCCAATGCGCAGCCCAAGATACGCCAGGTAATAACGGGCGTTAAAGCCATGCCTCCAACGTTCAACGCCACTAACGGGCGTTATTTTCCCCTTTAACGCCGTTGGTGCGTTAGGGTTGGGAGTGCTCTAAGTGTGGTAAATTCAGAAAAATTTTACACATTTATTCAAGTGTGGAGATAAAAATGTGTACATTTAGCCTTTTTTTTTTAGTGTGTTTGCCGTGCATATGAGTACTAAGTTAAAGAAAAAACGTTCGCATAATAGTGATTTTCACAAAACGTTTCTCAAGAATCAAAAGTTTTCATAAAGCTTCGAAGTTATTCACATTTTGAAAAGTAACAATAATGAGAGTATGAATTGTTAAACATAAAGGAAGTCATAGCATAAGGATATTCAAACGAATTCGAAGGTATCACAAGAATTTGAGTACTAGGAAATAAAGTAACGCTGAAAGAGAATATGAAAAATTGTACAAGAATACGAACAAATAAATGAACACGTTTAGAAAACCATCCGTACCTGTATTGTCATCTAAAAAACGACAAAAGATCTCATACGCTTGTCACCAATCTATTTGAACAATAACTAATATTAGTTAGAGTTAACGACATAAATGGTCTTTGTGGTTTGCCGGTGTTACGGATTCAGGTCATTTTTCATTTTTGTCACGGATCTGGTTCTTGTAGTTTCGACCTGTCATGGATCCAGTCCAAAATGCTTCATAAATGGTCCCTTTGGTTTTCTAGGTGTTAGAGATTCAATCCATTTTTCTTTTTCATTACGAATGTTTTTGGACTGGATCCGTATAGTTTTGGACCTGATCCGAGACGGGTCAAACCACGAGGACCATATCTGTAACTAAAATAAAAAATAAACTGAATCTGTAACACCCGGCAAACCACTGGTACCATTTATGTAGGGGTGCTCATCGGTCGAAAACCGGACCGGACCGAGACCGAATCCGACAAAAACCCTAGACCGAGACCGAATGTGGTCGGTCCGTCGGTCGGTCTGGTCCAACATGGCTAAATTTTGGGTTTGTGGTCCGGACCGGACCGAAACCGAATCCGCAAAACCCTAGACTGAGACCGGACCGCCGGTCCATCGGTCCGGTCGGTTTCGGTTCGGTCCAGTCGGTTTTTGTCGGTCGGTCCGATCCATCCGGTCGTTTACTCACCCCTACATTTATGTAGTTAACTCTATTAGTTATGATATCATCACTACGCTAACATATAATCCACTAGACTTCTAGGAGTCCACTCTCCTAAATGTTTTACACGTGCAAATAGTTAATTAAAACCTGTATTAGTGTTTCTATATAGTAACTTGCTCACAAAGTCAAAATAGCTTTACAACTTTCATACAAGGAAAACACGTCCTCGTTTTTTTGTTGTTTTGTTCTTAATTTCTTTGTTCAAGTGAACAATATTCAAGAATTATGTTTACCAAAAGATTTTTTTAACAAAAGTCATACTTTTATCCTGTTTGGTACGCAGCTTTTTTAGAGCTATAAGCATTTTATTACAAAAATAATCTCCTAAAAAATAAGCAGCTTTGTTTGGATACATCAACTTCAAGCTTTTATTTTAAACAAGTAGCTCTAAAATGAAAAGCTAATACACGAAGCTTTTTAAATATTTCATAGTTATTAAAACATAAAAATAACTGTTAGCTTATATTTAAATTTAACAGCTAATTTACCAAACACTTTTATTGAAAAAAAAGATACAGTTTGTAGCTCATGTTAACAGCTTACGGCATACAGCATACAACTTACGGCTAATTTTGCCAAACATACCCTTTAATTTATATTTAGTAACAAAATAGAATAGGATCTTATTATGAGGCTTGAACTTCATCAAAATGTCTTGTTTAATGAATCACATGATGCTAAGACGTTATCTAAGCTTAGTTTCAAAACGAAAATCATACAGTAGAATCTTTACTGATTTCATTCCAAGTTAAGTTCGTAAACCCAATTGATGTAAACCTCAAGCATGAATCTTTGGTTTAGAAGCTCTTGCGGTTATTGTAAATCATCCTCCAATACCAGTATCACTCACGGTAATTAGTTACTTTATTTAACTTACTACTATTTACCTTTTTGCATATAATAAATACCTAATTATTTGATTGTATGACTTAGTGATGGTTGACTTTAATTGGTCAAACTATTTCATTTCTGTTGTAAAGATATAATTAATAGATTGGTAATCATGTTATTAGATTAGTATATGTATGTGTATTCGATTCTGTGGATAGATTAAGGGGGTGTTTGGCTAAGCTTATGAATTGGGTTTATGCTTATGTTATATAAACTCGTAAGCCTTTGCTAAGTGTTTAGCTTAGCTTGTCATAATTAATAGAGTTGATGGCATCTAATGGCGACAAACTTTCTCAAATGTTTACGTATCAGTTATGAACCCAATAAAATACCACAATACCCATCATACTTTCAAATTCTAGCTCGATATCATACTCTTGCATATGTGGATTTTATTTATTTTATTTTTTTTAAAGTTAATTACGTGAAGTTAGCTGCTTCAAATTACCAATCGAACTTTGTTAATCAGACATGAACGCAATCTGACGTGGATCATAACGGTACAAATTTATGACGTGGCATGTACAAATTTATGACGTGGCTGTTCTAAGGGTCCACTCTCCTAAATGTTTTACACGTGCAAATAGTTAATTAAAACCTGTATTAGTGTTTCTATATAGTAACTTGCTCAACAACTGTAGTCCAATTAGCCACGTTCTCGTTTTTTTATTATTTTGTTCTTTCTTTGTTCAAGTCAACGATATTCAAGAATTATGTTTACCAAAAGATTTTTTAACAAAAGTCATACTTTTAATATATATTTAGTAACAAAATAGAATAGGATCTTATTATGAGGCTTGAACTTCATCAAAATGTCTTGTTTAATGAATCACATGATGCTAAGACGTTATCTAAGAATAGTTTCAAAACGAAAATCATACAGCAGAATCTTTACTGATTTCATTCCAAGTTAAGTTAGTAAACCCAATTGATGTAAACCTCCAGCATAAATCTTTGGTTTAGAAGCTCTTGCGGTTATTGTAAATCATCCTCCAATACCAGTATCACTCACGGTTAGTTTATTTCCTTATTATATTTAACTTACTACTAATTACCTTTTTTTTTCATATAAATACCTAATTGTTTGATTATATGAATTAGTGATGGTTGACTTTAATTGGTCAAACTAGCTCATTTCTGTTGTAAAAAAGTTATAATTAATAGATTGGTAATCATGTTATTAGATTAGTATATATATGTGTATTCGATTCTGTGGATAGATTAAGGGGGTGTTTGGCTAAGCTTATGAATTGGGTTTATGCTTATGTTATGTAAACTCGTAAGCCTTTGCTAAGTGTTTAGCTTAGGTTATCATAATTAATAGAGTTGATGGGCATCTAATAGCGACAAACTTTCTCAAATGTTTACGTATCAATTATGAACCCAATAAAATACCACAGTACCTATCAAACTTTCAAATTCTAGCTCGATGTCATACTTTTGCTTATGTGGCATGACCGGTTAAATTGCATATGTGGATTTTTTATTTATTTATATTTTAAGTTAATTACGTGAAGTTAGCTCTTTCAAAATACCCATCAAACTTTGTTAAATGTTTCAAAATACGCATCAAAATTTGTCAGATGTTCACTTATCAGACATGAACGCAATCTGACATGGATCATAACGGTATAAATTTAATTGTCAAAAATATTAGCAAAGTATCATTTAAGATGCTTGATAGCTTGAAAGTAACCAAAAGGGCTAGCAATCATTTTTTTTGGTATCTGAATCTACCTGCTGCAAAAATATAGATATACTGATTTATGCGATATATTGGTATCTACCTGCTGCATGAATGTAAATATACTGATTTATGCGCATTTTTCTCGTGTAACGTTCCATTATCTTGATCTTGCAGGTTTATGGGCACACAGTTTGACTGTATATGACTACCAAGGTTAGTGTGTATGGGTGTGTTATTTGGAATGAAGGGACATAGGCTATATTTAGAATGTAATATAATTTCAAATTTTATTACGTAGTATTATTTTTGGATAGCTCTTCTTGATAGAGGTTGGAGGAGATCTGGATGTTTCCTTTACAAGCCAGAGATGGAGAAGACATGCTGTCCATCTTATACGATTCGTATGAAGGCAGCTGATTTTGTTCCTTCAAAAGAGCAAGTTCGAGTATCTAAACGAATGCAAAGGTGTCTTCATATCTCCCAAATGATAATATGATCTCTGTTTCTGTTCTTTCTCAAACATCAATCTGAAATATTAGTTGCTATCTCCTTCCTTACCAATGGTATACTTTTAAGTACTATCAACTACTTAATGCTATATTGATATGCAATAATCAACTTTTTTGCAGATTTTTAGATGGTTCGCTGAATTTTAAGAAACCAGATGAACAAATTGACACGTCAATTGATTCAAACCACATTTCCAATAACGATTCTGTCAGTTCAGTATAACCGGAGATTGACCAAGTAATCAACTATTTATCTGACCAGATTGATTCTGGTCTACTCGCATGCACTGAACGAGGGGAGTTTCCTAGTGACATTCAATTTCCTAAAGCTTCTGTCAAACGTGTTGCACCAACCAAGAGGAAATTACAAGCTGAAGGACCACAAGATCTTTTGTATTCCAGCAACATCTCTTTTCAGATTGCTGCTGCTTTAAGGCGGGCCAATAAGACTGACTTCACACATAAAGATCCAAAGTTTATTGCTGAGGTGTTATCGAGCCATTTAGCTAATACGGCATCAGCAATTGGTGTGCTGGTAAAAGCTTGCAATGGGCATATTAATTTTTATTCTACAGAAACACAAACTCAAACGGATGCAATGATTGGAAGACCCACAATTTCTAAAGAGAGTTCTTCAAGTGACTCTGGAAAAGTTCAGATCAAGAGACGGAGTCTTGAGATTCGTTTAAATAGGTCTACTTTTGATCCAGAAGAGTATGCATTGTACAGAAAATACCAAATCAAAGTGCATAATGATACGCCGGCTCACGTCACTGAAAGTTCTTACAAGAGGTTCTTGATTGACAGTCCCTTAGTTTTTGTTCCACCAAATGGAGATAATACAGTTCCTCCTTGTGGATTTGGTTCCTTCCACCAGCAATATTTGATTGATGGGAAGCTTGTTGCAGTTGGTGTGATTGATATTCTCCCTAAATGTTAGTCGAGTAAATATCTGTTCTGGGATCCCGATTTTGCTTTTTTGTCACTCGGTAAGTACTCAGCACTACAAGAAATAAATTGGGTCAAAGAAAATCGAAGTCATTGTCCTACGCTGCAGTATTATTATCTTGGCTATTATATTCACTCGTGCAACAAGATGCGTTATAAAGCAGCATATCGTCCTTCTGAGCTTCTATGTCCTCTTCGTTACCAGTAAGTTCTTTTATGCCTTATGCAAGGTAAAAACGGGTCAAACGGGTGAAAATCAATTAACAAACATGTACTTGCAGGTGGGTTTCTTTTGATATTGCAAAGAGGCTACTTGATAAGAAATCGTATGTTGTACTGTCTGATTTTGCCACCTTACAGCATGAGGCGGCTTCATCACCTAATTTGATTGAAGATCAAATAGAAAATGAAAATGAGTCTTTTCCAGATGAATCAAATGATATGCGGATAGATGCAGATGAAGAAATGTCTGAAGTTGCTTTTGAAGACTCTGATGATGAATCAGGACCAGAAACCACTAGTTTAACGCCTGCAGAATTGCGAAAAGATGTTAGTAATATCGTCATTGGTTTGAAGGGCATGCATTTGAAATATAAGGTACACTTCTAACAAAATCATTTGCATTTTCGTTCTTCATGGCTTTCTGCATTTTGCTTATATAATTAACTGGGCATTTATTCCGGGCTATGTTTTATCTCGAATGTGTAAATAAATAGCTTAAGAAGATACGGGTCAAATGGACGAAATTTGCCCAAATGGTTTTTCAAATCAAGCGAAGCAAAGGGCGCATTGCGCACAAAAACACAAAATAAGGTGAACGTTACTTTGAACAGACAAAAACACAAAATTTGGTGAACGGTACTTTGAACACCCAAATATCCATTATAGCGGATAATGCTTAAAACCTCCTAAACCTTTTTTCAAGTATCTAAATCTTCTGGAGAAAATTTGTTTCGGCCAACTTTACCTGACCCAATACATTATGAGCCATAACAAATGATCTTGGCTCACCCATTGTGCCACCCCCTTTTTTTAAAAAAAAAATAATAATAGAAAGGCCCATTGTGTCACCTCTAACTATATGCCGACAAAGAAGAGTGTATAATATGTTTATTTTTCTGGTTTTGAAGGATTTAAGACAAGCATTTGGACCAAATGAAAGGAACTACCTGGAAACTCAGTTGGATAAATACGTAACGGTTGTGGGTACCGATCTTTGTGAGCGAATGATTTACTCTATCAGCTAATTCAGTTATGATTCACGAGATGCATTCTTGGTTTGGTCAGAAGTAAGGTTAAATGTTTTCTAAAACAAAACGAAAAAAATGCTTCAAAGGGTGTTGTTTTTCTTGAAATTGTATTTCATCTTGTGGTTGCACTAGAGTGCCTGGCCAAGTTAAACTGACTGTGTTCTCTGTTGACTATTTGACTTATGATGCACCTAGTACTACATAAACGTGATTTTTTTTTTTTTTTTTAATTATTATTAGTTTTTTAATGCTTGAACATATACTCCATTATGTACTAAAACCTTTTAAGTGCATTTTAAAACTTTTTTGGAAAAACTCAACATAAAAATGCCTATCATTTTATTATATAAGTACATCTTTCTATTTTTGTGTTTAAACTTGGTCAATGATCATTTTTAAGAAACTTTACACGCGAGTTGCACCCAATTTTTGGGATTGTGAAATTAGAATGTAGTTGCAAATAATTCTTTTGAAAAGCATATGATTAGGGGTGGAAACGAGCTGAGCATGCCAGAGCACGAGCTTGGCTCGTTTATATGTAAAAAGCTCGAGCGCGTTTCGAGCCTCATATTTTGAGCTCAAGCTCGGCTCGTGAAATTTTTTACAAGCTCGAGCTCGGTTTGGGTCTAACTAATTTATATGACGTGTTGAAGAAAACAAAGTTCAAATGGAGCCCGGCTCGTTAACACAAGGCTCAAGCTCGTTAATCAAACTAGGATCGAGCTCGTTTAGTTCTTCTAACTTGTTTATACCCGGTTGTACATATAGACAATATATCTACGTATATATTTTAGGGCTCGTTTAGGATCGCGAGCCTACTCGATCTTTTTGTATAGAGCTCGGGCTCGATTATTAAATGAGCCCAAACTTAGGCTTGAGCTCAGACTCGAGCTCGTTTAGGCTCGGCTTGTTCGAGCTTTTTACTGATCCGATTTTGAGCTTTTCACAAAAGGCTCGGCTTGTTTCCGCCCTACATATGATCAAGAATGTGAAAATAGAAATGACGTCTTCTTTAGCCTTGGTACAATTGCTGTAATCAAATTAAAGAAAGTATTGGAGTGACCATCTAAGGTTCAACCATCGAAATCCTTGATGGTTAGAAATGTTTTACATTTAATTTTTCATGGTGATGTCATTTTTTTGACCCAACTATATATATCAATTACTTTAAATAAAAGTTGTAATGATCTAGTTGAAACTTGTAATTATGAATTCGTGATTCAAAAACTGTTATCATCAAGTCAAAGTAACCTTTCCATTAATTCCCATGATTTACCGATAGCTTCTATATCTTTTTGTTCTTAAAACGAAACAACATAAATCTAAGTCAGAAAACACTCGTGTTTCATCACAGCGAAAACAAAACCCGAACTGAAATCCCAATTAATAACATTAGCAACATGCAGGAAGCCATAAAGAAAAAAAATGTAAATAATTTTGGTAGATGCGTACCTTATCTTTGAGATGCATTCCCTTCAAACCAATGACAATATTACTAACATCTTCTCGCGTTTCTGCAGGCATCAGACTAGTCGTTTTTGTTCCTGATCTATCACTGGAGTCTTCACAATCAATTTCAGACATTTCTTCATCGGCATTTAACCGAATATTATTTGATTCATCTGGAAAAGGCTCGTTTTCTTGTTCTATTTAATCGTCAATCACGTTAGGTGATGAAGCCGCCTCATACTGTAAGGTGGCCAAATCAGACAGTACAACATTCGATATGTTATCAAGTAGCCTCTTTGCAATATCAAAAGAACCCCACCTGCAAGTACACGTTTGTTAATTGATTTTCACCAGTTTGACCTGTTTTCACCTTGCATAAGGTGAAAAAGAACTTACTGGTAACGAAGAGGACAGAGAAGTTCAGATGGACGATATTCTGCTTTATATCTCATCTTGTTGGACGAGTGAACATTCCCTTTGGTTATTTGGATAAAAATAAATGCTCAAATATAAGAAAAGATGTACTAGCATATGCAACAAAATCGACTATGTACCTGTAATATTTTTGAGGCATATAAATATTTACTTGATGCCAACAACGATAGCCAAGCAAACACTACCTTATGCGAATCACATATTTATACCCCATTATCAGCATTGATAACCAAACAAACATTAAACTCCATGTTGGATTTGGATGTACCAAAACAGAATAAGGACGGTTGGATTTCGTGGAATTTACTTGACTTAAGATCGAGAAGATGGTTAGACAGGTGGAGCAATGCTCCTGCTTTGTCTACTATACTTAACAGAATAGAAATTTATTCTGCTGGAGACTCTGATGAAGCAACACTTGCTGAAAGTATAGTTAATAATACCTGGACTTGGCCTACTGAGTGGACTCTCTTGCATACTATTCATGTTCCAATTTCAAATGTTGGTGCTAAAGATAAGCCTTTTTGGCCAACTAATGATGGCAAAGAAGGTGCATTTGCTAGTAGTCATGTGTGGAAGAATTTTAGAATGATTAATAACACTGTACAGTGGGGGAATGCATCCGGAGGGATTGGGTATTATTGTTGCAATGGGGAACGTAGTATGGTTTTCCCATAATATACCAAGGCAAGCCTTTGTATCGTGGATACCAAAGCTCGAAGGATTGGAGGATAGTATTGAGCAGTTGTCTACATTGCCTTGTTTAGTGTGTGTATGGAGCATTATAAGAAGACTGAGCCTGGCAAATAAAGTTTACTATATTTGGCACGAAAAGAATCAGAGGCTGTTGCAGTCAAGAGAGAAATTTTTAGACTCCTATTCAATGTAATATTGGAAATTTGAGGAGCAGATTTATGACATTAAGAGTTAGAAGAACTACTGCAGTTATGCAGGCTGAAAGAATTTGGCAGATTCAGTTGAATAAGAGATAATAAAGGAATGGTTATAGATGTTCATGGATGTTTTTTTGGGCAGCCATGGTTTGCGGCCTTTTGGCCGACTAATCCACGGGATTTAAGCCCACTGCAACACACTCTCCATTTCAGGAAGGTTGGCGTGTTTCATGTGCATTTGATGGTGAGTCATGAAAGATGGGACTAGCTACATTTGGAAGAATTACTAGGATTATTGATGAGGCCTTGATAATTTTGTTGCCATATACCTTTATTGTGAGGTTAGGAGGTTTCTACAATAAGGTTATGGTTGCAAACTTAATTAATAATTTCGTTCATTGTTGTCCATGGTCTTAAGAATGGTTCTATGTCATGCAGGTAGAATTCAGTTTTGGTTGAATGTTTAAGACTGTTGTTGTTTGTATGATTGCTTGTGGAGATGTCCACTCGAGAAATTTCTATCTTGTTACATAAACCAATGGTTCATTCATATATCCCTTCATAAATTCAACTAATTAGATGTATATGTGTTACAGTATATAGACCCACAGTTGATATCTCATACTTTGTCCAGAAAAAAATTGTATACATCAGTAATGAGTATGTAAAACCTGAAAATCTAAAACCTGATTAAAGACTAAAATACCCTTAGAATCGAAATTTATAAAATACGTAAAATACATTTATATCATTTAGCGAAATTTAAAACTTAACTTGTGAATAATTAAAACATAACTAAAATATATTACGTGATCGATTTTGGTATGAAGAAGGTTGGACGTTTCGCAAATAACTTGGATCGTGTTTGTTTGTTTTGATGGACCATAGGCCGAAGCCCATATGGTGTGCGTGTGTGGTGTGTTCGGTTGGGCCAAACCGAAACCCAAGCTACTCCTAAGCCCTAACTAAAAATATCACTACTATATATACAACACATAATCACAAAAGTGAAACCCTAGTTTAGTTTTGCCTCTCTTTTCTTTTCTTAGCTCCATTCGGCCGAACCATAGCAACCATTGGTGTTGAGTTTTGCTTCAACCAAGTTAAGGTATAACATGTTCTCGTCTTCCTTTGTTACACCTTACGTATATTTATTGTATCACGTTTGTTTTAGTCGAGTGTGGTGTTTTCTTTTTGTGACCGAGCCGTGTGAAACAAAACAGAACAAACCATATGATTTGAACTTGATAAGTATTAAAGAGTATGTTACGTAATATGTGTTATTGAATCGGGTTATGTATATGTCGAGTTACATTAAAACCGAACCCTATGTAATTATAACCGAACCATGCATATCATTCGACTAAGGTATAAAACATGATAACTTGAATGAGTTAAGTACTTAGATAAGCTAGGACTTGCGTAATAACTTATTATCCGAAACCCTAGATTGAACCGAACCACATATGAGTTTTAAAAGTATATTAAGTAAGTTAAGGCCATGTAAACATAAACCCTAGTTTTGATATGTTAATCGAATAAGGTATGCCAAACCCTAATGGTTTGTGAATTGTGTCTCATATGCGTGCGTGATTATAAGTCAAGTGAACTTGTAAATGTGTAAACGTGTAATTAATACGAGTAATAAGTAACTTGTATGTCACATAAAATCATAAACGTGTATGGTGAAACATAAAAGGAAAGATTATTTTTATGACGTGTTAGGTTAAGTAACGAGTCATTAAAAGATGTAACATGTAAGTAAATGCATATTAATGAGATATTAAAGAATGAGAAAACCCTAGAACATAAATGAGAGTCGATTAGGGTTTTGAAGCTAAGTATATTAATTCGTTATTTTATGTGTGAGTTATGACGTTAAACTATTCTCACATTTAATTCTAAACTTTAATAAATGACATAATGAACCTTAATCTGCGATATTGTGTATAAAACATTTAAGTCTCATTTAATTATAAAACCCTAAAGTATTAAGATCATTTAATATACTAAGTATGAAAGCCAAATATTAAAAGATCATTTCGATGATTATGGAATCATAAATAACATGTACGACCGTTAATGTGTATAGGTTCTGTGAAGAAGGAGTAATCCTTTGCTTTCCCTGTTTCTTCTTTTCGATCATTTGCTTTGGAATAAGGTACAGATATTCTGACCTTTTCAGTAAAGGTTTCTTATAACATTTTCTTTTCGTTAGCTTCTACATTAGGATTTCCTAAGCCTTTGCTATGAACCCTAATGTGTCTATTTGAGCTGTTGCTTATCTGAACTTTGATTTTTGAATCATAAAACATTGATTTTGAACTATATGATATGAAGACTTTGATTTTGAAAACATGATTAAACATTTGATAAAATATGATCTATGTCCGTTATGACATTCTATTTGACCTAAGATAGTTTGACACCCGAGCCAATTATTAACTAGTCATGGGGGTTCCATGTCCGTGTCAGTAATGCACTTCTGACATGACTCTAGGGCAGTAGAGTGAAATTCTGCCACGTCCCTTATCTGTTATTTGTTATGAGCTCAAGTTATATTATATTATCAATGTATGTTTGTGGGCGTATGGGTGCATCCTAGATCTGTTATATGTTATATATTATATGTTATATGCTATATGTTATCTGATGATTGATGCTGCGTGCATGCACGTCCTTCATAACTCTGGTAGGTCTCCCCTACAAATGTTGCCTTATGTGAATATGATTATGTTTATGATATGGCATATGTATTTGGGCTCGAGGTAGTTAGCTATAAAACTTATTCTATTATTCTGATTTATCTTTTGAAATGATTATGATTTTGCTATCTTTCTTTCACTTTATTTCGTATTCGTTCTCGTTTCGTATTCGCTTTGCTTGTATATCTGTTCACTGGGCTTTTGAAGCTCACCGACTTTTCTTTTTCCGCGGCAGGTATCTAAGCATTGGAGCTGGGTATTGCTTTGGGATGAGTGCTGTGTGGACTTACCTTAGAGATTTTAGCTTTGATCTTATGATGCCATTTAGACTTTATATTTTAGACGTTTCATTTGGAGTTTATTTTCCGCTGGGACCTATGTATTGAAGTCTTTTTGACTTGGATTATTTCAATATTATGTTGAGATTTCTTTTGGATATTTATGTTTGCTTTGATATGACACCATTACTTGTGATTCCTTTACCCTTGTCGGGTCGGGCGTTACAATTTATGGCATCAGAGCCAGTGTTTACGACTTGTAGTCAGGACCTGTGACATATGGAGCCTAGGTTTTGAGACCTTAGAGCTTAGGATTTGACCTGTGAGGATTTGGGTAGACTTTAGGATTCCTTCTGTGTACTTCCATTTCGTATCTCACCAATGTTCATTTTGCTAATCGTTTGAATATCGTTCAGATGGTTCAAACTCGTCGCACCGGTGAGCGGGATGGCTACGATGATGCTACTAACATGGATACTGCGATTGCTAATGCTCTCAACTCTCTTTTCCCTGGTCTTACTACACCCGAGATGATGGAACAGGTGATCAGCAACATTCGTAATCGGAATGGTGCTTCGGGTAGTGGTGGAGGAAATCAACCCGTCGGTATTCACACTTGGCTCGAGCGTTTCGGTAAACTCAAGCCTCTTTCGTTTAGCACTGCTGCTACTCCCACTGAGGCCAGGACCGGATCACTCATATTGAGAAGCTGTTTGAAGTACTGGGTTGTGGAGACGAGTTTAAGACTCGTTTGGATGCATTCAAATTGGAAGGTGATGCTTTAAATTGGTGGAAGGCACTCAAACAAGCAAGAGGAGGAGATGCTTTTGCTGTTACTTGTACCTGGACCGAGTTTCGACTATCTTTTATAACCGTTACTCCCCCGATCTCGCAAAGAAGGTATGAGAGGGATTATCGTGCAATCTACCAGTTTGATTATGAGAATTCCAATGAGTACATTAGTAGGTTTATGAGGCTGGTGAGTTTTGTGGGAGCTATTGCCGGAGATGGTAGGCGTCAAGCTAAGCACTTCAAGTGGGGACTGAAGAAGTGGGTGTTGGACCGACTGCTTATATGAGTATGAGAATGTGTCGGCCTGCAATGACGCAGCTCGTAACATTGAGATCTTTCATGAGGCTTCGGGTTCCAACAAGCGTAATCGCGATGGTGATCGAATTCAAGGTAGGACTCAAGGCAATGACTATAATGGAAACTCTGGTAGGAGTTATGATTCGAGGAGTCAAGTGGATAGGAGTTATGATGTGGGTCGGTCAGAAGGAATGTTGACACCGGCGCCCGAGACGAGGGTCAAGATAATAGAAATGCTAGTAAGAATGGAAGTGATCGTTAGAACCAAGGTAACAATAACCACCAAGCATACAACAAGGATCATCCAACGAGGATCAAATCAGTGGTCGCATCTCCGGGATCTTCTAGTCAACAGAGGACAGGTGAGGTTTTGCCTCCCCACCTATTTGTACTACTTGTGGAAAGGCTCATCCGGGGCAGTGTTTCAAGGCCACCGGTGGTTGTTTTGCTTGTGGCTCCACTGCTCACAAGATTAAAGATTGTCCTAAGAAGAACCCGTGATTCCTGAAACTACATCAAGCCGCCGACTACTTCTGACGGTCTATGCTACTACTGTAACCAGCGGAGCGCACTTCAGGTACCATTACGGGCACTCTTTTCATTGATGATTATGCTGTCTTCGTTTTATTTGATACCGGTGCCACACACTCCATTATATCTATCACATTTGTTAAGAAACTTAATATGAAGCCCAAACCGTTAACAAATCATTTATCGATTTCTACGCCTATGAAGAACCACGTGATCATTGATCATAAATACGTTAAGTGTCCTCTTCGTTTTGATGATCGTATTCGTTTTGCAAATCTGTATCCTCTCGATATGGTCGACTTTGATATCATTCTAGGCATGGATTGGTTGGCTTATCATAGAGCTTCAATTGACTGCTATGCTAGAACGGTGATCTTTGGAGACGTAAAACATCCCAATTCGTTTATCATGGTTCTCAACCTCTCAAATCTGTTAAGCTCATTTCCGCTATGAAGGCACGGACCATGATTGCTCATGGGTGCCAAGGTTTTCTAGCATCTGTTAAGGACACATCTTTGGAGAGTCCTAACATTGAAAATCTTTTGGTTGTTTGCGAATTTACCGATGTTTTTCCCGATGAACTCCCTGGTCTTCCCCCAGCTAGAGAAGTTGAGTTTAGCATTGAGTTAATTCCTGGTGCTGAACCGATTTCTAAGGCTCCGTATCGCATGGCACCTGTAGAACTGAAGGAGTTGAAGGAACAACTGCAAGAGATGATAGAAAGTGGATTTATTCGCCCCAGGTGTTTCTCCATGGGTGCACCTGTCTTGTTTGTGAAGAAGAAGGATGGAAGCATGCGTCTATGTATCGACTACCATGAACTTAATCGTATACCATTCGAACCGTTATCCTTTGCCGCGTATTGATGACTTGTTTGATCAACTGCAAGGAGCTAAGTTCTTTTCAAAGATTGACTGAGGTCCGGTTATCATCGCTACGTGTGAAGGAGCAAGATGTTCCTAAGACCGCTTCATCACCGGATATGGTCATTACGAATTCCTCGTTATGCCTTTTGGTTTGCCCAATGCGCCTTGCATTGTGTTTATGGACCTGATGAATCGTGTTTTCCATGAGTTTCTCGACAAGTTCGTTATTGTTTTCATCGACGACATTTTAGTTTACTCCAAGTCTGAAGAAGAGCATGAAGAACATCTTCGGATAGTTTTAGAGATTTTGAGGAAGAAGAAGTTGTACGCCAAATTTTCGAAGTGCGAATTTTGGTTAAGACAAGTCGCTTTCCTTGGTCATATTGTATCAGCTGATGGTATCACCATGGATCCGTCTAAAGTTGAGGCTATCACCAAATGTCCAAGACCTACGACAGTGATCTGAGGTCGAGTTTTCTAGGACTTCTGGTTACTACAGACGTTTTGTTGAAGGTTTCTCTCGCTTAGCTCTACCCCTAACCCAACTGATGAGGAAAGGTGAAAAGTTTGTATGGACGGATGAACGAGAAAAGAGTTTTGAAGAGTTGAAACGGAGATTGGTGTCAGCTCCTATTTTGACTCTTCCAACTAGTTCGGAGGATTTCAAATTTACAGTGATGCATCTAAGAAAGGATTAGGCTGTGTTTTGATGCAACATGGAAGGGTAATAGCTTATGCTTCGAGGCGCCTAAAACCTTATGAGGAGAATTACCCAACTCATGACCTTGAGTTAGCTGCAGTGGTGTTCGCATTGAAAATCTGGAGACATTACTTGTATGGAGAGGCGTGTGATATATTCACTGATCATAAGAGTCTCAAGTATATTTTCACTCAGAAGGAGCTTAACATGAGAAAAAGAAGATGGTTAGAACTTCTTAAGGATTATGACACCAACATTCAGTACCATCCGTAAGGCTAACGAGTTGCTGACGCACTTAGCCCGAAATCAGGCATTCTTGCGAGTATCAAGATTGAGCCTAGGATTTTGCGTGACTTAGAGAGTTTGGATGTTGAGTTGTGTGTACGAGATTTTGATTGATACTGGGCTAGTATGAAGGTGGAGTCGAACCTTATACTGCAAATTAAAGAAGCTCAGAAAGATGACGGCGAGCTGTGGGCCGTGGTGTAAAATGTTGAAGAAGGTAAGCAGACGGAGTTTAAGGTTGATAATGACAGTATTGTATGGTATGGAGATAGGCTTTGTGTTCCCAATGATCAGGTACTTCGTGAGAAAGTTATGACTGAAGCTCATAGTTCTCCTTTCACTATCCATCCTGGTTCTACCAAGATGTATAGGGATTTGAAGCAGTACTTTTGGTGGAATGGCATGAAGCAAGATGTGGCGACGTTTGTGTCGAAGTGTATGATTTGTCAGCAGGTTAAGATCGAACATCAAAGGGCTAGTGGATTGTTACAGCCATTGGATGTTCCAACATGGAAGTGGGATAAGATATCTATGGATTTTGTGACTGGACTACCTCTTACTCGGAAGAAGCATGATGCGATTTGGGGAGTTGTTGATCGACTAACCAAATCTGCTCATTTCTTGCCAATCAGAAAGGATTTTGGTATTGGTAAATTGGCGGAGATTTTTCAGCAAGAGATCGTTAGACTTCATGGTACTCCGGCATCTATTGTGTCCGACAGAGATCCGCGTTTTACTTCTCATTTCTGGAAGGGTTTGCAAAAAGCTTGGGGTACTCGACTTAATTTTAGTACGGCATTTCATCCTCAAACAGATGGTCAGTCAGAGAGGACTATACAGACCTTAGAGGATATGCTCGGGGCTTGTGCTTTAGAATGGACTGGCAGTTGGGATGAATATTTATGTTTAGTAGAGTTTGCATACAACAACAGTTGGCATGCTAGCATTAAGGCGGCACCGTTTGAACTTCTTTATGGAAGGAAATGTAGAGCACCTATTTGCTGGGATGAAGTAGGTGAACGCTTGATTGAAGGTCCGGAAATGATCGAGATCACTAATGAGAAAGTATCTGTTGCTAGAGAAAAGTTGAAGGAGGCTAGGTCTCGTCAGAAAAGTTATGCCGACAAGCATCGTCGTGATTTAGAATTTCGGGTTGGAGATCGTGTATTTTTGAAAGTTTCGCCGTTTAGAGGTGTGAAACGGTTTGGAATCAAGGGCAAGCTCAGTCCTCGATTTATCGGACCGTTTGAAATTCTAGAACGTATAGGAGAAGTTTCATATCGATTAGCACTTCCGCTCGTTATCGCATGTTCATGACGTTTTCCATGTATCACTCCTAAGGGGATACAACTATCATCCGTTACACGTTGCTTCTTATCCGCTTGATCAAATTCAATCCGATATGTCTTTATCTGAAGAACCGGAAGCTATTTTGGAAAGACAAGAAAGAGTTATGAGAAATAAAGTCATTCCGTTCGTTAAGATTCTTTGGAAAAATCATCCTGAACGTGAGGCTACTTGGGAAACCGAGGAGTCGATGCGAGCTAGTTATCCTCATTTCTTTGAATAGTTTGGTATGTTCTCATTTCGTTTTCATTTTCGTTTCGTTTCATTTCAATTTTCGAGGACGAAAATTTTTCTTTAGAAGGGAAGAATTGTAAAACCTGAAAATCTAAAACCTGATTAAAGACTAAAATACCCTTAGAATCGAAATTTATAAAATACGTAAAATACATTTATATCATTTAGCGAAATTTAAAACTTAACTTGTGAATAATTAAAACATAACTAAAATATATTACGTGATCGATTTTGGTACGAAGAAGGTTGGACGTTTCGCAAATAACTTGGATCGTGTTTGTTTGTTTTGATGGACCATAGGCCGAAGCCCATATGGTGTGCGTGTGTGGTGTGTTCGGTTGGGCCAAACCGAAACCCAAGCTTCTCCTAAGCCCTAACTAAAAATATCACTACTATATATACAACACATAATCACAAAAGTGAAACCCTAGTTTAGTTTTGCCTCTCTTTTCTTTTCTTTGCTCCATTCGGCCGAACCATAGCAACCATTGGTGTTGAGTTTTGCTTCAACCAAGTTAAGGTATAACATGTTCTCGTCTTCCTTTGTTACACCTTACGTATATTTATTGTATCACGTTTGTTTTAGTCGAGTGTGGTGTTTTCTTTTTGTGACCGAGCCGTGTGAAACAAACAGTAACAAACCATATGATTTGAACTTGATAAGTATTAAAGAGTATGTTACGTAATATGTGTTATTGAATCGGGTTATGTATATGTCGAGTTACATTAAAACCGAACCCTATGTAATTATAACCGAACCATGCATATCATTCGACTAAGGTATAAAACATGATAACTTGAATGAGTTAAGTACTTAGATAAGCTAGGACTTGCGTAATAACTTATTATCCGAAACCCTAGATTGAACCGAACCACATATGAGTTTTAAAAGTATATTAAGTAAGTTAAGGCCATGTAAACATAAACCCTAGTTTTGATATGTTAATCGACTAAGGTATGCCAAACCCTAATGGTTTGTGAATTGTGTCTCATATGCGTGCGTGATTATAAGTCAAGTGAACTTGTAAATGTGTAAACGTGTAATTAATACGAGTAATAAGTAACTTGTATGTCACATAAAATCATAAACGTGTATGGTGAAACATAAAAGGAAAGATTATTTTTATGACGTGTTAGGTTAAGTAACGAGTCATTAAAAGATGTAACATGTAAGTAAATGCATATTAATGAGATATTAAAGAATGAGAAAACCCTAGAACATAAATGAGAGTCGATTAGGGTTTTGAAGCTAAGTATATTAATTCGTTATTTTATGTGTGAGTTATGACGTTAAACTATTCTCACATTTAATTCTAAACTTTAATAAATGACATAATGAACCTTAATCTACGATATTGTGTATAAAACATTTAAGTCTCATTTAATTATAAAACCCTAAAGTATTAAGATCATTTAATATACTAAGTATGAAAGCCAAATATTAAAAGATCATTTCGATGATTATGGAATCATAAATAACATGTACGACCGTTAATGTGTATAGGTTCTGTGAAGAAGGATTAATCCTTTGCTTTCCTCGCTTCTTTTCGATCATTTGCTTTGGAATAAAGTACGATATTCTGACCTTTTCATAGGTTTCTTATAACGTTTCTTTTCGTTAGCTTCTACATTAGGATTTCCTAAGCCTTTGCTATGAACCCTAATGTGTCTATTTGAACTGTTGCTTATCTGAACTTTGATTTTTGAATCATAAAACATTGATTTTGAACTATATGATATGAAGACTTTGATTTTGAAAACATGATTAAACATTTGATAAAATATGATCTATGTCAGTTATGACATTCTATTTGACCTAAGTTAGTTTGACACCCGAGCCAATTATTAACTAGTCATGGGGTTCCATGTCCGTGTCAGTAATGCACTTCTGACATGACTCTAGGGCAGAGAGTGAAGTTCTCGCCACGTCCCTTATCTGTTATTTGTTATGAGCTCAAGTTATATTATATTATCAATGTATGTTTGTGGGGCGTATGGGTGCATCCTAGATCTGTTATATGTTATATATTATATGTTATATGCTATATGTTATCTGATGATTGATGCTGCGTGCATGCACGCCCTTCATAACTCTGGTAGGTCTCCCCTACAAATGTTGCCTTATGTGAATATGATTATGTTTATGATATGGCATATGTATTTGGGCTCGAGGTAGTTAGCTATAAAACTTATTCTATTATTCTGATTTATCTTTTGAAATGATTATGATTTTGCTATCTTTCTTTCACTTTATTTCGTATTCGTTCTCGTTTCGTATTCGTTTTGCTTGTATATCTGTTCACTGGGCTTTTGAAGCTCAGCCGCACTTTTCTTTTTCCGCGGCAGGTATCTAAGCATTGGAGCTGGGTATTGCTTTGGGATGAGTGCTGTGTGGACTTACCTTAGAGATTTTAGCTTTGATCTTATGATGCCATTTAGACTTTATATTTTAGACGTTTCATTTGGAGTTTATTTTCCGCTGGGACCTATGTATTGAAGTCTTTTTGACTTGGATTATTTCAATATTATGTTGAGATTTCTTTTGGATATTTATGTTTGCTTTGATATGACACCATTACTTGTGATTCCTTTACCCTTGTCGGGTCGGGGCGTTACAGAGTATCCAAAGCAATTTGGTCTCATGATCAGTTCATCAATGGAAGCACGTGGTGGGCATATTGAAAAATGCAATATGGCAAACAATATTACTTAAAAGCCAGCAACCTCATACTTTTAGTTTCCTCTAAAACACGTCACAAACATCTGATTTGGTGCTTTAATTACTAATTCCTAACAACACACTAATATCACATACAACATAATTCAAAGAGACAAAATGCGAACATCATAATTCAGAAATACGACTGCACAATTCATACGGTTCCAACTCCACCCCAAACTCCTCTGCCTGCATCATAATTTTTTGTAAAAGTAAGAGAATTTAAAAAGTAAGTCATTTTACACAATTTGATGTAATAAGAAATCATGTGAAAAAGCATACCTTTCATTATCTAACGTCATTTCCCGATGTAAACATGTCTTCTCTTCTTCTTCTACTTCAAGACTAAGCTCTCTACTGCATCAACAATTGCATTGAACCATTTGACTTTTCTTGTTGACAACATGAGATATCCCAACACCAATCCGACTAATGTTCCACATCCATATCCCAGTGTCACCACTTTCCATGTAAATCCACTCTCCTCCTCGTCATCATATTCTCCATCATCTTCAACTTGCGGGGAACTTTGATGTTCACGTTTGGGCAATGGAGACCCATAGAGACATGAATTCCCTCCAAAGGAAGTGCCAAATGTGCTGAATTGTGGTCCTTCTGGAATACGTCCCACAAGATGGTTTTGCGAGAGATTTAACACTTCAAGGGTGGTGATGCGTGCAAGACTTTGTGGGATCTCTCCTGAGAGTTGGTTCCAAGATAGGTCTAACGACTCAATCTCTGTGAGATTCCCCAGAGCATGTGGAATGGGACCACTAAGACAATTGTGGGATAAATTGAGCACTATTAATGAACTAAGACCACCGATGACATTTGAAATATGTCCTTCAAATGTGTTATTGGACATATCAATAATTTTGTATTCAACTGAAAGTTGTGGAAAATCTTGATTCACCCCTTTCACTGCAACAACAAATGAGTAATACTTTCCAGCCATGGATAAGTAATTTGGTGTTGTGCTGCTTTTAACAACATTCTTCATCGAATTGAAACTTTGAAAATATTTTGCACGGAGTTGACCTACAAACCTATTATGAGATACATCAAGAACTTGAAGACTTGGAAATGGAAATTTCACAGCATGAGAGGGCTGAATATGTCCATAGAATCTGTTTGATTTAAGGACAAGAACCCGCAAATATGGAAGGCCTTTTAACCAACTAGGGAATGTACCATTTAAGTGGTTATTTCCAAGATCAAGCACACTCAAGAGTCGGCATTTGGACAAAGAACGTGGCAACTCTCCTTCTAACTGATTTCCTTTTAAAATAAGCCCCTGCAACCATTCACAGCCATCGTATAAACTAGGAATCATTCCTTGAAAGCTATTGTTCCCCATATCTATCATATAAATATATGAGGTGATATTTCCAAAGCATTGTGGAATCGATCCACCAAAGCGATTATTGGAGATATCCAAATACCTTAAACTGCTCATGTTGCAAATTGATGGAGGTAATGGTCCTTGAAGCTGGTTTGTCCCTAAGTCCATCTTTTGAAGAGATGAGGTGATATTTCCAAAGCATTGTGGAATCAATCCACCAAAGCAATTATTGGACATATCCAAATCCTCTAGCATGCTCATGTTGCAAATTGACGGAGGAAATGGCCCCTCAATCAAGTTGGACTGCAGATACAACCTTTTTAATACATACCATTGAAATTGTGGCAAGCCTGTTATGAAATTATGTGAAAGATTTAAAGAAAGCAGCTCATTAGCTCCTATCTCCCCTGCCCAATGAGGAATTTGGCCATGGATTTCGTTGTTAGAGAGATCTAACTCCCAAAGTTGTTTCATGGCTCGAAATGAATTTGGGAACACCTTTAGCTTGCAAGAGGCCAAAAATAAGTTTCTAAAACGAGGGTTCACATAATGATTGGTATTCTTTGTTGTAACAGAGAAACCGCTATATGAGAGACCGAGTTCTTCAAGGTTTGTGAGGCTTGATAACAATGTCTCCAACTCCAATTCACCGCTAAAATTATTATGTGAAAGGTACAGGTCAGTGAGCTTGGTGAGTTGTCGGAATGTTTGCACATCAATTTGGCCACCTAACTGATTGTTGTAACTGAGGTATAACAATTTTAATGATGGAAGAGCAAATGACTCAAAAGGAACATTTCCACTGAACATGTTATCATTTAGATAGAGATATTTTAAAGAGGGGGAAGTAAACAGCCAAGATGGCAATGTCCCATTAAGTTTGTTAAATCCCAAATCAAGATAAGTAAGGTGTGTGAGGTTAACTGGGATTTCCAAAGGGATATCGCCTGTGAAATGGTTATCAAACAAATCAAGTTTTTCCAAAGATTGAAGTTTGAAAATGGAATGAGGTAATTTTCCTTTCAATTGAGTGTAATAAAGATTAAGTAATTTCAAAGAAGAAGAGATGTTAAGAGTGGTAGGTAAAACCGAAGAGATATTAACATATTCAAGTGAAAGTTGTTCCAAATTAGTAAAATTTCGAAACATATTGATGAAAACATCTGGTCTAAGCTTCAAATCATCATCATTCCAAGAGAGATCAAGAGAGACCACTTTATGAAGGAGTGTGATCTCCGATGGGACTTGGCCAGAAAACCCACAAAGAGAGAGGTTGAGATGTGTGAGACTATTTGATAACCTTCCAATCTCACGTGGAATTTGGGAACCATCAAGAGGTTGAAGAGGGAGGTGTTAAGATGGATGGTACCTTGTAGCCTTCCGCAACTGACGTCGATGCCGATAACGTCACCGGTGGAGTCGTTGCAAGTAACACCATCCCAGTTACAGCAATCTGAATTTGTGTTCCAGCTCATCATTATTGGATGATAATCAGAACCAAGCCAATCATGACATGAGTAATGGAAGGATGTGTCATTGATGGAGGAAAGGTTTTGTTTAAAGACAAGCAAATCTTCACTTTGTTCTTTAGAGCATTTTTTAATCTTATTTGAAGAAGTGGAAGAAGCAAAAGTGGTGAAAGAAAAGAAAATGAAAAATATACCCAACCGTTTTGAATAACCCATTGTGTTTTTTATTTTGATTTTAATTGTTATAAAAACTCACAATTGCTACAAATATATATAGTAACACCGGTATTACAAGAATAGTGTTAAAGTTGCTTTCACAATAATATGATCGAAGAATATGTTTGTGGTCTAGTTTCATTCATAATCGTATCATTTGAAAAATTGGGTTGTATGTGCTATTAATTGACTCTAACTTTAATTCTTTGTGGAATTATGCAAAAATTTCAAGCTTTTGATTGTGATAGAGAAGAATCGTTCAATGAAATATTGTGGTCCGCAATAATAATGCCTCTCTATAAGAAATATATATACTAACTATAGCAGTGCTAGAATATTAATGTAGTTGCTTTCACGATAAGATAGATCGAAATATGTTTGTGGTCTAGTTTCATTGATAGACGTATCACTCGGGTTATACTAGTGTATTGATTGATCTTTTTCAAGTTATGCAAAATTTTCAACTTCGAATTATTGCGAAATAAACGAATCTTTCAATGAAAATTTTGTGATCCACAATAATGTGTGTCATCCAAAAATTTCATAAAGATTCTTGCATTCTCTATTCAATTTTTGGGTTCTCAAACAAAAAAAGCCAACTTACATTTATGATCCTAAGAGTCACATTATACAACTCTTTTAATTTGATAGTCGCATGATTTTCAAATCATTTATTATTATCAAAAATTTATAAACTTCAAACTGGCATAAATAAAAACAACATTCTTTTATTGGAACTTTATTCTGATTACTTTTTTTTATTGGGATATCAATATTACGCTTAGAAATTATTAAAATTTACAAACAAATGCTTGCATAGTGGTTTTTTGAGGTTTACTAGCTTACTAATGGTGTCGGTCTTTATGTTAGTGTTCTTTCTATGCATATATAGACTTTTCGAATGGTATTTGTTTGTCACTGTAGAAATCTAAGGGTCTTCTTTACTCTTTTTATGTTTACATAGACTTTTCGAATGAACCAACTCACAATCTAAAATTTATTTATGAATGTAAGTTCTTGGTTACTATGTCATGACTTGTTAAGACCTCAAATTCCTTTGATCCACTAGCAATAAAGAACTATTGATGGAATTTGTTTAAATCAATTTGGGGAAATATTTGCTCCACCAAAATCACTTACTTGATTAATCACAAATGTACACACCTTTTAATTTTGTTTCAACTGCGACTTAAACACGCATCAAATTAATTGATGAGTTATATAACACAGCTTAGACAAACTTATATCTACATGGAAATGGAAAACCAAAAGTGATAGCTTAAGACAAGTTGTATTCAAGTTCAACTTAATACACATATATAGCGATTGTAGTAATTAAGTTGCACTACAAAAAATTGTTTGGGCATTATGCTCAAATTAAATAAAAAATTAACGCTTGAAATAAGTTTCACGATTAAAATAGATTATAATTATCACCGTTAGTGCAATGTCAGTGCAATGAAGAAAATTAGATGATGGAACAAATGTCTAATAAAGTTATTTGGGATAAAAGTTGTGTGACCAACAACCTTTCAAGTATATGTGGGTTTAAGAAGGCTTCCAATTGAAGATAACGTTTAGAGTTTGACGTTGTTGTCTACTAGCGTAAACATTCAAAGTAAACTCGTCTTTGTCAACAACTCATAGGTCACTCCTTTCTTCCGGTGGCCCTATTATGTTTTAGGTATATACATCCATCGTGTAACATACGCTAATTGGTTCACAAACATGAATTGCTTCATAAATTTAACTAGGAAAGTACATTTGTTAAAATTTTAAAAACTATAACCATAAACATGAATTGCTTCATATTTTAAGGATATGAGGCACAAAAACACTTCTCATGATCTCTACTATGAAAAGAATATTAATACGGACTTTCCAATTCCACGTAATTCAAAATTTCAAATAAGTTTACATGTAGTTTGGCCAACTTATTGCATTTCCCAGACTATTATGGGCTAGGAACAAAGGGCTTGAAGGAAAAACCAACAGCTATTGAACACCCAATGATTTCTTTTGGTATGATTTGTATTCTATATGTATGCAAATAAATAAAATGGTGGTCACAGAGTCACAGCTGTACAGAACTGCAGTATCCACGAGTCTACTTGCATTATGAAAAATTGGGCTTCAGGTGAAATCTCCTCCAACTAAACATGTAGCAAGCTAAAGAGAGACTCCACAGAGGGTCTTTTTTATCTGTCGATAAGAAATACCCAAACATCAAATTCTAGCAATTATTTTGTGGATCCTGAAAATTTGGTAAAAGACAATAAGACATACCAATGCATTATTGACTGAGCGCAAGCAATCATTAGTCTTTAACATTAAAAGGATGACTCGCACCAGTTTATGCAGAAGTTCTGTATTTCGAGGAAAATATAGGGAAGCATGCATCTGCAAAACAAATAAAAGATGTAGATGCTAAATTTTTCATAGACAAGATAGACCATAACAGCAAAACCGCATACATCTGCAAAACAAATAAAATGTTCTATTAGTCAACCCAAGCTTATACATATTACCCTAAATATTTGCAGGTACCCAAACTGTGGTACTTCTTATGACATAAGGAGCAGTTTGTAAGGTATATTTTCATGTGGATGATTATTTAAAGCGAAGGACATAGAACCAATAGGGAGTCAAAATACAAGATACACCAAAAAAATTGAAATTGCGTAGATCATCAACAGCAGGGTCAGCATTGGCTTGGGTAGCCTTATGTATTAATGTAAGCTAACCTGAAGTTCTGAGTGATCACTGGAATTGACTTGAATGGCTAGATGGTCAACAGCAGGATCAATAACCGTGTTCCAAGGCCTCGTTGTAAGAATTCCTGAAAACAATGCATACAGATCCTCACCAGCACTCAATTTAATGCAATTTTCCTTTATTCCCTTGGCATCAACCAGTACTAAAGCCTGTAAGCAAATCATACATGTCAAAGGTTAATAATGCTCTAAAGCAACAACATAAATGGTGGTAAAGAAAAAATAATAATAGATGACATGAGAAGCCATTTATGTTCATAATATTGCAAGGGGCATCTTCCGGAGTGCAGCATAGTTGGTCCTGGTTGAATTGTCAAGCAATTCAGTTTCAGTTGAGCTAAAAAATTTCTTAATTAAATGTTATGCTTGCATTTTATAAAAAAGGTTAAATTAAATAAGTTCCAGAGCAAACAAATAGATCATACTATCATTGTCAATGCAGTGAAAAACTTAAACTTTTGAAGTATATGAGGGTTTAATCAAGAAGACTTCAAATTGGAGGTAGGGATCTAAATTTAATGTTGTTGTCTACTAGTGTAGACTTTCAAAGTAAACTCATCTTAGTATCATACTATCATTGTCAATGCAGTTAAGAAACTTAAATGATGGAAGAAATTTCTAAGAAAGGTTGTGGGATATAACTGCTTATGACCAAGTTTTTGACGTATAAGAGGGTTTAAGAAGACTTTAAATTGGAGGTAGGGATTTATATTTAATGTTGTTGTCTACTAGCGTAGACTTTCAAAGTAAACTCATCTTAGTATCATACTATCATTGTCAATGCAGTGAAGAAACTTAAATGATGGAAGAAATGTCTAAGAAAGGTTGTGGGATATAACTGCTTATGACCAAGTTTTTGACGTATAAGAGGGTTTAAGACTTTAAATTGGAGGTAGGGATTTAAATTTAATGTTGTTGTCTACTAGTGTAGACTTTCAAATTAAACTCATCTTAGTCTACAATTCATTAGCCACCACATTCATCTGGTGGCCCTTTTAAGCCTTGGGCATCACATGCAGATATCGTGTAACATAAGTTATTGGTTCAGGTACATGAATTGCTTCATAAATTTGACTCGGAAGTACATCTTTACAATTTCTAAAACTAAACATTAGACCCACGTCTCATATTTTGAGGATGAGGTATAAATCTATACTTATCATGATCTCTACTCTATCCAGAATGAATAAAAATTTGGACTTTCTAGTTCCACGTCATTCAAATATGTGTGTACCTGTAGTTAAGCCAACTTACTGAATTTCCCATACTATTATGGGTTCGGAACAAGGGGCTTGAAGCCAAAGAATGTGCACTACTTTTGAATCAAAAACCATTAAGGACTGAACACCCAGTGATTTCTCTCGGAATGATTTCTGCCTTCTATATATATGCTAATAAACTGATATTGTGTCCACAGAGCCAAAGCTGAGCGAAACTGCAGTATCCACAAGGCACTTGCAATTTGAGAATTCCTGAAAATAAGGCCTTCTTTTTCCTGTAAACAAACAAACAGCGTCAATAATGAAAACATTGCTGCATGAAAATAAATGATGGGAAAATTGAATATTTAGAAAAAGGGAGGTTGGTGATGACAAAGCATGTGTAATGCCGAGGGGCCGAGATTATAAAGTCTAAATTAGATCTACTTGTTAAGTCTAAGACAGCTTTCTCATCTCAGCAAATTACTATTTATTGTCTAGTTCCTCTTCACAAATCTTAAGCATGTTTTCTACTTCTCCTTTTTTTTTTACAATAAATTTCACAAATGTCTCTAACAAGACTTGAACCCACAACCTCTTGGTTGGTGGGAAACTCACATACCAGTAGGCCAAGAACAAATCAAATGGCTCACTCATCTCTTGTACGAAAAGTTTCTATGCTTCTGTTGGTGTAATTCTTTTTTAGAAAGAGTAAGTTGTCTCTAAGTACGAGTCGTTGTCAAACAGAAGTTAACACATTTGACATAGTCAAACACTTGAATATATCCAAGTGTGCAGTCAAATGTTTCCCTATTGATCATGGTAAGCGCAAGTCATTAAGATTCCCCAACCAAGAGATGACACCGACACACATTGAAATCTGCTATACTCTAGTGGCATTTACAGGTCCATCGAGTATCTATTTGCAAGCCAAAATAGCTCTTAAAGCTGTAATTGCAATAGCAATGACCCTAAGAGGGACAGTGCAGTGGCAAATAACACGTTATAGGGTATTTGCTAACCTGAAGTTCTGAGTGATCACTGGCATTGCCTTGAATGGAAAGATGATTAACAGCATGATCAATAACCATATACCAAGGCCACATTGTAAAAATTCCTGCAAACAATGCTGTAAACAAACAGCATCAATAATTAAATAACAAAATGAAGATAGGCGGAAAGCTAATAGAACTTGAAAACAAAGATAAGTAAACAGTACACACCGACATTGAACAAATACAACTTGAAAACGATATTCTGGTATTAATTCGTTAGTTTTGGTTTTCTCGGTATTTGGTACCGGGTGTACTGATTTTTGTAAGGCAAAACGAGGACACCGGTACCAATAGTGACTTGGTCGGTATAGGTCGGTACAGGACCGGTATGGGATCGGTTCGGTATCGGTATTTTGAGGCATAATATCATCCCTAAATATGCAAACGACCCCTAACTACATAATGTCATATTGTGTCCCTGATCTTCTTAAGCCAAGAGCTAAAGTAAACTATAACATCACACAGAATTTAAGTTACATTTCGATCATATGGCATCAAACCTACCATTGCTCCATTACAAGTTACATAATGATCATTCACAACATTTAAATCTTCATTTCGCATAGCTTCTCATCAAACTTTTGTTTTGGGGGTACAAGGTAACCCCACCTGAGCCACCTTTGATAACCAAGACCCATAAAGCCTGGTAAATCACTAGCCCACCACACTGTATATTACAATCACAAATCTACAACAAACAACACTTTATAGGCTTTATACACCCAAATATAAAGTCATACAATCAAACAGCAGCATCAACTTACTAACTAAAAAGCACAAACACTCTCACCGTATAAAATCGAGTGAATCACATATCCCTACATTTCACCTAAGAAATAACAAGTGAAATAGCACATACACTAGAAATAACAACTGAAAAATTAGAATTAAATCACATTGCATCCCGCTCATGTAAAGTGAATAACTAAAGCAACTTAAACGAACGGATATCAAATCACAATGTAACATCAAACTAAATAAAGATACATTTTGATCTTCCGATATCACACCTACTACTATATTACAATCACAAAGGTTGTGTCTGGCGACGAGATTATTGGAGCAATTTAAAGTGTTTAGAATATAGTGCTTGCTTGGCAACGTGCGTTTAGCTTTTGGATTTTGTCTAAACGCTCCTATTTGAAACACTAATAAAAATAAGCGTTTACGTCATTATACAGCTATAGCCAAAGTCCATGTTTAAGTTGATTGAGCTTTTGTACATGTTTAAGTTGAACGGATTTGAATCTTTGTGTAGATAATAAACAAAAACTTAACACAATAATCTTTGGGGTTTCTGCAAGTCCTTGAATTAGTTAAGGTTTTTTATTATTTTGAACGTCTACAAAGACATATGAAGCAATCGGCCCAAGTCGTAAATTTTATATGTTAATTATGCTTGCATTCAATAAATAGTTAAACGCTTAAAATAAGTTCCACAGTAAATATAGATTACAACTGTCATTGACAAGGCAATGAGGAAACTTAGATGATAAAGAAATGTCTAAGAAAGTTGATTGGGATATAATTGTTTGAGACTAACGACTTTTGAAGTATATGAGGGTTTAGGAAGACTTCAAATTGGCGGTAGGGTTTTAAGTTTAATTTTGATGTCTACTAGTGTAGACTTTCCAAGTAAACTCATCTTAGTCCAAAACTCATTAGTCATTCCTTCCTTCATTTGGTTATGAAGATTCCTTCATTAAATACAACTTTGTGGTGTTTTAATTGGGGTAAAAGCCATAAAATAACAACGTACTTTCTAAAATTTACCGACTTGAAACACTTACTTTTTTATTAACATATACACCCACGTACTTACAAATTTTGTTCCGACTTTACCCATATTGTAATAAAATAATATTATTTAATATGATATTATATTAATATAAATCGGTCATATGGGTGAAGTCGGAACAAAATTTGAAAGTACGTGGGTGTATATGTTAATAAAAAAGTAAGTGTTTCAAGTCGATACATTTTAGAAAGTACGTTGTTATTTTATGGCTTTTACCCTTTTAATTGCTATCAACATTAGCATTTGCTACGAATGTATATACAAACACTGGTATTACAAGAATATTCTTGTAGTCGCTTTCACAATGATATGATTGATAATATGTTTATGGTCTAGTTCCATTGATTGACGTATCGATTGGGTTGTAAAAGTCTATTATTTGATGGGTTCTAAACTTCATCTTTTGTCTCATTATGCAAAATTTTCAACTTTGGATTGCGATAAAAAAGAATATCTCAATAGAAATTGTGTGGTACATAAAGCATCTCAACGTTATACGCACAGAGATTTGTAGGTTCTCAAAAGTTAATTTATTGAATGAATACACTATAGAATTAGAGAAGGACATTCTGGGTGTTATATTAGTCACTACAACTATTATCACTCAATCCTTACTCCTTAAAAATACTGAAGATAATAATGAGAAATAAAGTCTCACTTCTTTTATACTATTAAAGGGTTGGTACAAGGCTCTAAAGATTGAGTTCATAGTTGAGATTGTTCTTATCTTTGCAATATTTGAAATCATAGTTGAGATTGTTATTAATTTGTCAGGTTTTGTTAATAAGGGATAAATGAGTCAAAGGTTTTACATTTCTACTTAACATTTATAATATGACAGCCTCATGAAAATGTCAAAGTTCAAAATTTAAACATAGAGATAATAGTAAAACACAAGATGTCAACTTTCAATCGTTACACCAACGATTTAGCAAGATAAGAATGAACAACATAGGTTATAAGCGTCTCAAAACACATAGCCATAATGCTAAAAGATTAAGCCATTAAACCATCAATCTATAATATGTGCACTAACTTCATAATTCTCATACAAATCAAAATATGGTTCTTCTAAAGCATAGTTACGACCTAAAGTGATACGGAGTAGAAAAATAAGCATTGTATATGATCCTAACCATTGTGTTTTTCTTATAGACAAACAAGTTAGGCATAGCTAAATTAAACAAGTAAAAAGTCACAAAATCAACCTTCACGCCGCTTCATATATGTAACTCTACTAACCTAATTCTAACGAGCTACACATAACACAAATTTGCTGTGATTGACCTAACGCAATTTCGTGAAATTTTCTCAACACGTTTCAAGTTTAACAAGTCCCTAGTGATCATGTAGAATAATTTTAACTAATCTAAGTAACACTACCTGCGAACACGCGGTCCCAACCAATGAAGGCGCCAATCCGCTATATAACCGCCCCCAGCCTTCTTGCTAAACAACCTAACACAATTAAATTAACAAAAACAGTTAATAGAAAATTAATTAATTAACTTCCTAAACATAATTAAATTAAATAGCAAACGAAGTACCTGTAACATCTGTTCAACAGTCCCAGCCTTATTCTTCCGTTTCTTTGGATCTCTATCAGTTTGCTGACGTGTATTTACCTATCATCAAATAAACTTATTATTATTAGTAAAAAAAGTAAAAAAAGAGGGGTTAAAATAAGGTAGGTAGGTAGGTACAGTTTGGAGAGGATAAGTGATGATTCCACCACCAGCACCCGCGAGTCCGTTGATTAAAGCGTCTGACATGTTTTAATTTTTATCTCTTTATCTCTCTCTGGTGTTGTAAAATTGGAGGATCTTAGAGAGAGAAAGAGTGTTTGTTTGTGTGTGTTTTTAGAGAGAGAAATGAAGTTGAAACTGCTACGAAATGATAATTGATTTAGGGGGTTTTGGATGGAGGACTTTGAGTTTGACTATTATTCTATTGCTTTGACTTAATTACATTTTGGGCTTCAATTTTTCATGAGTGTTCGGTTCAGTTTTGAAAACCTTGCATTTTTGCATTCAAGTTTTGAAAACATTCATATTACTTGTGTTTAGTCATACTATTTATTTAGGGAATTGATACTCTCATCACATTTTTTTATTAATGCACCACAATCTGTGCATTACAGTTTGTACTGTACAATACTGTAATGCATAATTTGTGGTGCATTAATCAAAAAATATGGTGTGAGTATCACCTCCCATTTATTTATCATGTTTTTATTTACACAAATACAAATTTATTTCTACCGCAACTTCTCGTCAAGCTTGCAACTTACGGTTCATGCTAAAGAGAAGCATATGTTACATTATTAGGCTTAGAGGGTGTTTCTTTTTCTCTTAGCTAAGGAAATGAGTCTACATATATAAGTATTTAATAATATATTTTTGAATAAACTGCAAAATACATCCCTGTGGTTTACACTTTTTGAGACCTTACATCCCTGTCAGAAACTATTGGCACCTTACATCCTTCGTTAGGCAAACGTTTACCATCATACATCCCTTAGGACGAACGGTGCAAATACTTTTTCGTTAACTTTTAACGTGAGTCTAATGGAGGGCTATTTTTGTCTTTTTACTTATAAGAAGGATGTATAGTTTATTATTATTATTATTATTATTATTTAAAACAATTTTTGGGTGTATAAAACTATTATAAATGAAAATTGTTTTTTAAGAGTATTTCAGTTTTTATATTCTACAAGATAACTCAACTTTTTTTGAAGAAGTATTTTGGTTTTATAACTCCGTTTTTAAAGATGTAAATTGAAAACTTTGACCTCATACCATTATCACTCATCTTGAGTCCACGAAGCAAAAAGTCAATCGAAGATCAAACAAAGATCCTAAAATTTTATAAGTTAAGAAATTCGAAAGTTCAAAATCAACACATATTGCAGATGACAAAAACATGCATCAGTGTAATAACCATAAACAATCTGTCCCTTGCCAACTCTAACAACAGCCAACTAGAACAACATCACAATACTATCTCTTAACAGTCAAACAACACATTTGTCCACAAACCTATCTCACACAACCACAACAAAACTAGAAACTAAATACAAATACTAAACAAGATCTCAGTTTTGGTCATATCAAGACAAAAGATCATTTAAGATCTATACAACAAACCCATCATTGATCTTTTGAAACTGAGAAATAGAAAATCAAAACACACCTACCCGAGACCTTAATTAAAAGATCTTGAAGTCGAATTGAGACCTTAATTATAAGATCTTGAAGTCGATGGTTCGAGTTTGAAGCAGAAACAAGGGGTTGGTTATTTATGGTTCGGTCTTGTGAAGACAAAATCAATTAAGGGTGATGTTCGGTTTTAGTTAAAAAAACCCAAGGGAAGATTGTGTTAAAATGAATTAAAGAAGAAAAAAAATTATATGTGTTTGTATTTTTGATTCGTTTTGATCAGCTAGAGAGAAAAAGGATTTAGTATGTGTGTGCAAGTTTACGCTGTGTTCTCGAGATCCATAAACAGGAGAAAGGAAGAGAAGTGGAAAGAAATTGAGAAGTTTTGTGTTCTTGAGATTTTTTATGGGGAAGAAAGGAAGAGAACCGGAAAGAAGTGGTAGGAAGTTGTAGTTGTTTTTGTGGTATCAAATCTTCTCTCCGGTTTTGGGAGGAAGATAACTTCCTTTCTCTTCTCTTCTCTCCTTTCTCTTCTATTCTCTTCTTTTAATGATCTAACTCGAGAACACAGCGTTATAGTGTGGTTGTGTGTTTTAGGAGAGGGGAGGTGTAGCTAGGAAGACGAAAATACAAGAATACCTTTTTAGTGGGACTGAATAATGAGCCAAACTAACGAAGTTAGGGTCCAAGGATGTATGATGGTAAACGTTTGCCTAACGAAGGATGTAAGGTGCCAATAGTTTCTGACAGGGATGTAAGGTCTCAAAAAGTGTAAACCACAGGGATGTATTTTGCAGTTTACTCTATATTTTTTTTATGTGGAGCTCACATTTTTCCACTAATGCCTCTATATCACCTATGGCTTTTGTGTCCTCTTCAAATAACAACACTAGCGGGTTTGTGTGGATAAATTAAGGGGTGTTTGGCTAAGTTTATGAATCGGGTTTATGCTTATGTTATATAACCAGCTTATGGCTTATATACAGGGATCGAACCAGGACAAAATATGACCGGGTGCATAAAATTTTGGAATCGTAATATAGAAATATATTTCGATGGACCAGATGCATTTACGAAAAATTTATGTTTTTTTTCAAAAATTAACACTACATTGAAAAAATCTATAGGGGTCCCGGGCACCCGCGGAACCCCCTGTTTCGTCCCCGCTTATATATCATGAACTCATAAACCTTTGCCAAGTGTTTAGCTTAACTTATTATAATTAATAAGGTAAAATGACAAAAAATAAATAAATAAAAAAAAATAAAATAAAATAAAATAAATGGGTGTAACTATTAAATGAAGGTATAAAAGTCTTTCTATATAAAATTCTTATATAAGCCCACCCCTCATCAAATAAGTAACACAGTTTGGGCTTATCAAAAATCCCTTGTATTGGTCAAACACTTGGTTTAGGCTTATTTAATATATATAAGCTAATAAGCCCATCCTATAAGCTTGGCCAAACACGCCCTAGATTGTATCTGTATACACGAGTATTGAGATATTATAGACTGGTATTCGCACTGATCGATTTCACTAGTTGACATGTACATAGGAATATAACAATGTGTTACGAGAAAAAGATTGATGTGCTGTTATGAAATGCAGACAGTTAGGCAATGTTTTTGATTAATATATAGATACGATTTCTCCGTTCCAAATGTAAAAAACAAAAAGAGTCTTTAAAAGTGATTGGATTGAATTGTTTGCAACAAGTGATTGTACTGGGTTTTTTGTGACCGGTGTAAAAGAATGAGATTATATAGGAATTAGGATGCGGATTTCTCGCGAGAAATATAACCTGGTGAAGAGATATATTCGTTTGTAGATTTTTATAAGCATATATACGTTTAGTGTGTTTGAACATATGTTGGAAAAAATGGTATGCACTTTATCATTATTGATCCCCGCATAGCAGTCTGAAATCATTTATTTTGATGATTTCATTTCACAACCACAAACCAAGATAAAAGGTAGGATGATACTTTACTGAAAACATATACTAGGTTGGAAAGAACTGATATTTCTAAAAATCGGCAATTAAGCCAGAAAAAAGAACCAAACAGAACTAGGATAGTACTAAATTTGTCTTCTCTCCTCGACCATCCAACATAGCAAATGATTAAGCATTAAAGAGATGTTTGGGGATAGAAGATGCTTGTGTACTCGGTACTTGTTAGTGCGTGTGATAAGCCTTGGTCACAGGTTTTGGTTACTACGCTTACAGAAACACACAATAATGGAATGTTTTAGTTAAAAAAGTACTATTTTGAAGATTCTAGCTCTAGATTGTGCAGTTCTAATAAAGATGAAACAAGATTAATGGTAACAATATCCGACGCATCAATGACAAATGCATCTTTATATTAAGTTAAATCTCTGTTTATCAAGCATATCTTAGTATCATAAATTTGTTTAATTTGCAACTTAGAAGGGCAGCTGCTCTGTTGGCCCTCACACCAATATGATGTTTCTACTGTTTCTCATTCGAGTTCAACATCTTCCAAACTACAATCATGTATTTGGCCGTATAGCATATTAGCTCTTAATTGTCAAAAATATTAGCAAAGTGTCATTTAAAATGTTTGATAGCTGGAGGTAACGGTAAGGGTTGTGTGAGTAATCATATTTATGTGATATACTGGTATCTACCTGCTGTATGAATGTAAATATACTGATTTATGGGCATTTTTTCTCGTGTAACGTTCCATTTTCT
Source organism: Chrysanthemum makinoi (assembly GCA_910596185.1). Lineage (NCBI taxonomy): Eukaryota > Viridiplantae > Streptophyta > Magnoliopsida > Asterales > Asteraceae > Chrysanthemum > Chrysanthemum makinoi. The sequence continues at coordinate 243,448,437 of OU343218.1, forward strand.
TGATCTTGCAGGTTTATGGGCGCACAGTTTGACTGTATATGACTACCAAGGTTAGTGTGTATGGGTGTGTTATTGGGAATGAAGGGACATAGGCTATATTTAGAAAGTAATATAATTTCAAATTTTATTATTATTTTTTGATAGCTCTTCTTGATAGAGGTTGGAGGAGATCTGGATGTTTTCTTTACAAGCCAGAGATGGAGAAGACATGCTGTCCAACTTATACGATTGGTATGAAGGCAGCTGATTTTGTTCCTACCAAAGAGCAAGTTCGAGTATCTAAACGAATGCAAAGGTGTCTTCATATCTCCCAAATGATAATATGATCTCTGTTTCTGTTCTTTCTCAAACATCAATCTGAAATATTAGTTGCTATCTCCTTCCTTACCAATGGTATACTTTTAAGTACTATCAACTACTTAATGCTATATTGATATGCAATAATCAACTTTTTTGCAGATTTTTAGATGGTTCGCTGAATTTTAAGAAACCAGATGAACAAATTGACACGTCAATTGATTCAAACCACATTTCCAATAACGATTCTGTCAGTTCAGTATAACCGGAGATTGACCAAGTAATCAACTATTTATCTGACCAGATTGATTCTGGTCTACTCGCATGCACTGAACGAGGGGAGTTTCCTAGTGACATTCAATTTCCTAAAGCTTCTGTCAAACGTGTTGCACCAACCAAGAGGAAATTACAAGCTGAAGGACCACAAGATCTTTTGTATTCCAGCAACATCTCTTTTCAGATTGCTGCTGCTTTAAGGCGGGCCAATAAGACTGACTTCACACATAAAGATCCAAAGTTTATTGCTGAGGTGTTATCGAGCCATTTAGCTAATACGGCATCAGCAATTGGTTTGCTGGTAAAAGCTTGCAATGGGCATATTAATTTTTATTCTACAGAAGCACAAACTCAATCGAATGCAATGATCGCAAGACCTACAATTTCTAAAGAGAGTTCTTCAAGTGACTCTGGAAAAGTTCAGATCAAGAGACGGAGTCTTGAGATTCGTTTAAATAGGTCTACTTTTGATCCAGAAGAGTATGCATTGTACAGAAAATACCAAATCAAAGTGCATAATGATACGCCGGCTCACGTCACTGAAAGTTCTTACAAGAGGTTCTTGATTGACAGTCCCTTAGTTTTTGTTCCACCAAATGGAGATAATACAGTTCCTCCTTGTGGATTTGGTTCCTTCCACCAGCAATATTTGATTGATGGGAAGCTTGTTGCAGTTGGTGTGATTGATATTCTCCCTAAATGTTTGTCGAGTAAATATCTGTTCTGGGATCCCGATTTTGCTTTTTTGTCACTCGGTAAGTACTCAGCACTACAAGAAATAAATTGGGTCAAAGAAAATCAAAGTCATTGTCCTACGCTGCAGTATTCTTATCTTGGCTATTATATTCACTCGTGCAACAAGATGAGTTATAAAGCAGCATATCGTCCTTCTGAGCTTCTATGTCCTCTTCGTTACCAGTAAGTTCTTTTATGCCTTATGCAAGGTAAAAACGGGTCAAACTGGTGAAAATCAATTAACAAACATGTACTTGCAGGTGGGTTTCTTTTGATATTGCAAAGAGGCTACTTGATAAGAAATCGTATGTTGTACTGTCTGATTTTGCCACCTTACAGCATGAGGCGGCTTCATCACCTAATTTGATTGAAGATCAAATAGAAAATGAAAATGAGTCTTTTCCAGATGAATCAAATGATATGCGGATGGATGCAGATGAAGAAATGTCTGAAGTTGCTTTTGAAGACTCTGATGATGAATCAGGACCAGAAACCACTAGTTTAACGCCTGCAGAATTGCGAAAAGATGTTAGTAATATCGTCATTGGTTTGAAGGGCATGCATTTGAAATATAAGGTACACTTCTAACAAAATCATTTGCATTTTCGTTCTTCATGGCTTTCTGCATTTTGCTTATATAATTAACTGGGCATTGATTCCGGGCTATGTTTTATCTTGAAAGTGTAAATAAATAGCTTAAGCAGATACGGGTCAAATGGACGAAATTTGCCCAAATGGTTTTTCAAATCAAGCGAAGCAAAGGGCGCATTGCGCACAAAAACACAAAATAAGGTGAACGTTACTTTGAACAGACAAAAACACAAAATTTGGTGAACGGTACTTTGAACACCCAAATATCCATTATAGCGGATAATGCTTAAAACCTCCTAAACCTTTTTTCAAGTATCTAAATCTTCTGGAGAAAAATTTGTTTCGGCCAACTTTACCTAACCCAATACATTATGAGCCATAACAAATGATCTTGGCTCACCCTTTGTGCCCCCTCCTTTTTTTTTTTTTTTTTTTCCCTAATAGAAAGGCCCTTTGTGCCACCTCCTTTTTTTTTTTTTTTTTAATAGAAAGGCCCTTTGTGCCACCTCTAACTATATGCCGACAAAGAAGAGTGTATAACATGTTTATTTTTCTGGTTTTGAAGGATTTAAGACAAGCATTTGGACCAAATGAAAGGAACTACCTGGAAACTCAGTTGGATAAATACGTAACGGTTGTGGGTACCGATCTTTCTGAGCGAATGATTTACTCTATCAGCTAATTCAGTTGTGATTCACGAGATGCATTCTTGGTTTGGTCAGAAGTAAGGTTAAATGTTTTTTTAAAACAAAACGAAAAAAAATGCTTCAAAGGGTGTTGTTTTCTTGAAATTGTATTTCATCTTGTGGTTGCACTAGAGCGCCTGGCCAAGTTAAACTCACTGTGTTCTCCGTTGACTGTTTGACTTATGATGCACATAGTACAACATAAACGTTTTTTTTTTCTTCTTCTAATGCTTGAACATATACTCCATTATGTACTAAATCTTTTTAAGTGCATTTTAAAACTTTATTGGAAAAACTCAACATAAAAATGCCTATCGTTTTATTATATAAGTACATCTTTCTATTTTTGTGTTTAAACTTGATCAATGATCATTTTTAAGAAACTTTACACGCGAGTTGAACACAATTGTTGGGATTGTGAAATTAGAATGTAGTTGCAAATAATTCTTTTGAAAAACATATGATTAGGGGTGGAAACGAGCCGAGCATGCGAGAGCACGAGCTCGTCTCGTTTATATGTAAAAAGCTCTAGCTCGAGCCCGTTTCGAGCCTCATACTCGAGCTCGGCTCATGAATTTTTTTACAAGCTCGAGCTCGGTTTGGGCTTAACTAATTTATATGAAGTGTTGAAGAAAACAAAGTTCAAATGGAGCTCGGCTCGTTAACACAAGGCTTAAGCTCGTTAATCACACAAGGCTCGAGCTAGTTTACTTTTTTTAAGCTTGTTTATTCACGGTAATACATATAGACTATATATATGTATATATTTTAGGGCTCGTTTAGGATCGCGAGCCTACTCGATCTTTTTGTATAGAGCTTGGCCTCGAGCTCGATTATTAAATGAGTCCAAACTTTAGGCTCGGCTCGTTCGAGCTTTTTACTGATCTGATTTTGAGCTTTTCACGAACAGCTCGGCTTGTTTTCACCCTACATATGATCAAGAATGTGAAAACAAAAATGACGTCTTCTTTAGAAATGCTTTACATTTAATTTTTCATGGTGATGTCATTTTTCTACCCAACTATATATATCAATTACTTTAAATAAAAGTTGTAATGATCTAGTTGTAACTTGAAATTATGAATTCGTGATTCATAAACTGTTAATCTGTTATCATCAAGTCAAAGTAACTTTTCCATTAATTCCCATCCGATAGCTTCTATATCTTTGTTCTTAAAACGAAACAACATAAGAATGTCTACACAAGCACACCTGCACAAATCCATGTCGTTGAAGTAAATCAAAGGCAGAAAACACTCGTGTTTCATCACAGCGACAATTACAAGAGTCTTGCTTAAAAAGAGCATCAATACGAATTGTGAGAAAGGCAATCTCCTGAATGCCGTTATAGCGCATGCTATTATTTTAACATCACGGGTATATTATTTTCCAACAATCATTCATTTACCAAGCAATATGCTCAATATCGTCGTACTAGTTAATAACATCTGGAGAAAGACGGGCTGCTGCAGAATGTAGATGTTTCATATGCCACGTCAATCATCATTCATCAAACATTATATGTTTATCTTGAGCACCTCCGCTGATACTTGCTCCATGACTAACCATGTCACTGATTTCATCAGAACCAGAAAGCTTAACCCTGCATCATGCTTACACTACTAACAATTTCAACTTTGTTCTTTAACTAAATCAATTAATACTACTATGGTGCTAACCGTTCGAGGACTGATTTCCTTCCTTGTACTTTTGATTCTCATCAAGGATCAATTATATATGGATTCTGAAGCATATAGTATTTGTGTATGAACTTACATATGTCCAGCCAACATTTGATCTGACGTAGAAAAGGTCAGCAACCATGTGCAGGCCGGTCATCATCAACCTATCTACTTTGACCCCAACAGTGACATTCACACTGTAAAACATGAGAAGACAAGACTCAGTGACACTAGGAAGATTTATGGTAATAATTAAGTTGGTTTAACCTAGAGATAGGTACTTTTATAGTTATCTCAGACATCAGTTTTCTCACTGTTGCCCTTTAGCAGAAGCAGAAACAGTGATAAAGTTGAGGATTGACGAGATAAAACTGCTAGAAATTTGGTAAATTTTGGTACAAGTTTGGTGGTGGTCAATAATCTGCTAGGATATTTCTTCTATTGGAAGTTTGGAATCACTTTCGTACATAGTATTTCGACAATCTGTTGGATAATGTTTAGGTTTCAGAGCATTGCCCCGAGCCTTGCAAGAGGGTGCAGACACACAGACTCCTGTCATTCGTCGTGGCCAAAATCAGACTAGTTTAAAAAAGCATGCAATTTGCACCTCATAGTGTAAGGTGGCAAAATCAGACAGTACAACATACGATATCTTATCAAGTAGCCTCTTTGCAATATCAAAAGAAACCCACCTGCAAGTACAGGTTTGTTAATTGATTTTCACCAGTTTGACCTGTTTTCACCTTGCATAAGGTGAAAAAGAACTTACTGGTAACGAAGAGGAAAGAAAAGTTCATATGGACATATTCTGCTTTATATCTCATCTTGTTGGACGAGTGAACATTCCCTTTGGTTATTGGATAAAAATAAATGCTCAAATATAAGAAAAAATGTACTAGCATATGCAACAAAATCGATTATGTACCTGTAATATTTTTGGGGCATATAAATATTTACTTGATGCCAACAACGATAGCCAAGCAAACACTACCTTATGCGAATCACATATATATACCCCATTATCAGCATTGATAACCAAACAAACATTAAACTCCAAGTTGGATTTGGATGTACCAAAACACAATAAGGACGGTTGGATTTCGTGGAATTTACTTGACTTAAGATCGAGAAGACGGTTAGACAGGTGGAGCAATGCTCCTGCTTTGTCTACTATACTTAACAGAATAGAAATTTATTCTGCTGGATACTCTGATGAAGCAACGCTTGCTGGAAGTATAGTTATTAATACCTGGACTTGGCCTACTGAGTGGTCTCTCTTGCATACTATTCATGTTCCAATTTCAAATGTTGGTGCTAAAGATAAGCCTTTTTGGCCAACTAATGATGGCAAAGAAGGTGCATTTGCTAGTAGTCATGTGTGGAACGATTTTAGAATGCTTAATAACACTGTACACTGGGGGAATGCATCCGGCGGGATTGGTTATGTTGCTGTTGTAGTGGGGAATGTAGTATGGTTTTCCCATAATATACCAAGGCAAGCCTTTGTATTGTGGATGATAATAAAGGAATGGTTATAGATGTTCATGGATGTTTTTTCAGGAAGGTTGGCGTGTCTCATTTGCATATGATGGTGGGTCATGAAAGATGGGACTAGCTAACCTATGTACACATTGGTAATAGTCTTTGTCAAGAATTGTGGAGTCTGATAAGGAGGTCTGCATTTGGAAGAATTACTAGGATCATTGTTGTCCATGGTCTTAAGAATGGTTCTCTGTCATGCTGGTAGAATTCAGTTTTGGTTGAATGTGTTAGACTGTTGTTTGTATGATTGCTGGTAGAAAAAAATTGTAGACATCAGTAATGAGTATCAAAAGCAATTTGGTCTCATTATCAATTCATCAGTGCAAGCAGGTGGTGGGCGTATTAAAAAATGTTACTTAAACGCCGACATCCTCATTCTTTTAGTTTCCTCTAAAACACGTCACAAACATCTGATTTGGTGCTTTAATTACTAAAAGAAAACATTCCTGAATTGCCATTAAGGTCTAAAACATTGATACACCCTTGCCAGAGACCAAGTAAATTTATTACTAATTCCTAACAACACACTAATAATTCAGGAATACGACTGCACAATTCATAAGGCTCCAGCTCCACCCCAAAATCCTCTGCCTGCATCATAATCTGTTTTAAGAGCAAGAGAATTCATAGGGTAAGGCATTTTGCACAATTTAATGAAATAAGAAAACATGCGAAAAAAGGTACCTTTGATTTTCTAATGTCATTTCCGGAAATATACATGTCTTCTCTTCCTCCTCTTTAAGACCAAACTCTCGGCTGCATCAGCAATTGCATTGAACCATTTCACTTTTCTTGTTGACAACATGTAAGAACCCATCACCAATCCGACTAATGTACCACATCCATATCCCAACATCACCACTTCCCACGTAAACCCACTTTCCTCATCCAATCCTTCATAAGTTTCAAGTTGTGGTTCATGTGAATGCTCACCACACTCTTTTAGCAGCGGAGTCCCACAGAGTTTTGGATTCCCACCAAAAGAGTTCCCTTCAAATGTCCTGAACTGAGGTCCTTCTGGTATACGACCCACAAGATTATTTTGCGAGAGATTTAACACTTCAAGGGTCTTGATGTCTGCAAGGCTTTGAGGAATCTTTCCTGAGAGTTTGTTCCAAGATAGGTCAAACGACTCAATCTCAGAGAGATTCCCTAAAGCATGTGGAATTGGACCACTGAGGCTGTTGTGGGATAAGTTGAGCACTATTAGCGAATTAAGACCACCGATGACGTTTGGAATCTGTCCTTCAAATTTGTTATTGGACAAATCAATAATTGTGTAGTCAACCGAAATTTTTGGAAAATCTTGATCCACCCCTTTCACAGCGACATTGAATGAGTAATACTCTAGACCCATGTCCAAATATTCTGGTTTTGTTCTGTTTTTCACCACATTCTTCATGGAACTGAAATTTTGAAAATATTTTGCAGGGAGTTGACCTACAAACCCATTATGAGATAAGTCAAGAACTCGAAGACTTGTAAAGGGGGATTCAACAGTTGAAGACGGTTGAATGTGTCCATGAAAGTTGTTTGATTTGAGGACAAGAGCCTGCAAATTTGGAAGATCTCCTAACCAACCAGGTAATGTACCATTCAAGTGGTTGTTTCCCAAATCAAGTACTTTCAAGGATTGACATCTGGACAAGGAAATCGGCACCTCACCTTCTAACTGATTTCCTTTTAAAATAAGCCCCTCTAACTTTTCACAGTCATCATATAAACTAGGAATCGTTCCTTGAAAGCTATTGTTCCCCATATCTATCGTATAAATATATGAGGTGATATTTCCAAAGCATTGTGGAATCGATCCACCAAAGCGATTATTGGAGATATCCAAATAACTTAAACTGCTCATGTTGCAAATTGATGGAGGGAATGGTCCTTGAAGCTGGTTTGTCCCTAAGTTCATCGTTTCAAGAGATGAGGTGATATTTCCAAAGCATTGTGGAATCGATCCACCAAGGCGATTATTGGAGATATCCAAATACCTTAAACTGCTCATGTTGCAAATTGACTGAGGGAATGGCCCCTCAATCAAGTTGGACTGCAGATACAGTTCTTCTAGTCCACCTCCTATCTCCCCTGCCCAATGAGGAATTTGGCCATGGATTTCGTTGCTAGAGAGATCTAAGTAAAGAAGTTGTTTCATGGCTTGAAATGAATTTGGAAACACCTTTAGCTTGCAAGAGGCCAATCCTAAGTATCTAAAACCAGGGTTGACATAATGATTGGTATTCTTTGTTGTAACAGAGAAACCACTGTATGAGAGACCGAGAGAATCAAGGTTTGTGAGGGTTGATAAAAATGTATCCAACTCCAATTCACCACTAAAATTATTATATGAAAGGCGTAGAACAGTGAGGTTGGTGAGTTGTGGAAATGTTTGCACATCAATTTGGCCACCTAACTGATTGTTGTAACTGAGGTATAACAATTTTAATGATGGAAGAGCAAATGACTCAAAAGGAACATTTCCACTGAACATGTTATAACTTAGATAGAGATATTCTAAAGAGGGGGAAGTAAACAGCCAAGATGGCAATGTCCCATTAAGTTTGTTAAATCCCAAATCAAGATAAGTAAGGTGTGTTAGGTTAACTGGGATTTCCGAAGGGATATCGCCTGTGAAATGGTTATCTGACAAATAAAGTGTTTCCAAAGATTGAAGATTGAAAATGTAATGAGGTAATTTTCCTTGCAATCCAGTGTAGTAAAGATCAAGTAATTTCAAAGAAGAAGAGATGTTAAGAGTGGTAGGTAAAACCGAAGAGATATTAACTTCTCCAAGTGAAAGTTGTTCCAAATTAGTAAAATTTTGAAACATATTGATGAAAACATCTGGACGAAGCTTCAAATCATAGTTATAAGAGAGATCAAGAGAGACCAGTTTTTGAAGGAGTGTGATGTCCGTTGGGACTTGGCCAGAAAACAAACAATTGGAGAGGTTGAGATGAGTGAGACTATTTGAAAACCTTCCAATCTCACGTGGAATTTGGGGACCATCAAAATAATTGTAAGCAAGGTTGAGTGTTTGGAGGTGAGGAAGGTTGAAGAGGGAGGTGTTAGGATGGATGGTACCTTGTAGCATTCCGAAACTGAGATCGAGACCGATGACGTCACCGGTGGAGCGGTCACAAGTAATTCCATTCCAATCACAGCAATCTGTACTTGCGTTCCAGTTGATCATAATTGGATAATAAGGTGATGAGTAATTGATGGATGAAAGGCTATGTTTAAAGAGAAGCAAATCTTCACTTTGTTCTTTAGAGCATTTTTTAATCTTATTTGAAGAAGAGGAAGAAGCAAAAGTGGTGAAACAAAAGAAAAGGAAAAAGATACCAAACAGTTTTGAATAACCCATTTTTTTTTATTTTTTTTTATTTTTTTTAATTGCTATAAAAACTCACAATTGCTACAAATAGTTATACTAACACCGGTATTACAAGAATAGTGTTAAAGTTGCTTTCACAATAATATGATTGAAGGATATGTTTGTGGTCTAGTTTCTTTCATAATCGTATCATTTGGAAAATTGGGTTGTATGAGTCTATCAATTGACTCTAACTTTAATTCTTTGTCGAATTATGCAAAAATTTCCAACTTTTGATTGCGATAAAAAAGAATCGTTCAATGAAATATTGTGGTCCGCAATAATAATGCTTCTCAAAAAGAAATATATATACTAACTATAACAGTGCTAGAATATTAATGTAGTTGCTTTTAAGATAAGATAGATCGAAATATGTTTGTGGTCTAGTTTCATTGATAAACGTATCACTCGGGTTATACTAGTGTACTGATTGATCTTTTTCAAATTATGCAAAATTTTCAACTTCGAATTATTGCGAAATAAACGAATCTTTCAATGAAAATTTTGTAGTCCACAATAATGTTTGTCAGCAAAAAATTTCATAGAGATTCTTGCCTTCTCTATCCAATTTTTGGGTTCTCAAACAAAAAAAACCAACTCTATTCAATTCTTGCATTCTCTATACAACTCTTTGAATTTGATAGTCCCATGATTTTCAATTCATTTTTTATTATGCAAAATTTATAAACTTCAAATTGACCTAAGTACCCATACCCTGCCTAGGCGGGAATAGGTTTGTTGTTGTTGTTGAAATTGACCTAAATAAAAATAACATTTTTTATTGAAACTTTATTCTGGTTACTTTTTTTTATTGGGATTTCAATAATATGCTTATAAATTATTAAAATTTACAAACAAATGCTTGCATAGTGGTTTTTAAGGTTTACTAGCTTACTAATGGGTCTTTTAGGTTAGTGTTCTTTCTACACGTATATAGACTTTTTGAATGGTATTTGTTTGTCAGTGTAGAAATCTAAGGGTCTTCTTTACTTTTTTTATGTTTACATAGACTTTTCATCATATGGCATCAAACCTACCATTGATCCATTACAAGTTACATAATGATCATTCACAACATTTAAATCTTCATTTCGCATAGCTTCTCATCAAACTTTTGTTTTGGGGGTACAAGGTAACCCCACCCGAGCCACCTTTGATAACCAAGACCCATAGAGCCTGGTAAATCACTAGCCCATCACTAGCCCTCCACACTGTGGCCTTAAGAAGTTTGCAGCTAGCATGATTTGAACCTAATGGTTAAAAGTTACCTAAATCTTACCACATATCTACAACAAACAACACTTTATAGGCTTTATACACTCAAATATAAAGCCATGCAATCAAACAGCAGCATCAACTTACTAACTAAACAGCACAAACTCTCTCACCGTTATAAAATCGAGTGAATCACATATCCCTACGTTTCACCTAAGAAATAACAAGTGAAATAGCACATACACTAGAAATAACAACTGAAAAATTAGAATTAAATCACATTGCATCCCGCTCATGTAAAGTGAATAACTAAAGCAACTTAAACGAACCGATATCAAATCACAATGTCACATCAAACTAAATAAAGATACATTTTGATCTTCCGATATCAGACCTACTACTATATTAGAATCACAAAGGTTGTGTTTGGTGACGAGCTTATTGGAGCAATTTAAAGTGTTTAGAATATAGTGCTTGCTTGGCAACGTGCGTTTAGCTTTTGGATTTTGTCTAAACACTCCTATTTGAAACACTAATAAAAATAAGCGTTTACTTCATTATACAGCTATAGCCAAAGTCCATGTTTAAGTTGATTGAGCTTTTGTACATGTTTAAGTTGAACGAATTTGAATCTTTTGTGTAGATAATAAACAAAAACTTAACACAATAATCTTTGGGGTTTCTGCAAGTCCTTGAATTCGTCAAGTTTTTTTTAATTTTGAACGTCTACAAAGACATTTGAAGCAACTGGCCCAAGTCAGAATTTTATGTTAGGCACTTAGGCTTGAATTCAATAAATAGTTAAACGCTTGAAATAAGTTCCACAATAAATATAGATTACAACTGTCATTGACAAGGCAATGAGGAAACTTAGATGATAAAGAAATGTGTAAGAAAGTTGATTGGGATATACTCTAATTGTTTGTGGCCAACAACTTTTGAAGTATATGAGGGTTTAAGAAGACTTCAAATTGGAGGTAGGGTTTTAAGTTTAATTTTGATGTCTACCAGTGTAGACTTTCCAAGTAAACTCATCTTAGTACAAAACTCATTAGTCATTATTCCTTCCTTCATCTGGTGGCCCTTCTAATGTATTTGGCATATACATGCTGAAATTATGTCATGTAAGATTCCTTCATTAAATACAACTTTGATGTATACATGTTACAACTGTTACAAATTATGACCACTGATATCTCATCCTTTGAGGTTATGAAGCACAAAACTACAGCTCTCAACCTTTACTCTGTCCATAAGAAAAACAAAACTACGGAGATGTTATCTCGACATTACAAGTCCAACATATTAACAAAAGTGTAGATTTCTTGTATACACAGAATTACCAAAGGGTAAAACTTTACACTTTTCAGGTCGTAAATATACTCTGCCATTACTTTTTATTTTCACCCCTATTTGTCACCTTTAATTTTAGAAATAATTCCATCAACAAATATTATATTCTGAAATTGTATAGTAAACACAAAAAAAAGGGGGAAAGTTGGTAAGAAGTAACAGGTCGACCCGTGACTGATCTTGAAACTGACCCAAACTCATTTCAACCCATAACCTGAGCCGATCTACCATTGCCACCGCTAGTTTAATTCTCTTTTCCTGAGTAATCTTGTGTTCATTATAAGGTTTTGGAAACATCTGTGCATATCCTGTTAAGGTTTTGGAAACATCTGTGCTACTTCTTTGTGGTGTATATAGATATTTGTGGTGTTTTAAATTTAATTGCTATCAACATTAGCATCTGCTACGAATGTATATACAAACACTCGTATTACAAGAATATTCTTGTAGTCGCTTTCACAATGATATGATTGATAATATGTTTATGGTCTAGTTCCATTGATTAACGTATCGATTGGGTTGTAAAAGTCTATTATTTGATGGGTTCTAAACTTCATCTTTTGTCTGATTATGCAAAATTTCCAACTTTGGATTGCGATAAAAAACAATATCTCAATAGAAATTTTGTGGTACATAAAGCATCTCAACTTTATACGCACAGAGATTTGTAGGTTCTCAAATGTTAATTTATTGAATGAATTCACTATAGAATTCGAGAAGGACATTCTGGGTGTTACATTAGTCACTACAATTGGGTGTTACATTAGTCACTACAATTGTTACCACTCAATCCTTACTCCTTAAAAACACTGAAGATAATAATGAGAAATAAAACAAGTCTCAACTCTTTTATATTATTAAAGGGTTGGTACAAGGCTGTAAAGATTGAGGTCACAGTTGACATTGTTTTTATCTTTGCAATATTTGAAATCGTAAGATCGGTTCGAAATTGTAAGATTCTATTGATTTGTCATGTTTTGTTAATAAGGGATAAATGAGTCAAAGGTTTTACATTTCTACTTAACATTTTTACTAAATTTATATGACAGCCTCACGAAAATGTCAAAGTTCAGAATTTTGAACTTCGCAATAATAGTAAGATGTCAACTTTCAATCGTTACACCAACGATTTAGCAGGATAAGAATGAACAACATAGGTTATAAGCGTCTCAAAACACATAAGCCATAATGCTAAAAGATTAAGTCATTAAACCATCAATCTATAATATGTGCACTAACTTCATAATTCTCATACAAATCAAAATATGGTTCTTTTAAAGCATAGTTACGACCTAAAGTGATATGGAGTAGAAAAATAAGCATTGTATATGATCCTAACGGTTGCGTACGACCATAGACCGATCCTAACCATCGTGTTTTTCTTATAGACAAACAAGTTAAGCATAGCTAAATTAAACAAGTAAAAAGTCATAAAATCAACCTTCACACCACTTCATATATGTAACTCTACTACCGTAATTCTAACGAGGTACACATAACACAAATTTGCTGTGATTCACCTAACGCAATGAATTTCGTGAAATTTTCTCAACACGTTTCAAGTTTAACCAGTCCCTAGTGATCATGTAGAATAATTTTACCTAATCTAAGTAACACTACCTGCGAACAGGCGGTCCCAACCAACGAAGGCGCCAATCCGCTATATAACCGGCCCCAGCCTTCTTGCTGAACAGTCTAACACAATTAAATTAAAAAATAAGTAAGTACCAGTAACATCTGTTCAACAGTCCCCGCCTTATTCTTCCGTTTCTTTGGATCTCTATCAGTTTGCTGACGTGTATTTACCTATCATCAAATAAACTTATTATTATTATTAGTAAAAAAATAAAAAAAATGAGGGGTTAAAATAAGGTAGGTAGGTACAGTTTGGAGAGGATAAGTGATGAGCTGAGTGATGATTCCACCGCCAGCACCGGCGACTCCGTTGATTAAAGCATCTGACATGTTTACTTTTTATCCCTTTCTCTCTCGTGTTGAAAAATTGGGGATCTTAGAGAGAGAAAAGAGTGTTTGTTTATGTGTGTTTTTAGAGAGAGAAAGGAAGTTGAAACTGCTGCGGAATGATAATTAATTGGGGGGTTTTTGGATGGATGACTTTTTAGTTCGACTCTTCTATTGTTTTCACTTATTTACATTTACTTTAGACAAAAATTACACCCGTTGGTCTTTAAATTTGTCCAAACCATCGTCTTTGCTTAAAGTTGAGCTTTTCATCGCCAGTAGTCCAAACCTTGAGAATTTTAGGCCAAAGTGGTCCCTTGACCCATTTTCTGTTGGTCAAACCGTCATCTAAAGTTTTTTTTTTGCTAAGGACATAACGATCATTTCATATTTTTCTTCCCCTTTTGATTACTAAACACCACACGCACACACTTCGTACCTTCCTGATACACATATGCATTTGATCTTCGACAAAAGAAATGTCAAAATACCCTTAGCACGCAACATGTAAGCACTAAATTATCTAGAGCACAGATCAAAAGAACTGTTGCTCCTACTCATTGATGGTTTTGGACAACACAGTTTGGTTATATTCATAAATTGTGATCTTTATGCTTTGGGTCAAATTGGACCACAAACACATTTTGTCCATATATATGTGCAAAAAAAGAGTTTTAACATATCAACTTGGAACTTAAAAGTTTTCTTTGCGCAACTTATACTACGAGACATAATTTATGAAGGGGTCACATATAAGTTTTCAGTAATGATTTCAGACAATTCAATGAAAAAGTTGAATATCATTGATTTTAGACGTCTGGTTAGTGGTTTCTTATCACCGTATCAGGAAACAAGATCAAGCCACATACTTGCATCCTGAAACAAAACAATATTCTAAACAAATTCCCCAAAAAGATAACATCCCCACTGCCACTAGCTTTCAGAAGCACTAGTATCGAGCAGTCCATATGTACAAGATGATGATCTTCTTAACAAGATTTGAACTCACGGCCTTAGAAATAATGCATCATGCATATCCTTAACTTGTCATCAAGGTCCAATCAAAACAGCGCATATGATGTGTGTGGGATATATATACAAGACCAAATAAAAACTATAAAGTAAAAGAATAGACATAACATCAAGTACAACTAATATAATTAATATTCAAAAAAAAAAGATAGAATTCAGTAAATATGTTTCATAAGTGAAAGTATTCTTGCTACTAGCTAGTCCTAAATCAGCTAAAGGATGATGGTTGATCTTGTTAGGGTCACTTGATGATGTTCCTAGTTGAAAACTTCATATATACTCGTTTGATGAGCCTCATGTAGGCTTTAATATAAAACGTAGCTCCCAACAAGCACACACATATTGATGATAACCGGACCCAAAAGGGTAGGCATGGCGACAGATTAATCGAGAGAGGTGCAAGAATAATAAGGAAGTAAGTCCAATGGAAAGGATACTCGTTCAAGTGTTTGTTTTTTTCTTGATAACAGTATAACCTCAATATCCCGACAAAGAGTACACATATGACCGATACAGAATCCAGTTGGGGTCCCCCTGAGATGTGAATACGAAAGCCCAAAATGAGAAAGGTGCAAGCATTGCAGAGAAGCAACCAATACTTTTCAAGATGTTGTAATGAATATTCCTCATCCAATGTTGCAAGTAGAAGCTTGCAAAAACCAAAACACAAGATGCTAGCACAACCATAGATACCGAGGTAAAAGTCATAGTGTTTCAATTTTTCTTGTCTAAGCTAGGAAAATCAGACTCAAATCTAATATGCTACTAATTATGTCTCAATATTACATGCGTTAAAAAACATTTACATCATCAAAAGACCATTTAGTCCATGTTGCATCTCGGATTCATTTAACAAATATCTCACCGTCTCGACATGCTAGACCAAAAGAATCTCGATCTTTTTGAGTCAATTTTGTCGAAGATCAAATGCATATGTGTATCAGGAAGGTATGAAGTGTGTGTGTGATGTTTGGTAATCAAAAAGGGAAGAAAAATATGAAATGATCGTAATGCCCTAAACTAAAAACAAAAAAAAACAGCAAATAACGGTTTAACCAACGGAAAACGGGTCAAGGGACCACTTTGGCCTCAAAATCCTAAGGTTTGACTATCACGTAAAAGCTCAAATTTTGGGCAAAGGCGATTGGACAAGTTTAGGGACCAACGGTGTAATTTTGTCTTTACTTTACTACCGTTCTCAAACTTTAAGAAATAAAAACAAAAAGGAAACGAAATTTGTTTGTTTGTTTATGTTTACGAGCTTTTCTGAATTTGGTTTCTATTTTGTAAAATTTCTATGAAAGCCTCCTAAAATTTCATCTACCTTCACCGGTTGTAAACCAAACAAAACACATAGCTTTGCAAAACTCACCCCCTAAACAAAAAATACTACATATTCATTCCAAAAACCAAACCCTAACCCGCCGTCATCATCAATAGTTTAGTAATTTAGAGATCTATTTTGTGTTACATTTGATGTTGAATCTATATAACTAATTAAGATAAAAGTCATATGACATTTATAGCTTTAAATCATTTAAAACTAGTAACTAGACATCCTAAAAGCATCACACAGAGTTACAGTATCTAATATTAATTATTGATATTTTTTTATATTTAATAGAAAAATCAACAAAAAGTATTTTACTAATTATCTATACTAGTTATAAAGAGTGAATGCTTATTCTTAAAATTTTAAATCTTAAAAACTTAAATTAATGTAGTTTGCCTAAATTATTCCTAAGTATCATTTAATACATCTTAAGCTTGATCAATTCTAAACATAACAACATCTATATTAGTTTTAAAAAATACACGTTATCAAAGGTTGAACCAGAATCACTTTTGCAAGTATATAATTATTTGTCGCTATATATAGTCGTTCTGTGCGGGTATACGTCTAGTTTAATATAAAGGCACATTATATGATATATGTAGTCATCTATATCACTAAAACTTGTAGCTAGACATCTTAAAAGCATCAAACCGAGTTAATTACTACAGTAGTATTTTTGTTATATACCTCCGTCCCATATTAATTAGGTAGGTACCGGCGAGCCCGTTGATTAAAGCGTCCAATACGTTTAGTTCTCTCTCTCTCTCTCTCTCTCTCTGTAAAATCAGGGGATCTTAGAGAGAGAAAGAACGTCTTTTTTGGTTTTATAGAGAGAGAGAGAGGAGGTTGAAATTTGCACGAAATGATAATTGATTGAGGGGGGTTTTGGATGGAAGACTTTGAGTTTGACTCTTCTATTGTTTTCACTTATTTGCATTTACTTTACTACGTTCTAAAACTTTTTTGAGAAAGAAAAGATAGTAACCTGCAAAAATCATCCCTGTTGTTTATAGTTTTTTGCCACATATCATCTCTATCTCATACTATTGGCACTATTCATCCCTAAATGGTCACAAAACCATAAAACACGATTTCACTAACATCCTTAAAGCATCAAATTGAGTTATATTATCTGATATTTTTTTTTCATATTTAATAGATACTAGAAAAACGAGTAAAAGTATCATTTCACTTAATATATAAGATAAAAGTCACATGATGTGACATTTGTAGCTTTAAAATTTAAATCACTTAAAACTTATAACTAGATATTAGGGCTGAGCAAACCACCCGAACGGTCCGGATCGACCGACAGACTAACCGAGACCGGACCGGATTCGGTCCGCTCCTTAGTCTCGGCTTTTAGGCTAATTTGGTCTCGTCTTGGTCCGGTCCCACCAAGCCGACTATTTTGCCTTGTTAGACCGGACGGACCGACATACCGACCAAGACCGAGACCAAATTAGCCTAAAAGTCAGTTTGTTGAACAGCCTAACACAATTAAATTAAAAAATAAGTAAGTACGTAACATCACTTTCAACAGTCCCGCCTTATTCTTCCGCTTCTTTTCTCTATGAGTTTGTCGCGTGTATTTACCTATCATCAAATAAACTTATTATTATTAGTAAAAAAAAAGTAAAAAATGAGGGGTTAAAATAAGGTAGGTAGGTAGGTACAGTTTGGAGAGGATAAGTGATGAGCTGAGCGATGATTCCACCACCAGCACCGGTGACTCCGTTGATTAAAGCATCTGACATGTTTAATTTCTCTTTCTCTCTCTCTCGGTGTTGTTGAAAAATTGGGGATCTTAGAGAGAGAAAGAGTGTTTGTTTGTGTGTGTTTTTTAGAGAGAGAAAGGAGGATGAAACTGGTACGAAATGATAATTAATTGGGGGGTTTTTGGATGGATGACTTTGAGTTCCCTCTTCTATTTTTTTTCACTTATTTACATTTACTTTTGACAAAAATTACACCCGTTGGTTTTTAAGCTTGTCTACAACATCAACTTTGCTTAAAAGTTGAGCTTTTCGTCACCGCTAGTCCAAACCTTAGGATTTTGAGGCCAAAGTGGTCCCTTGACCCATTTTCCGTTGGTCAAACCGTTATTTGCTGTCTTTTTTTGTTTTTAGCTAAGGACATAACGATCATTTCATATTTTTCTTCCCCTTTTGATTACTAAACATCACACGCACACACTTCGTACCTTCCTGATACACATATGCATTTGATCTTCGACAAAAGAAATGTCAAAATACCCTTAGCACGCAACATGTGAGCACTAAATTATCTAGAGCACAGATCAAAAGAATTGTTGCTCCTACTCGGTGATGGTTCTGGACAACACAGTTTGGTTATATTCATAAATTGTGATCTTTATGCTTTGGGTCAAATTGGACCACAAACACATTTTGTCCATATATATGTGCAAAAAGAGTTTTAACATATCAACTTGGAACTTAAAAGTTTTCTTTGCACAACTTATACTACAAGACATAATTTACGAAGGGGTCACATATAAGTTTTCAGTAACGATTTCGGACAATTCAATGAAAAAAGTTGAATACATAATTTATGTTTCTTAAGTATCAGGAAACAAGTCAAGCCACATATCCTGAAACAAAACAATATTCTAAACAAATTCCCCAAAAGATAACATCCCCACTGCCACTAGCCGAAGCACTAGATCGAGATAACGTCCATATTACAAGATGGATCTTCTAAACAATGAACTCACGGCCAATGAAATAAGCATATGCATATCATACTTGTCATCAAGGTCCAATCAAAACAACATGATGTCTGTGGGATATATATACAAGACCAAATAAAAACTAAAAAGTAAAAGAATAGACATAACATCAAGTACAATCTATAATATAATTACTATTCAACAAAAAAGATAGAATTCAGTAAATATGTTTCATAAGTGAAAGTATTCTTGCTACTAGCTAGTCCTAAATCAGCTAAAGGATGATGGTTGATCTTGTTAAGGTCACTTGATGATGTTCCTAGTTGAATACTTCATATATACTCGTTTGATGAGCCTCATGTAGGCTTCAATATAAAACGCAACTCCCAACAAGCACACACATATTGATGGTAACCGGACCCAAAAGGGTAGGCATGGCGACAAATTAATCGAGAGAGGTACAAGAATAATAAGGAAGTAAGTCCAATGGAAAGGATACTCGTTCAAGTGTTTTTTTTTCTTGATAACTGCACACATCTTCCCAAATAAAGCAATATAACCTCAACATCCCGACAAAGAGTACACATATGACCGATACAGAATCCAGTTGAGGTCCCCTGAGGTATGAATACGAAAGCCCAATATGAGAAAGGTGCAAGCATTGCGGAGAAGCAACCAATACTTTTCAAGATGTTGTAATGAATATTCCTCATCCAACGTTGCAAGTAGAAGCTTGCAAAAACCAAAACACAAGATGCTAGCACAACCATGGATACCGAGGTAAAAGTCGTAGTGTTTCGAGTTTTCTTGTCTAAGCTAGGAAAATCAGAATCAAAACTAATATTGATAACATCAAATTATCCTAAATATTAAATGTCAATTTCCCCCGATAATGGCTTGTAATTTATATCATTTATATGGATTTACGCTTGTTTTCCATTGTTTTCCACTTTCAGGTGAATTACGAGCATTGGAGCTAGAAAGACGCGGAATTGGAGAATTACCAAAGATTTATCAGAGTATGCTCACTTTGAAGAAGTTACGAGCTCGAATCTCTCACATTACGCCCGTAGTAACTAAAGCGTGACCCGGAAAGCCAACTCATCGAAGATTACGGTAACCTCTCCCAAAAGACTACGGCGTAACTATATTAGGTCAAATGAAGTTCACGCCCGCGATCACTACGCCGTAACTCTTGCATTAACTACGGCGTAACCATGAATTCTTGAAGATACGGCGTAACTACTTCTAAGGTTACGCCGTAACCAGCAGATCTAGTGCAAATTACGAAGAAATAGAAGATTATGCCGTACCTATTCTATTAGTTCGCCGTAACCCGATCGGCCTATAAATACCCGATTTCCGACATTTCAAAGCATCCCATTTCACACACCACAACCAAAGAACGTGGGAAGAATCCAAAGGCAGGTCTAGAGGAGCATACGGAGCCGTCTCCGAGGGAGAAATCACTCCCCTACGATAAGCATTAGCATTTTATCTTTTCTTTACTTTCGATTCATGTATTTTGTAACATTGAATATTGAATTGATTTGTATGGTTAATATGAACGGCTAAGCACCTCTTCTTCTTTGCATAGTTATGATTCCTTAATTATTTTTTTTGCGTTTATTTTACTTCCTTATAATTATTTCTAAGTGTATGCATGCATAGTTTATTGGTAGCTACCCTTGGCTCGGTAGTTTTGAATGGCGGTAGAGGCTAGTTGCTTAGGAGATATGACCAATTGACCATAAGTGAGTAGGTGAGACGGGAAGGGTAAGATATGACCAATGGCGACCCTTTCTACTATGCGATTTGACCAATTGATCACCTACCATTTGGATGAACTTAAGAATTAGGGGGTGAGTGTTTAAGTTTCTAACGCCCCGGCACTCACTATTATAAGTCTAGCATGTAGCGGTACTTAATGACTCGGCTTAGGGACCGGGAACAAGCTGGACTTATGAGGGACACTGGATTCTCCAATGGTGGCATCTTTGCTGATAGGTTAGGGCGAATTGACCAAATGCTTTCCTCTCGACTTTGACGCCACTTGAAGTAATTGGAAGTAATTAGACGTAGACATTACTAGCTAGGAGGAATAACTAGGTTAGCACCACTCTCCTCTATTGATTTAACCTTTGCCTTTTATTGCTTTTATCTGCTTTAGTAGTTAATTAATTAATTCCTTATCGAAATCATATTAAAATCTGTGACACCTAGACTTAGTATTAATCCAACACACATAGCTCTTGGGACGACCTCGGTTTTACCGAATACTACACTACACACGACCGGGTACATTGTCCATTAGTGCATTAGGGTAGACCATAGGTATAACGTGACAATATAAATATTAAAACCTGGTCAGTAAAACCTGCATCAAGTTTTTGGTGCCTTTTCCAGGGATTTATAATAGGATTACTATTAAGTCTTTCATTTTCGTTTTGTTTTAAACTTTTCTCAATTTCTTACGATCACTATTCAAGTTTTCAGGAACCATGGAAGTTGTTAACATTAATGACCTCACTCTTGAGGAATATTTAGCCTTAACAAAGGAAGAACAAGGACCAGGGATTGTTAGGCCGGCTATCGTAGAAGATGCTCAATTCGAAATAAAACCTCAATTCATGAGGGAATTACGCGCAAATCCTTTCTATGGAAGCATTACCGATGATGCTCATGAACATATAGACAACGTGGAATACATTGTCAGCCTATTCAAAATTCCTAGAGTCTCAAACAATGCTATAATGTTACGGGTATTCCCTATTTCTCTTACAGGAGCTGCTAAAAGATGGGTTGATCAATTATGCTCGCCGAACACGATCAACACGGCCTATCCTAAAAGAGTATTTCATTCAGAGATACGCCTCCATCTAAGACACTAAGCAATTAGAAGAAATCCATAACTTCAAGCAAGAGGGTGATGAAGCGTTGTACAGGCATGGGAAAGGTATAACGACTTATTATACAAATGCCCTACTCACGACCTCAACAGCCAACAAAAGGCGAACGTCTTTTACAAAGGTCTGAACATCTCCTCAAGACAAATGATCGATTCTCAAGGGCTGATTCCTGGGATGACTCCAACATTGGCTTTGGAAACTATTCAAAAGATGGCTAACGACTCTCACAAATGGCACAATGGGGGAGCAACCGAAGTAAGAATGGAAATATGGAAGGCCTTGCAGCAATAAACAACAAATTAGAAAGTCTCGGAAGAGACATGAAGAAGCTCAAGGAAAATGTGCATTCCATTCAAGTGGAACAAAATGGAGCTCCACCTACTAAGGAGTATTCCTCCAACGAGGAAGTTAAAAGGATCGAAGGAGTAAAATATGGAAGTGGGAGCCCTTTCAACGGATACAATGATAACAAGCCCATATATCGAGAAAAGTCCCCAAGATTCTACACAAGAATCAACAACAATCCTCCTAAACCAAGCCTTGAAGAAATAATGCATAGGCACATCGAAGAATCTGCAAAAAAGGGAGATAAACTCAAGGAATGGATGGTCAAGGTGAAAGAAGACACCAACATGAACCTGCAGAATCAAGATGCTGCAATTAAAAACCTCGAAACACAAATTGGGCAAATAGCTAAAAACCTTAAGACTAGTAATGCCAAAGCTATTGCCTGCAAATCCATATTTTTGCAAGATAAGGCGAAGAAAGAGCAATGCACATCCTCTATCACCAATGATCTGTCCGGAATTAACTACCTAAAAGAAGATGATAAATCAGAAGACGACGAGGTCATGCCAAGCCAACTTTCGGAGAAGCAACAATACCAGGAATGTTTTCTTCTTCCATGCACTATCGGTAATACTAAGATTCCCGCATTAGCTGATTTGGGGGCCGGGGTAAACCTTATTTCTACCACTTTGTTTGATAAAATAAAACTTACCAATTTAAAAGAAATGTAACACCCCCAATTTCGTGATACGCACCGAAATTCAAACTGGGTGTTACTTCATGGCACAACAGTCATAACAATAGAAAACAAACTCTAATAGAGTCGTTTTTTAAAAGATTTATGATTCGATTTATATAAAAATCAGATTTTACAAAAATGAGGTCCCAGTAGTTTCACGGTTTACAAAATACATTAAATGGGTTTTCGAATGATAATAAAATTTATAACCTTCTTGAGTATCCTTACTCTTTCGTGCCAGCTTCCGACATTATGGACCTGAAATACATGCTTAAAACTGTAAACTCAAAGGTTGAGTGAAATTCATAGAGTTTGTTTGATGGTTGAACACATTATGTTTGTAGTGTGAGCTATAGACTCACACCAATGGTTTGAAAACAAAACAGTTATTATTGCACTAAGCTCATGATACCTAAAGCGTTAACACTTATCAATAGAAATTGATATAATAGTAACAGTTTTCCTAATAGGTAATTTGCCAATTAACCTATGGTTCTTCAAATAGAGTGCGTTTGTTTACCGGACTTGGTCAAACAAACGGGATTCGTCAATCCCAATAGATCTATCCACATTATTCGCGTTCACCCGCAAGTGATTAATGGTTCATCATAATAGGGATTTAAGATTGGCAATAGTGGTACTTAGTGCACATAATACATTCAGATAAGCATATAGTATGAAAGCAATGTGTTCGGTTTAAAATAAAACATGTATCTCCCCCAAGGGTTTGTAAAGAAATTTAAGTAATAGAAAGTGGGGCTATGAACTCACCGTAGTGTAAATGATATCAAATGTATAATGAGAATGATGGATATGCCGTGAGAACTTCTACGAGCAACCTAAAATAGAATGTTATGACTTAGGTTTGGAATAATGTTTAGGAAAACATAAACCATCCTATATACGTCTCTATGTTGATCATGACGTAGTACATGGCAGTTGTGTATGTCTTTTATAGAAATGGTCTAGTTGTGAAAACGTGTTTAGTTTATATATATCGTACTACCGTTCGGGCCATCATAATTCAGAGGTCATGCAGTAAACGTTCGAGGAGCTAGGACACTTTAAATCATAAATCCAGCAACTCGTCGATAAGTTTTATTCAAATGAAACCCATCACATGAAGCTCCCTACTATTGTAGCACTTAGTAGATAAAACATATGTTTTGAGTGAAGATTGTTATATCATAAAGTTTATCATGTTTTTAGTAAATATCTAGTCTTTACAAGTTCTCATTGCTTACAAGTGATTACAACTTATTAACATGTTCAAGAATAAAGTTTTGGTAAAAATCGTCGGAAAAGGGTAAAATGGTCATTTTTGCGTTACTTGTGAAAACACTATTTCAAAGATTAAATGAAGTTTTGTTAAGTTAATATGTAACTAGCTATGAAAATAACTTGGTTTTGCTTTTAGTTGTCACAAAAGTATAGTCGTGAAACTATATATATAGGGCAGTTTCAGTTTTTGAAAGATAATGGCCTATTTAAGCGTTTTCAAGGTCCGAGCTTCTTTACAATGGAAGGAAAACGTCGATCCGGACAACTTTTGTGTTTTAACTTTTTGATGATTCAGACCAGAAGTACCACTTTTAAAACGAACAGCTACTTAACAACTTGTGTTAGGCAGTTTCGGCGTTTTGGTTTCGCTAACTTCTTTTGGCCATAACTTTTGACTCGTTTGTCCGTTTTGGGTGATTCAAATTGCTATGTTTACCTTTTTATCTTGTATACCATAGTATTTAAGTTAGAAAGTCCATATGTGACTGGTTTTAATGGTTTCAAACGTGTAGAATATGACTAGTTTACTAGTTTGTTACTTTTATGACAATATGTGAATTAAAACATGTGATTGAGTATATGTACATCATGAATCAACATAGTAACTATATATATAGTATGAAATTGTTAAGATTATGAATAATAAAGATGAGATGATGGTGGTGATAAGTTGCTTACAACTTTTGACTTTCAATTAAGAAAGGAGTAACTTAGTAAGGATCGGACTTTGATTGATCACTTAAGACTTTGGATTAAGCCAGCTTTATACACCTTGGCACCCTTGAAATCTTGAAGATTTGGTGATGATGTACTAAGTGACTTGAGTGGATCTAAACTCAAGAAGATCACTTAAACTTGCTAGAGATTTGATGTAGTAACTTACTACTTGAAACTTCTTTGCATAAATTTGGAGTTTATAGATCAAATTATGGAAGATATGATGGTTTTATGTTATGAACGACCCAAATCAGTTATTTAGGGTTTTTAGGATGCATTTCACTTGCTATTTATAGGAGGGTAAGTTTGGTTAACCATATATTGGGTTAAATGTTAACCATGGTTATGTTAGGACACATGTAATGATCTAAATGAAGCATGGTTAGGATTATGCCACCAAAATGATGACTCCCCCCTTAGGTCGGCCAAATGAAGATAAGATGACTTAGGTGGATAGTTTTGGTATTATCTTGGTTACGGAGTGAGTTTTGGTTCCGTTAATCGCTAATCGAAAGTTGTTAAGCCATAAAACGTAAAACCGGGTATCGTAAAAATACGAAACTTGTAGGAGTGATGAAACTCATCATTATAATCCATCTAAAAATATAAAATGAGTGATAAGTCTTATTGGGTGCAAAAATGCTGCCTAAAGCCGGAAACACGGGTAAAAAACGCGTAAAATGCAATTTATCATAAAAGAACGAGATTTCAGGGAAATGACCGTGAATTTATTTAAAGTAGACTAAAATTAGTATATAAGTTATATGAGATGTCAAAATGTGGTTTTTGTCATCATTGGGATAACTTAACAGTTATACGTGAAGTCTAAAAGTTATGCGATTTAAGCAAAATGTAGAACGTACAAGGTTAATTTCTTTATGGTCAAAGGAGGAAGGAAATATGTTTGACTTTTCCAAAAATGTAAAAGTTTCTAAACATCTTAGAAAATACCATGCAGGAATGGTTAAGTCCGGGTCTCACGTAGATTTGTTTAAAACGTAAGTTTAGTCTCTCGACATTTCGGGGTTTATTTGGTAACATTTAAAAGAAATCTTAAAATTTCTCAAATTAATTATGATTGATCTAAAAATTAATCAGATGTGGGGAAAATTGTCGAGTTGGTTTTAGTTATGCTGGGATGTTGAAATGGTGTTCCAACCAAAATGAAACTTTAAGACGATGTTTTCTTAATAACTTTTGCGAAGATGATCTAATGATTGTCGAACTTTCAGGTCATTACTAAAATAATTTATCTTACGATAATGTGAAATAAAAATTTTACGGGATGAATAGTGAAAGTGAATAGTAACTTTTCAAAAATATGAAAAGTAACCCGAAAAATGCGCGTTGTTACAGTCTCACCACCTTAATGGGAATTCCGTCCCGGAATTCAATGTGTGTTACTAATGTTGAAGTGTCTAGGAAAATATGTTTATATGCGCCGAATTCTAATCTTTGCATTCTCATGTTTCTGGTCATAGAATGGGTTACGTACCATTTTAAGTTTTTGGTCATGGCTTAAGTTGATAATCTAAAGGTATAAGATGTTGTTGATGTGAAATGGTTTATAATAATGTGACAATTGTCGTTGTAGGAAAGTCTTGATAGTGGCAAGTGGTTGTCCAAACCATTTCCAAAGTTGATCATGTCTTAGCTGGTTTCGGGATGAAGGCTATATCGTGTAGTTTTTATTTCTACTAGTGTTTGAGAGAAACGTGATACTGTGAAGTTTTACATACTGACTTATAACGGGGTTCAGATAATGAAGTTATATGTTGATTTTTAGAAGAGTGTAGCGTCAACCATTATTCTTAGGTAGAGATGTCAAGTTTGTTTTAAAATCATAAGTGAATTTTAAAGGATTATGGCGGAATGATATCCTTGAAACCTAATCAGGCTAGTACTTCTAAGAAATGACGAGAAGATTTGATGACTATCCCAAGATAGTACGTAGTTCGGATTGCCTCATGTATGAAAATTTCAAAAATGAAATTAGGTAGTATAAATAAGATGTTAAGATTTCGCTGAGTGGTAAGACACTATTGTGTCTCTAGATCCTTTTAATGAATTCTGGTGGTTTATCGAGTTTAAGTAGGAAATTAACCTCAATATAACCCTTGTATAACTATTCTTAGTGTTTGAAAAGTTTAAGTCGAACATAGTTAGTCAGACTTTGTTCCACTATCCCTAGGTTAAATATATGTGACTAGACTATATTTAGCCGAGGTTCGATAAAATTTTCAAATACCTAAATTAGGTATACTTGTGATAGGTCTATAGCTTTTAAGAAATTGTCCACTAAGCAAAGGCGATATCAAACCATCCAGTTGCAAGTCCTGGCCATAAAAGATTTGTAACCTATGTTTTTACACTCCATTGCATAGAAGATAGTATGAGTAGATACGTGTGGAAAGGAAATCTTAAGTAATTCTAAAATAGTCCATACTTGGCTAGCATCACGGACCTTTAACAATGAAGGTTTCAAAATAGGACTTTGATGAATATAGAGAAAGTTGCTGAACTTCAGCTTTTGTAGATGATGAATTAGTTTGTCCTTTAGACATTTCATTTCTTGCATTTCCATTATGGAAATTTATAGATTGTGACGGGTTTCATGTAAAACAATATCATATAAGGTTTTATATAATAATTTCTAGAGACTTTGTATAACCTACAATGTCTGTGAAGTAAATTAGACCAATGTGTAACTCACAATGTCTTGAGAAATGATGGAGAGATCATTGTGTAACTCATAATGTCTTGAGAAATGATAGAGAGATCATTGTGTACTCACAATGTCTTGAGAAATAAATTAGACCATTGTGTACCTCACAATGTCTTGAGAAATGATGGAGAGATCATTGTGTAACTCACAATGTCTAAGAAATAGTTGAGACCATTGTGTAACTCACAATGTCTAGGGAATAATAGAGACCATTGTGCAACTCATAATGTTTAGGAAATAATAAAGACCATTGTGCAACTCACAATGTCTGAAAAATAGTTGAGACCATTGTGTAACTCACAATGTCTAGGGAATAATAGAGACCATTGTGCAACTCACAATATCTAGGAAATAATAGAGACCACTTGTAGGATTTATAGTGTCTGAGAATGTAATAGAGACCACTGTAGGATTTACAGTGTCTAAGAGTGTAATAGAGACCACTGTAGGATTTACAGTGTCTGAGAGTGTAATAGAGACCAATGTATCTCATAGTGTCTTGAAAAATGAATGAGACCATTGTATCTCACAATGTCTAGAAATTAGAAAAGACCATTGTAATTAGTTACAATATATTGGATAAAGTTTCGTAATCCTAAAATGCACGAGTAGATGCATGATTGGGAGATTGGGAAAATATGATTGTGCCCTAATGCCTGAACCGCTTGTGAGTGATTCTATGGAAGCTAACGAGGTTGGTCATACCCCTATTGTTGAGAAAATTGGGGAGTTTGAAAAACTTCTTATTGATGGGAAAGCTACTCTTGTGGATGATGATGTTCATCCTATTAAAAAGGTTGATTATCCGGTATAAAAAGGCTTTTCCTTCTAATAGAAGGGTTAACCCATTCTCTAAGGTGGGAGAGATTGTTGACTCCGATAGTGAAGAGGAGGTTGTGACACTTTGATGAGACAATAAACCTATTTGGTGGTGGTCATTATCGCGAAGATGATTATGATGACTATGATTATGATGACTTCAAGCTCCAAGGCCTTGGTATGAAGTAATTTGGTTTTCATAGGAATCTAAGGTTATCTTTTGAGTAGTGGTTTATTTTCTTGTATAGAAAATAGGAAGTACCTTGTTATGTAAGCTTTTCCGCCTATGTAACGGGCTGAGATATGGGATTCACCCATGTCCTTTGTACTTTAACGTTTTTTGGAGTAATATATTTACCGGGTCTTTGACCTTTTACCCAAAAAAAAAAAAATAGGCATACACAGATATGTTTAGTACATCGTTTATGATTAAAATTATGTCGAGTGTATATATCAATATACTAGTATGTTTGTGTAGCATAAACTACCTAGAAGTCACATAATCGTCTGGAGGATAGAAGACATGGAGAGCGAAAGGCTATAAAATGTTTTGTTTGTAAAAGTGGTTATAGTTTAGGTCTCGATTAGACCCGTTTCTCTATAACGGTGGCTCTGATACCAATCTGTAACACCCCCAATTTCATGATACGCAGCGTAATTCAAATTGGGTGTTACTTCATGGCACAGCAGTCATAACAATAGAAAACGAACTCTAATGGAGTCGTTTTAAACGATTTATCATTCGATTTATATAAATATCAGAGTTTACAAAAATGAGGTCCTAGTAGTTTCACGGTTTACAAAATACATTAAATGGGTTTTCGAATGATAATAAAATTTATAGCCTTATTGAGTATCCTTGCTCTTCCGTACCAGCTTTCGACATTATGGACCTGAAATACATGCTTAAAACTGTCAACACAAAGGTTGAGTGAAATTCATAGATTTTGTTTGATGGTTGAACACATTATGTTTGTAGTGTGAGCTATAGACTCACACCAATGGTTTGAAAACAAAACAGTTATTATTGCACTAAGCTCATGAAACCGAAAACATTAACAACTTGTCAATAGAATTTGATATAATAGTAACAGTTGCCCTAATAGGTGATTTGCCAATTGACCTATGGTTCTTCAAATAGAGTGCGTTTTTTTACCGAACTTGGTCAAACAAACAGAATTCGTCAATCCCGATAGATCTATCCACATTATTCGCGTTCACCCACAAGTGATTAATGCTTCATGATAATAGGGACTTAAGTTTGGCAATAGTGGTACTTAGTGCACATAATACATTCAGATAAGCATATATTATGAAAGCAATGTGTTCGGTTTAAAATAAAGCATGTATCTCCCCTAATGGTTTGTAAAACAATTTAAGTAATAGAAAGTGGGGCTATGAACTCACCGTGGTGTAAACGATATCAAATGTATAATGAGAATGATGTATATGCCGTGAGAACTTCTTCGAGCAACCTAAAATATAATTTTGCAACTTAGGTTTGGAATAATGTTTAGGAAAACATAAACCATCCTATATACGTCTCTATATTGATCATGATGTAGTACATGGCAGTTGTGTATGTCTTTTATAGAAATGGTCTAGTTGTGAAAACGTGTTTAGTTTATAGATATCGTACTACCGTTCGGGTTATCATAATTCAGAGGTCATGCAGTAAACGTTCGGGGAGCTAGGACACTTTAAATAGTAAATCCAGCAACTCGGCGATAAGTTTTACTCAAATGAAACCCCTCACATGAAGCTCCCTACTATTGTAGCACTTAGTAGATAAAACATATGTTTTGAGTGAAGATTGTTATATCATAAAGTTTATCATGTTTTTAGTAAATATCTAGTCTGTACAAGTTCTCATTGCTTACAAGTGATTACAACTTATTAACATGTTCAAGAATAAAGTTTTGGTAAAAATCGTCGGAAAAGGGTAAAATGGTCATTTTTGCGTTACTTGTGAAAACACTATTTCAAAGATTAAATGATGTTTTTTAAGTTAAAATGTAACTAGCTATGAAAATAACTTGGTTTTTCTTTTAGTTGTCACAAAAGTATAGTCGTGAAACTATTTATATAGGGCAGTTTCAGTTTTTGAAAGATAATGGCCTATTTAAGCTTTTTCAAGGTCCGAGCTTCTTTAGTAGTGAGGGAAAACGTCGTTCCGGACAACTTTTGTGTTTTAACTTTTTGATGATTCGGATCAGAAGTACCACTTTTAAAAGCGAGCACTATGAGCTTGTGTTAAAGATTTCGGCGTTTTGGTTTCGCTAACTTCTTTTGGCCATAACTTTTGACTCGTTTGTCCGTTTTGGGTGATTCAAATTGCTATGTTTACCTTTTTATCTTGTCTACCATAGTATGTAATTTAGAAAGTCCATATGTTACTGGTTTTAATGGTTTCAAACATGTAGAATATGACTAGTTTACTAGTTTGTTACTTTTATGACAATATGTGAATTAAAACATGTGATTGAGTATATGTACATCATAAATCAACACAGTAACTATATATATAGGCTGAAATTGTTAAGATTATGAATAATATAGATGAGATGATGGTGGTGATAAGTTTCTTACAACTTTTGGCTTTCAATTAAGAAAGGAGTAACTTAGTAAGGATCGGACTTTGATTGATCACTTAAGACTTTGAATTGAGCTAGCTTTCTACACCTTGGCACCCTTGAAATCTTGAAGAGTTGGTGATGAAGTACTAAGTGACTTGAGTGGATCTAAACTCAAGAAGATCACTTAAACTTGCTAGAGATTGGATGTAGTAACTTACTACTTGAAACTTCTTTGCATAAACTTGGAGTTTATAGGTCAAATTATGGAAAATATGATGGTTTTATGTTATGAATGACCCAAATCAGTGTTTTAGGGTTTTTAGGATGCATTTCACTTGCTATTTATAGGAGGGTAAGTTTGGTTAACCATATATTGGGTTAAATGTTAACTATGGTTAAGTTAGGACACATGTAATGATGTAAATGAAGCATGGTTAGGATTATGCCACCAAAATGATGACTCCCCCCTTAGGTCGTCCAAATGAAGATAAGATGACTTAGGTGGATAGTTTTGGTATTATCTTGGTTACGGAGTGAGTTTTGGTTCCGTTAATCGCTAATCGAAAGTTGTTAAGCCATAAAACGTAAAACTGGGTATCGTAAAAATACGAAACTTGTAGGAATGATAAAACTCATAATTATACTCAATCTAAAAATATAAAATGAGTGATAAGTCTTATTGGGTGCTAAAACGCTGCCTAAAGCTGGAAACACGGGTAAAAAACGCGTAAAATGCAATTTATGAGAAAAGAACGAGATTTCAGAGAAATGACCGTGAATTTATTTAAAGTAGACTAAAATTAGTCTATAAGTGATATGAGATGTCAAAATGTGGTTTTTGTCATACGTGGGATAACTTAACAGTTATACGTGAAGTCTAAAAGTTACGCGATTTAA
This sequence comes from Chrysanthemum makinoi, assembly GCA_910596185.1. Lineage (NCBI taxonomy): Eukaryota > Viridiplantae > Streptophyta > Magnoliopsida > Asterales > Asteraceae > Chrysanthemum > Chrysanthemum makinoi. The sequence goes on from OU343218.1 coordinate 243,480,157, forward strand.
GCAAAAATGTAGAACGTACAAGGTTAATTTCTTTATGATCAAAGGAGGAGGGAAAGATGTTTGACTTTTCCAAAAGTGTAAAAGTTTCTAAACATCTTAGAAAATACCGTGCAGGAATGGTTAAGTCTGGGTCTATGTAGATTTGTTTAAAACGTAAGTTTAGTCTCGTACGGCTCGGGGTTTATTTGGTAACATTTAAAAGAAATCTTAAAATTTTTTAAATTAATTATGAGTGATCTAAAAATAATCGATGTGGGAAAATTGTCAGAGTTGGTTTTCGTTATGCGCGGGATGTTGAAATGGTGTTCCGACCAAAATGAAACTTTAAGAAGATGTTTTCTTAATAACTTTTGCGAAGATGATCTAATGATTGTCGAACTTTCAGGTCATTACTAAAATAATTTATCTTACGAGAATGTGAAATAAAAATTTTACGGGATGAATAGTGAAAGTGAATAGTAACTTTTCAAAAATATGAAAAGTAACCCGAAAAATGCGCGTTGTTACAGTCTCACCACCTTAATGGGAATTCCGTCCCGGAATTCAATGTGTGTTACTGATGTTGAAGTGTCTTGGAAAATATGTTTATATGCGCCGAATTCTAATCTTTGCATTCTCATGTTTCTGGTCATAGAATGGGTTATGTACCATTTTAAGTTTTTGGTCGTGGCTTAAGTTGATAATCTAAAGGTATAAGATGTTGTTGATGTGAAATGGTTTATAATAATGTGACAATTGTCGTTGTAGGAAAGTCTTGATAGTGGCAAGTGGTTGTCCAAACCATTTCCAAAGTTGATCATGTCTTAGGTGGTTTCGGGATGAAGGCTATATCCTATAGTTTTTATGTCTACTAGTGTTTGAGAGAAACGTGATACTGTGAAGTTTTACATACTGACTTATAACGGGGTTCAGATAATGAAGTTATATGTTGATTTTTAGAAGAGTGTAGCGTACGCTTACCATTATTCTTAGGTAGAGATGTCAAGTTTATATTAAAATCATAAGTGAATTTTAAAGGATTATGGCGCAATGATATCCTTGAAACCTAATCAGGCTAGTACTTCTAAGAAATGACGAGAAGATTTGATGACTATCCCAAGATAGTAGTTCGGATTGTCTATGTATGAAAATTTCAAGAATGAAATTAGGTAGTATAAATAAGATGTTAAGATTTCGCTTAGTGGTAAGACACTATTGTGTCTCTAGATCTTTTTAATGAATTCTGGTGGTTTATCGAGTTTAAGTAGGAAATTAACCTGAATATAACCCTTGTATAACTATTCTTAGTGTTTGAAAAATTTAAGTCGAACATAGTTAGTCAGACTATGTTCCACTATCCCTAGGTTATATATAGGTGACTAGACTATATTTAGCTGAGGTTCGATAAATTTTTCAAATACCTAAATTAGGTATACTTGTGATATGTCCATAGCTTTTGAGAAATTGTCTACTAAGCAAAGGCGATATCAAACCATCCAGTCACAAGTCCTAGCCATAAAAGACTTGTAACCTATGTTTTTACATTCCATTGCATAGAAGATAATATGAGTAGATACGTGTGGAAAGGAAATCTTAAGTAATTCTAAAATATTCCATACTTGGCTAGCATCATGGACCTTTAACAATGAAGGTTTCAAAATAGGACTTTGATGAATGTAGAGAAAGTTGCTGAACTTAAGCTTTTGTAGATGATGAATTAGTTTGTCCTTTAGAAATTTCATTTCTTGCATTTCCATTAGGGAAATTGATAGATTGTGATGGGTTTCATGTAAAACAATATCATATAAGGTTTTATACAATAATTTCTAGAGACTTTGTATAACCTACAATGTCTGTGAAGTAAATTAGACCAATGTGTAACTCATAATGTCTTGAGAAATGATGGAGAGATCATTGTGTAACTCACAATGTCTTGAGAAATGATAGAGAGATCATTGTGTACTCACAATGTCTTGAGAAATAAATTAGACCATTGTGTACTTCACAATGTCTTGAGAAATGATGGAGAGATCATTGTGAAACTCACAATGTCTAAGAAATAGTTGAGAGCATTGTGTAAATCACAATGTCTAGAGAATAATAGAGACCATTGTGCAACTCACAATGTCTAGGAAATAATAGAGACCATTTTGCAACTCACAATGTCTGAAAAATAGTTTAGACCATTGTGCAACTCACAATGTCTAGGGAATAATAGAGACCATTGTGCAACTCACAATGTCTAGGAAATAATATAGACCACTTGTAGGATTTAGAGTGCCTGAGAATGTAATAGAGACCACTGTAGGATTTACAGTGTCTAAGAGTGTAATAGAGACCATTGTAGGATTTACAATATCTGAGAGTGTAATAGAGACCACTGTATCTCACAGTGTCTTGAAAAATGAATGAGACCATTGTATCTCACAATGTCTAGAAATTAGGAAAGACCATTGTAATCAGTTACAATGTCTTGGATAAAGTTTCAGTAATCCTAAAATGCACGAGTAGATGCATGATTGGGAGATTGGGAAAATATGATTGTGCCCTAATGCCTTAGAATAGGCATACGCAGATATGTTTAGTACATCGTTTATGATTAAAATTATGTCGAGTGTATATATGATTCGGTCCCAGACGGTCAGGTTTTATCACACAAGTCAACCACTTGTGAATGGTCAACCGTAACAAAAGCCAAACAGCCTAGAACCAATTCAATTGAGTCCAGGAGAGTCTAGTGTTTCCCCAGGTCGTTAAGTCCCAACGAGCTGTGCGATTAAATCTAAACGTGTAGTGATCGGGTAAAATTGAACAGGAATGGGTTAATGATAATACTAGATGACAAAGGAAATAACTGAGAAAATTAAAAATCTAAATTATATTAAATAAACGCTATCACTATTTTTAAAATGATGTTTTCGATTTTTCTTGATTTTTCTTTTATAAATTTGAATTAAAAACTAATTTTAAACTTTTAAAACTAAACTAAAACACTAAAAATTATGAAAATAAAGAGGAAAATTGTGAAACTATTTTTCAAAAATAACTAAAGAGAATTTTCAAAACTAATTTTATATTTTTCTGATTATTTTTCTATTTTCTATGAATTAAAAACTGTTTAAAACTAATTAAATTGCTAAAAATTACAAATTAAACTATGAAAAATCTGGAAAAATTATTTTTTTTTGCTTTTTATATTTATCTTAATCTATGAAAATTGAAAACCTATTTTTTTGAAGCTTTTCTGATTTAATTTCAATAAAGGCTAATTAAAAAGTCCTAAAAACTGTTTTAAATAAGGAAAAATAGCAAACAGTATGCCAAAAATTATGAAAAATTCAGGAAAATTCTAAAATAATATTCTAAATCTAAGAAAAATATAAAAACCTATGCTAGTGTGCAATATACAGGTTCTGCAGTGGAACTGCTTATGAATAAGCACTTCAAATTAAGCCAAAAGCTACTACAGTGAACCAGAAGCTACCAGGGCATGGACTAAGCTAAAACTAATTGAAATCAACTTAAAGCAGCTAACTGAGAGCTTAGAATCCTAGCTTGAAAGCAAATGATCAAATCCCAAATCCTAATTATCCTGGTTCAAAACAGGTTCAAGCTACTACTTTGTAGCTTGAAAATAAGCCACTCAGATAAGCTGAAACTCAAAACCAGATGTGGGATCCTAAACTAGACCTGGCAAGGGATAAGTAAACCAAATCTCAGCTGCTCACAAGCTCTTATGAGCTAGGAATATACCATTCTGTCACAACCACATTGACGATTACAGGCACTCTCAGAAAATGAGACCAAGTTTAAGCACTTCAAAAGCTATTTTAGAAATTTTATAAAAATAAACTAAAAATATCTTGAGAATCACCACCAACTGAAGTTATGAAATCCAAAGTTTCACTAAATTTGAACCAGAAAGGAATCTACTAATAATCCACAAAGTTTTCCAAAAACTGACTTAACACATTTTTTTGACTATTTGACAGTTTTGAAAAATTGACTTTTGTTAGATTTGAATCCAATGTATGACCTGAATTTGATGTTTCATGGTAAAATGGAGCTGATGCAGCCTGTATTATCTAATTCTAAACCTACATGCAAGATCTCACCAACTGATTTAGACAGAATTAAACACAAGAGCAGGTTAAATGCAAATTTGACTATCTCTATACTAGGATGCCATTTAGTGACTAAGAATGACTTAATAATGCTAGAGTAGACTGATGCAGACCCTACTAATCATAAACATGCACTTGTATCTCAAGACAGAATCTTATCCAAACACTACTTTTCATTTCTAAGCATAAAAAGAGGCATGGCAGTTTTCTAATGACTACACCAATAGCTAACTGTGGATTTCTAAGCTAACTTAAGCTACAAAAGAGGTTTAAATGAACAAGTTAAAGACAGAAAGCACTAGTTACTACACTAGGGAATACTAAAGGCTATGAAAAAAAACAAAAATTGGAATAAGCACTACTGGTGAACCCAATGAGCAGATAATAAGCAGTGAATAGTACAAAACAAAGAAAGAACTAACTTGCTAGAGTGTATGTATGTAGACTATGATTAGTCAAATGAGGACTTTTGGAGCTTATCTATAGGTGAAATGAGCTTCCAATTCAGGAACAAGAATGGGTCCAGTCACAATGGCTTACTAACATTACTAACACCTAACCACTGATATAGAACCAAATCACATCCAAAATCAGCTCTGCATCAACCAAATTCCGTTTCCATAACTGCTTAACCAAAATTTCCCCATAGTTGACTTTCGTTGACCAAATGCCAACTATGATTGAAACTGAGAATTGAACTTACTAAAAGCTATCTAAAGCTGTAATAAGCTCAAATGATGTCTAAAAAGGCTATTTGAAGCCTGTATTCAGCATAATTGATTTTGACTCTTATCGAACATGTAAAAGAACAAACACTAAAATTTTGAATCAACACTTCAAATTATTTAAAAGTTACTTAAATACTCTTAGTTTATTACAGGAAAGGAAATATTACAAGCTTTGAAAGTAAATTAGAACATTATAGAAAATTCGACATACATGAAATTTTAGAAAAATAAAAACTAACTAACTCCACTCTCTCTTCTTCCTCCTTTTTATAGCAAAAGCACTCCCCTCTCTCCTCTGAGCAAATCCCACCTATCATTTGAGCCATTGGATTAGTAGAGCCCTTTTTAGCCGTTGATGGCATTTTGGCGCCAAAATGGTATTTGTCGATGGTTCGATAGCAGACAGGGAAAGGAGCATTTAATGCATTTGGCTTGGGTGTTTGGAGGTAGGAATAAGGTGGGTGTGATGATGATGGAGTGTGGGAAGTGTTTTGGCATAGGTGATGATGAGGGGGGAGGGAAACCCGTGAGCGGTTTTATTATTTTAAACGTGGGTGGGTTTGGTTTTTTAAACCGTGGGTTGGATTGGATGGGTTGGATTCGGGTAAAAGGTTTGGGTTGGGTAAACGGGTATAAAGGGTATTGGACCGTGGGTTTGGGCTTTTGCATTTTATGGGTTTGTAGTTATTTGGATTCTGATTAATTTTAAACCCAATTAGTAGCTTAGGGACCATTTGTGCATATTCTGAAAATCCAGGGACCAACGTGTAAATTCTGAAATTATAATCTAAGGGCTAAACTTGACAATCTCCAATACTCCTAGGACCAAACTTGTCATTTTTGAAACTCAAAGGGTATTTTTACGTCAATTTCTGAAATTTCAGGGACTGAAGTTGTAATTTCTCAAAACTTTTGAAATTTTTCACCAAAGGACTAATTATGACAACTTATGATTTCAAAAGGACCTTTGGTGACTTTTCTTTTAAAATAAGTGCTCAGGGACTATTTATGCCAATTTTTGAAAGTCGGGGGACTGAAACTGCCAATTATGCAAACTTAGCTCGATTTTCATCTGATTTTAAACATTTTGCATCTGAAACATATAAAATACACTTTTGGGATATTTTCAGTATTTTGATGCATTTCTGAGCGTTTTTAAATGTTTTGCAGTTCAGATTTGACCAAAAATGATGAGTATTCACACACTCATCAATATATCAATATACTAGTATGTTTGTATAGCATAAACTACCTAGAAGTCACATAATCGTCCGGAGGATGGAAGACACGGAAAGCGAAAGGCTATAAAATGTTTTGTTTGTAAAAGTGGTTATAGTTTAAGTCTCGATTAGACCCGTTCTCTATCTTTGTGGCTCGATACCAATCTGTAACAACCCCAATTGTGTGATACAGCAGCGAATTCAAATTGGGTGTTACTTCATGGCACAAATCATAACAATAGAAAACGAATGGAGTCGTTTTTTAAAAGATTTATCATTCGATTTATATAAATATCAGAGTTTACGAAAATGAGGTCCCAATAGTTTCACGGTTAACAAAATACATTAAATGGGTTTTTGAATGATAATTAAATTTATAGCCTTCTTGAGTATCCTTGCTCTTCCGTGCCAGCTTCCGACATTATGGACCTGAAATACATGCTTAAAAGCTGTTAACACAAGGTTGAGTGAAATTCATAGATTTTTTTTGATGGTTGAACACATTATGTTTGTAGTGTGAGCTATAGACTCACACCAATGGTTTGAAAACAAAACAGTTATTATTGCACTAAGCTCATGATACCGAAAACGTTAACAGCTTGTCAATAGAAATTGATATAATAGTAACAATTGCCCTAATAGGTAATTTGCCAATTAACCTATGGTTCTTCAAATAGAGTGCGTTTTGCGGACTTGGTCAAACAAACGGGATTAAATCAATCCCGATAGATCTATCCACATTATTCGCGTTCACTCGGAAGTGATTAATGGTTCACGATAATAGGGACTTAAGTTTGGCAATAGTGGTACTTAGTGCACATAATACATTCAGATAAGCATATAGTATGAAAGCAATGTGTTCGGTTTAAAATAAAGCATGTATCTCCCCCAAGGGTTTGTAAAACAATTTAAGTAATAGAAAGTGGGGCTATGAACTCACCGTAGTGTAAGTGATATCGAAAATATAATGAGAATGATGGATATGCCATGAGAACTTCTACGAGCAACCTAAAGTAGAATGTTGAGACTTAGGTTTGGAATAATGTTTAGGAAAACATAAACCATCCTATATACGTCTATGTTGATCATGACATGGCGGTTGTGTATGTCTTTTATAGAAATGGTCTAGTTGTGAAAATGTTTAGTTTATAAATATCGCTACGTTAGGGCCATCAAAATTGAGGTGATTAGATGCGATGCGTTAGAGCTAGGACACTTTAAAGTGCAAATCCACAACTTCGTCGATAAGTTTCTCAAATGAAACCCCTCATGAAGCTCCCTACTATTGTAGCACTTAGTAGATAAAACATATGTTTTGAGTGAAGATTGTTATATCATAAAGTTTATCTGTTTTAGTAAATATCTAGTCTTTACAAGTTAGATTGCACAAGTGATTCCAACTTATTAACATGTTCAAGAATAAAGTTTTGGTAAAATGCGTCGAGAAAAGGGTAAAATGGTCATTTTTCCGTTACTTGTGAAAACACTATTTCAAAGATTAAATGAAGTTTCCTTAAGTTAATATGTAACTAGCTATGAAAATAACTTGGTTTTGCTTTTAGTTGTCACAAAAGTATAGTCGTGAGACTATATATAGGGCAGTTTCAGGTTTTGAAAGATAATGGCCTATTTAAGCGTTTTCAAGGTCCGAGCTTCTTTGACATTGACGGAAAATGTCATTCCGGACAACTTTTGTGTTTTAACGTTTTGATGATTCGGACAAGAATTACCACTTTTAAAATGAATAGCTGCTTAACTATGACTTGTGTTAGGCAGTTTCGGTGTTTTGGTTTCGCTAACTTCTTTTGGCCATAACTTTTGACTCGTTTGTCCGTTTCGGGTGATTCAAATTGCTATGTTTACCTTTTTATATTGTATACCATAGTATGTAAGTTAAAAAGTCCATATGTGACTGGTTTTAATGGTTTCAAACGTGTAGAATATGACTAGTTTACTAGTTTGTTTCTTTTAAGACAATATGTGAATTAAAATATATGAATAATAAAGATGAGATGATGGTGGTGATAAGTTGCTTACAACTTTTGGCTTTCAATTAATAAATAAGTAACTTAGTAAGGATCGGACTTTGATTGATCACTTAAGACTTTGGATTGAGCTAGCTTTCTACACCCTGGCACCCTTGCAATCTTGAAGAGTTGGTGATGAAGTACTAAGTGACTTGAGTGGATCTAAACTCAAGAAGATCACTTAAACTTGCTAGAGATTTGATGTAGTAACTTACTACTTGAAACTTCTTTGCATAAACTTGGAGTTTATAGATCAAATTATGGAAGATATGATGGTTTTATATTATGAACGACCGAAATCAGTGTTTTAGGGTTTTTAGGATGCATTTAACTTGCTATTTATAGGAGGGTAAGTTTGGTTAACCATATATTGGGTTAAATGTTAACCATGGTTAAGTTAGGACACATGTAATGATCTAAATGAAGCATGGTTAGGATTATGCCACCAAAATTATGACTCCCCCCTTAGGTCGGCCAAATGAAGATAAGATGACTTAGGTGGATAGTTTTGGTATTATCTTGGTTACGGAGTGAGTTTTGGTTCCGTTAATCGCTAATCGAAAGTTGTTAAGCCATAAAACGTAAAACCGGGTATCGTAAAAATACGAAACTTGTAGGAATGATGAAACTCATCATTATACTCCATCTAAAAACATAAAATGAGTGATAAGTCTTATTGGGTGCAAAAATGCTGCCTAAAGTTGGAAACCGGGTAAAACGCGTAAAATGCAATTTATCAGAAAAGAACGAGATTTCGGTAATTTACTTAAAAGTAGACTAAAATTAGTCTATAAGTGATATGAGATATCAAAATGTGGTTTTTTTCATACGTGAGATAACTTATCAGTTATACGTGAAGTCTAAATGTTACGCGATTTAAGCAAAAATGTAGAACGTACAAGGTTAATTTCTTTATGGTCAAAGGAGGAGGGAAATATGTTTGACTTTTCCAAATATGTAAATGTTTCTAAACATCTTAGAAAACACCGTGCAGGACTGGTTAAGTGCGGTCTCGTGAATTTCTTTAAAACATAAGTTTAGTCTCAAATGCTTTCGAGTTTATTTGGTAACATTTAAAAGAAATCTTAATTTCTCAAATTAATTATGGCGATCTAAAATTTCGGATGTGGGGAAAATTGTCAGAGTTGGTTTTCGTTATGCGCGGGATGTTGAAATGGTGTTCCGACCAAAATGAAACTTTAAGACGATGTTTTCTTAATAAATTTTGCGAAGATGATCTAATGATTGTCGAACTTTCGGGTCATTACTAAAATAATTTATTTCACGAGAATGTGAAATAAAAATTTTACGGGATGAATAGTGAAAGTGAATAGTAACTTTTCAAAAATATGAAAAGTAACCCGAAAAATGCGCAATGTTATAGTCTCACCACCTTAATGGGAATTCCGTCCTGGAATTCAATGTGTGTTACTGATGTTGAAGTGTCTAGGAAAATATGTTTGTATGCGCCGAATTCTAATCTTTGCATTCTCAAGTTTCTGGTCATAGAATTGGTTATGTACCATTTTAAGTTTTTGGTCGTGGCTTAAGTTGATAATCTAAAGGCATAAGATGTTGTTCAAGTGGAAAGGTTCGGAAATCACGCTTTCGTCGACGACATATTCTTAAAGATCATTGAAGACCCCCCGAATCCTTATTGTTCATCTCAAGTGGGGGGATATTATGTTTATAAACTTATATTTTCCAGGTTATGGGAGATATCTTTTTAGGAATCTTTCTAATAAGGTCTATTTGAGGGCAAGTAGAGTTCAAGTGGGGGATATTTGATAACATCAAATAGTCCAGAATATTAAGTGTCAATTTCCCCCGACAATGCTTGTAATTTATATCATTTATATGGATTTACACTTGTTTTCCATTGTTTTTCACTTTCAGGTAAATTACGAGCATTGGAGCTAAAGAGACGCCGAATTGGAGAATTATCAAAGATTTATCAGAGTATGCTCACTTTGAAGAAGTTCAGTAACTTATCTCTCGATTACATACGTAACTAATGCCGAGCCAATCATTGAAGATTACGGATAACTCTCCCAAAAGACTACTGACGTAACTATATTAGGTCAAATGAGGTTCTGCGCCCATAACTACGCCGTAACTCTTGCATAAACTACTGGCGTAACCATGAATTGAGAATACGGTAACTACTTCAAGGTTACAGTAACGGCCAGAATCTAGTTCAAATTACGAAGAAATAGAAGATTACGGCGTAACTATTCTATTAGTTACACCGTAACCCTGGCCTATAAATACCCCAAAATTTCCAGCATTTCAAAGCATCCCATTTCATACACCACAACCAAAGACCATGGGAAGAAGCCAAAAGAAGGTCTAGAGGAGCATATGGAGCCGTCTCCAAAGGAGAAATCACTCCCCTACGATAAGCATTAGCATTGTATCTTTTCTTTACTTTCGATTCATGTATTTCGTAACATTGAATATTGAATTGATTTGTATGGTTAATATGAGCGGCTAAGCACCTCTTGGTGCTGGCCTAGTTATGATTCCTCAATTGTTTTGTTTGAATTTATTTTAATTCCGTATAATTATTTCTAAGTGTATGCATGCACAGTTTATTGGTAGCTACCCTTGGTTCGGTAGTTTTGAATGGCGGTAGAGGCTAGTTTCTTAGGAGATATGACCAACTGACCCAAAGTAAGTAGACTGAGACGGGAAGGGTAAGATATGACCAACTGACGACCCTTTCTACTTGTGCGATTTGACCAACTGATCACCTACCGTTTGGATGAACTTAAGAATTAGGGGGTGAGTGTTTAAGTTGCTAATGCCCGGCACTCACTATTATAAGTCTAGCATGTAGCGGTACTTATATTTCGGCTTAGGGGACCAGGAACAAGCTGGACTTATCTGGGGACACGACTTCTCCGTGGTGGCATATTTCGATAGGTTAGCCTTGAATTGACCAAATCTTTGTCCTCTCGACTTTGACCCCACCTGAAGTAATTGGAAGTAATTAGACGTAGACATTACTAGCTAAGAAGAATCACTAGGTTAGCACCACTCTCCTCTATTGATTGAACCTTTGCCTTTTATTGCTTTTATCTACTTTAGTAGTTAATTAATTAATTCCTTATCGAAATCATATTAAAATCTTTGACACCTAGACTTAGTATTAATCCAACACACATAGCTCTTGGGACTACCTCGGTTTTACCGAATACTACACTACACACGACCCATACCTTTGCCCGTTAGTGCATTAGGGTAGACCATAGGTATAACGAGATAATATAAATATTAAAACCTGGTCAGTAAAACCTGCATCAAATATGCTACTAATTTTGTCTCAATATTAAATGTGTTACAAAACATTTGCATCATCAAAAGACCATTCAGTCCATGTTGCATCTCTGTGATTCATTTAACAAATATCGGTCACCTTCTGACATGCTAGACCAAAAGAATCTCGATCAAGTTTTGAATTAATTTTGTCGAAGATCAAATGCATATGTGTATCAGGAAGGTATGAAGTGTGTGTGTGATGTTTGGTAATCAAAAGGGGAAGAAAAATATGAAATGATTGTAATGCCCTTAACTAAAAAAAAAAGACAACAAATAACGGTTTGACCAACAGAAAACGGGTCAAGGGACCACTTTTACCTCAAAATCCCAAGGTTTGGACTATCGGCGACGAAAAGCTCAAATTTTGGGCAAAGGCGATGGTTTTGAACAAGTTTAGGGACCAACGGTGTATTTTTGTCTTTACTTTACAACCGTTCTCAAACTTTAAGAAAGAAAAACAAAAAGGAAACGAAATTTGGTTATTTGTTTATGTTTAAGAGCTTTTCTAAATTTGGTTTATATTTTGTAATCTTTCTATTAAAGCCTCCTAAAATTTCATCTACCTTCATCGGTTGTAAACCAAACAAAACACATAGCTTGGCAAAACTCACCCCCTAAACAAAAAATACTACATATTCATTCTAAAAACCAAACCCAGTTTCATTCATAAACCCTAACCCGCCGTCTTCATCAATAATTTAGTAATTTAGAGATCTATTTTGTGTTACATTTGATGTTGAATCTATATAACTAATTAAGATAAAAGTCACATGATATGACATTTATAGCTTTGAATCATTTAAAACTAGTAACTATACATCCTAAAAGCATCACATAGAGTTACGGTATCTCATATTAATTACTGATATTTTTTTATGTTTAATAGAAAAATCAACAAGAAAGTATTTCACTAATTATCTATACTACTTATAAAGAGTGAATGCTTATTCTTGAAATTTTAAATCTTAAAAACTTAAATTAGTATAGTTTGCCTAAATTACTCCTAAGTATCCTTTAATACACCTTAAGCTTGATCAATTCTAAACTTAACAACATTTAAAAAACACACACTATATTACTTTTAAAAAAATACACGTTATCAAAGGTTGAACCAGAATCACTTTCGCAAGTATAATTATTTGTCGCTATATATAGTCGTTTTGTGCGGGTATACGTGCTTCGCCGGGTCACCACTCCCAGCTAAGCGAACAATTGTAAACGAAGGGAACCGCATAGAAAATGCTTAACCTTAAATAGGAAACAGTAGCAAGATAGACAAGACGACATTGATTGGGCATTGCATCATAAGTCGAGTTTAATATAAAGTCACATGATGTAATATATGTAGTCATCTATATCACTAAAATTTATAACTAGACATCTTAAAAGCATCAAACAGAGTTAATTACTAGTATTTGTTTTTATATACCTCTGTCCCAAATTAATTAGTTAAGAGTTTTTTTTTGTGGTTTTAGAGAGAGAGAGAGAGAGGAGGTTGAAATTTGCACGAAATGATAATTGATTGAGGGGGTTTTGGATGGAAGACTTTGAGTTTGACTCTTCTATTGTTTTCACCTATTTGCATTTACTTTACTACGTTCTAAAACCTTTTTGAGAAAGAAAAGAGAGTAACCTGCAAAAATCATCCCTATTGTTTTTAGTTTTTTGCCACATATCATCTCTATCTCTTGGCACTATTCATCCGTAAATGGTCAGAAACCATAAAACATGATTTCACTAACTAGACATCCTTAAAGCATCAAGTTGAGTTATATTATCTGATATATTTTTTTTCTTCATATTGAATAGATACTAGAAAAACGAGTAAAAAGTATAATTTCACTTATTATATAAGATAAAAGTCACATGATGTGACATTTATAGCTTTAAAATTTAAATCACTTAAAACTTATAACTAGACATTAGGGCTGAGCAAGCCACCAGAACGGAACGGACCGACCGACAGACCAACCGAGACCGGACCGGATTCTGTCCGGTCCTCGGTCTCGGCTTTTAGGCTAATTCGGTCTCGGTTTTGGTCGGTCCGGACACACCAAACTATTTTGCCTTGTTAGACGGGACGGACCGACCGAGACCGGACCGGACCGACCACATATGGTCCGGTCCTCGATCTCGGATTTTGGACTAATTCGGTCTCGGTCTCGATCTCGGTCTTGGTCAGTCCGGTCCGTTCCGGTCCGGGACCGATGATCACCCTTACTAGACATCCTGAAAGCATCACACATAGTTAGTATACCTAATATTAATTAGTGAGATTTTTCTTATATTTAATCGTCAAAAAGTATGATTTCACTAATTATTTAATATAAAGGTCATATGATGTGATATTTGTAGCCTTCTATATCACTTAAAATTTGTAACTAGAATCTTACAAGCATAAGACAGAGTTACTTAGTTACTGGTAAGTTTTTTTATATTTAATAGTCAGGGACGGAGCCAGGATTTCAAGTTAGGGAGGGGGGGGGGGCAATTTATTTATTTATTTTATTTTATTTATTTATTTATTTATTTTTTTTTAATAATCACGACATTGTTTGAAGAAAAATGTACAAAACATGATATTATAGAAAAATAGATGAAGAACTTACATATTTAGACTAAACTAACTGGTATTATGAGCCGAGGCAGGAGTCTTACCTTCATGACTGACGAAAGGACAATCTTTGCAACTATTAACCTTTATCCAATTACTAAAACCTTTAGCAGTAAACGTATCTGATCCAACTATCCCAATAGGCTTCCTACCAAAAAGATAACACGGAAAACAAAATGCAGCATCTTTCTTATCAGAATATTCCAACCACGGAATCTTTTAAACCTGCGCTTGGAAACTACGGCTTATGAAAACCACAAGGACTAAGAGGATAATGCGCTTTAACAAGTTGATAAGGTCCCAACCTAATATAAAGTCGTCTAATCTCATCTTTCGGTTACTTGGATAACTCGACATTGGAGGTCGCATGCATCGGATCACGAATCAAATATTCTAATGTGACCTCATCCGAATTCAAGGTAGTATTTGTTTGTGGTTCAACTCTAGCTCCAGGCGACTCTTCCATAATATTATCACCATTAGTTTGATTTTGAGTTTGAGTTTCGGGCTCATGAACAACATCTTTTACAGGCTTGAAAAAAGAGTCTATTGCTCTCTTCATTCTCATGAGTCAACCTAAAACATAGATGTTCTGTAACAAAAGTAATCAACAAGTCAATAATCAATTTTTTTAAATCTTATAACTTATAAAAAGCAATCTGTTACTCTGTACTAACTTGCTACATTAGTTTTAGCCTTTAGGAACATGTAAGTATACAACAAATTATCACAGTGAAACATGATTCACTCAAAGTCTCAAATTGTGATGAACTAATCATACATACTAGATTTTTATTAGAATTTTGACAAATGACAATTGATAAAACTACAACTTGACAACTGATCATACATTACTAGTTCTTTATTAATCATTAGAATTTAGGCAATTAGTGAAAACTATACCTTAACAAATAACAACTAATAGTAATAAGCAAACAAGTAATGAAGAAATTAATAGTATCATTTATTTAGCATTCAATTGATCATTAATTTGCACACAAAAAATACACTCGATTCATTCATAATTCATTTACCCCAAAATATTCTAAACACAAATAACTAATTTTGATCATTACTAGAGAGTGGAAAACTAAATAATAAAGAGCATACCTTATTAGATATTTAGATGAGTGAAAATTTTGATCGGTTGGTTTTGATAATTGAGAGAAATCAGAGAATGATGGTTGGTCTTCTTGGTCAGTCACCTAATTGTTGTCTTCTTCTTGTGAAAAATAAGATAACAAAAGTTGGACTGGTATTAGATTGGGAGGGGCCTGAATGAGTATTTTTCTAAAAACTGGGCTTTTGGGCTATATAGTTATAAGCTTCTTGGGCTGGATTGGGGCTAGTACTCACTATACCCATCCCCTCCATGCTGATATAGTTACTAGAAAAACAAGAAAAAAAAACAGTATTTCACTAACTATTTAGTATAAAAGTCACATGATGTGACATTTGTAGCTCTATATTACTTAAAACTTGTAACTAGACATCCTAAAAAGCACCATACACAATTAGAGTATCCCATATTAATTACTGATAACCTTTTTTTTTTCTTTTAATATTTATTAGTTACAGAAAAACGAGTAAAACATATTATTTTTCTAATTATTTAATATAAAAGTCACATGATGTGACATTTGTAACTCTATATCACTTAAAACTTGCAACTAGACAACCCAAAAGCATCAGACAAAGTAGAAATTTCATGTTATCGGAACTTATGAAGTACTTAGTTTATGTTAAAAGTTTGCTAAAATGAAAGTTTATGTTAAAAGAACTTTATGCATCAACATTTATTAGTATGACTAATATTGTATACTATATATTTGTTAACGATTTAACAAATGTTCAATCCGAGGGTGAGACACATATTAAAAAAATATAAGCTTTTTACTAGCAATCACTCTAATGTGCTAGATCTAATCTTAAATTTATAATAGCCGACATAACCTAATAGACTAACACTTACGGGTAATATACCAGGTCAATTCTAGCTAGTTTGGTGAGTATTGGTCATTCGCAAGGAGTAAATAAACTTAATAGCTAACCTAATGAACTTTCTACATTTTAAAAAGAGAGGTTTTCAATCTGAGAGATTGACACGATTTAATTAATTAAACTACTAAAATTAATAAAGTAAACTAAACTAATAAATTTTGGTTGAGATCAAATTAAGAAGAAAATGTCGGCCATATTAATCCTACTGCATTTTATTGATCCGTTTTATAAGGTACAATGATCTAATGACTTACGTTGGTGAACAAAAAATGTAGGCTAAAACTCGAGGAGCATGGATTCGGCCTTTGTGAATACATTTCCTATCTATCTTAAACTAGGCCAGTAATTAACGATTACTAATCTCTATAAAAGCAACCCTAGCCCTCAAGTAACTTATGGAGCTAACAATTATAGTCACGCGTAAAGTGGTGTCAACTAATCTATACGGTTTATCGATGGTAACCTAAGGTTATAGAATTACCTACTCTCTTGCAAGTGTTACTTATTGAGAACGGACTTATGTTAACTTACTCGTTTTAGTCATTTTCAATCTAACCTAGGGTTTTAAGGCCTCTAGTCCTAATGAATTAGTTTGTGAAGCCCGTTGCCACAAACACCAACCATTATGATATGAATTACCGGTTCATAGGTAAAGACAAACAAGGTGATAATCTAGACAATAGACTTCCAATAAAAAAAAAATAAACGAACATATTATTTGAAGGATAAACATATAAACTATCCAACGTAAATGCATTAAATCAAAATAAACTAATCAAATAAACATAGTATTCATAACATGGCTAACACCCAATGGTGTTAGCCCATAATCTCGGTAGCAAACACTAAAGAATATACAAACGAATAATATAATGAAATCGATGTGCAAACCGAACGATTATACTTCGTGTGATGAGATTGGACCTTCTCTTGGTGTTGCAAAGCTCTTAGGGTTGTTTGGTGTTGAGAAGGACTGTCTATAAAATGAGATTAGAGTGCACATATTTATAGTATTACTGTCTAACACATGATATAGGTATTGAGGTCCAATACTCATTATTCAAGATATCTTGAGTAGGGCCTAAGAATAGAATATTTGAGTTCATTCGTCTGTCTTCTTTAAATATGACGTATTGCTAGAGTTTAATATCTCGTATACCTTGAATTCACGACTTCATTGGACTGGGGATAACAATCTAGCTACGTCTAATGTAACGTAAATTGCAACTGCAAGTGTTTCTTTAATTGATGGCATAAACTTAAATTCCAAAGGGCGCAAATTCTTTTGATTATGTGTAGTCAAATATGTACGAAGAAGCATACATACATCTTCGTATCATAGGTTTTATTAGAAATTTACTCAATTAAGTTTTCTTATTAAGAGTAAAACAACAAAGTTTTAATCAAGGTATTGGGTAAACCAATCAAAAAAATTACCAATAATTATCATCTACTATATCTTGGCACTAGCACACATACACTTGCCGGAGGTCTCGTTGGAAGAAGTCTCTCTACATACGGGTTTACCCTGGTGTAGGGGTAGGATCTGTCTACATTTTACCTCCCCATACCCTGCCTAGGCGGGATTGGGTTTGTTGTTGTTGTTGTTGTATCATCTACTATATCGTACTATAGTTTGTCAAGAATGGATAAGCCTTTCTAACTATCTATACAAACAACATCAATCGGCTAAAAGTTTAAGTTTTCATTCTTAAAAACACAATTATTAGTTCAGTTTAAATCTCTTTTATAAAACACGAGGCATTCAGAACCCGTGCTACGCACGGCCTATCGCAGATTTTTGGATCGGATTATGAATAATAGGATTGTTTGGCTGTTTGTTTTGTGTTTAGGTTTATGTACTTTTGTTTAATCTATCATATTTGAATGGAAATGGTATGGATGTATTATGTATATATTAAGTTTATGAATGGATTTACTGATTCAAGGTTCAGTTTATGTATGCATATTTATAGTTTAGTATGCTAAGTGAAATATTTATACTTTGTTCTTTAAAATTTTAAGAATATGAATTATTTTTTTGTCTTTTGTTATGGTTCCCGTGTTATTTGCAGAGTTTGAATTTAATAGTTCATCACATAATTGTTGTGTGTTTTGTCGGGTGTATGCATATTTATAGTTTAGTATGGTGAGGGAAATAATTATACTTTGTTATTTAAAAATTTAAGAATATGAGTTTTTATTTTGTTTATTGGAATAAGAAGCATTGTTGTTCTATCTAATTTACTATAGTATAATTTTTGGTAAATTTTTTTATTATTTGTATTGTAAGTTGTGAATGTATCTTATATTTTGTAAGTACCACTTTGTTTTGTAAGTTGTTATTATCATAAGTTGAAGGGTTGAATGTGTTATTACTAAATTCATGTATGAAACCTATTTGATGTTTCTGCATGGGAAAATAAACCATCTCTGCAAATTAATTGATGAGTTTATTTTTGTAATCATGATTCACGACTATTGGTTTCCATCTCGATTCATCTATAATTATTCATTAGGTTGTTGTTTTTTATACTTAACTTTATACCTAAAAAAATACTTGTGCCCTAATTATTCAATCAATGGCCAATGCTGATGAAACCCCTCTACTCAATGAACTAAAAAATGTTTCTGAAACGCAGGAATTGCACAAAGCTTTCAAATTTCTATATGTTCATGAGCATGTGGAAGACGAAGTTTTTATAAGGTTTCTTGGAGAAAGACGTGATCAACTTCAAACCACAATCCAACAAAAATCGATCGATTAGAGTTATGGTCTCTCAATCATGATGAAGAGGAGTCTGCTGGTGATGTCTATGAATGTGAGCATGAGGATCTTGTCAGGCTGCGTAAGAGGTTGGAGGTGGTTATCGCTCTTGCTTGAGCTTCGTCAAGGGTTGACCGAAAAGGAGAATCACATCTCCATTCTTGAAGTTTATGATTAGGTGTTTGTTGGAGTTTTTTTTTGTGTATTTCATCATCATGGTTCATCTTTTGTTGTTTTAAGTTATTATCAGTTGTTGTTTAATGATGATGATATAATGAATATGATGTAAATCTTTATTATTATATCATAAATGAATATTATCTTTTAATCTTAATTTCATTGGTGTATTTTTTTTTCTTTCCTAATTTATTTTATATAAATAAGTTGGTGCTTTTTCTCTCTCACACATAATAGTCACACATTATAGTGAATATAGGCGATTTAAATTAGGGTTTTTATCTAAATTTGGGGATATTCAATTTCACAATATTCTTTTGAAATTAAAGCATATTATCAGTTTAATTAAGAGTGTGGAATCAATTGTTATGAAAGGATAGCTGGATTTATGTACAAGTAATTATAATAAGTACTGTTTATTATGGATTTGGTATTTCTTTGTTGATTGTGCAAGGGGGTTTCATATGTTGATTTTATGAAGGGGTAGTTGTTTAAGATTTTTTTTTTTTTTTAATGAAAACATGTACTCAGAATTGGGTTGATGGATGCTTGGAGATGCACAATTGTTTGATACCTCAATTGGGAATTGTGTTTTATGTCAAATTTCCAGTGGATGATCGAATGGTTAGTTTACTTTTTATAGTTTTAATTTTGTTTTAAATCGTTATAATTATATATTGCTTTATATTTATCATCCTTGCTGAATTTGTATATGAATGATACTTAGTGGCTAATCCCTTCAATAAGGTTTACTAAGTGTGCTTGTTTCCAAATTTGTGATTGATAGGCATATATGGGAATTTTGATTTTTTGACTTGTTTAGTGTTGTAATAGGAGGATGCATTTGGATTAGTTGGTGTGTCTATGTTGAAATGTTTGGTTTATATTAGTTCTTAGATTGTTAGATAGTATGGATTTCAAAGTTTGGTTGAAAGTATGAAGTAAATCTCAGTTTACGATTGAATTTTGTGAATGTATATGTCTAAACAAAGAGTTGTTCTCAAACAGAAATATAATTATTAAAATAAGTTGTTGAAAGTTTCTTTGTAAACAATATTACGGGTTCGACCCTTGAATTCACCTTCTTCATCTCCCACCATAAGTATCTTTAGACCATTAGGGGTTGTAAACCGACGCTGCGACATAAAGTTGTCCGTGATGAACACGGGAGTTGGCATAGACGCTACATGTGTAAGTGATGCCTTGACTCTTGTTAATTGTCATTGCGTAACATGGTTTCACTGGAACGCCTCCGCTTCATTACGAATGGCCATTGTGTTTGTGTACTTGTTAGTGTTATTCTTGGTATTAAGACGGTTTCTCCAATCTTTGAACCTGTTAGGATTTTGGCACGTAGGACAAATGGCCTAGATCGATGATTAGCCTTGTTCCATTACACAACCCCTGTGTGGATTAACATTCCGAATAGCATTATTGGTAGGTCTGTTTTTAAATTCAGCTCGTGGGGTGGCATCCCTTGTAAATTTAGCGAATTTAAAAACTCTGTTGGGTATAAATTCTGTTGATACAATGATCATTGATGCTTTGCATACTTCATCTGCACTCTTGTAGGTAATAGTTTTGCCCTTTAATTGTTCAAACATGTATATGCTAATAGCATCACATCATTTCTTGGTGTTAGTATTGCTCGTTCTTTGAGATATGCATCTTCAACTTGTCTAGTAGTAAAATCAGGAAATGTTGCCTTAACTATCTGAGCAATAGGAGCATTGCATGTTTCGATAATGAAATCCTCGGGAATCTCAATCCAAGTTTCCATCGCCCAACTTTAAAACCCATCTGTTGAATTCTTGCTTTCTTGAGTTAATTGAACCATCCGGTGAAATTTCATTCACTCATGCTGCGGTCGGTGAAAACTTTGCAAAACTTCCACAAATGTGAACGATTTATGCATGCTTGCACTACTTCTTGACGTTTGCCTTTTGTGATGACTGGTAATATTTGTCTGAAGTCACCTCCAAGTAACACTGTGAGCCCACCAAAGAGTTTTTCTCTTTTTTCTTTGTTTTCGTATCCTAATATATCCCTTAGCGCTCGTCTAGCGCTTCAAAAGCATACCTCTGAGTCATAGGGGCTTCATCCCATATTATTAGCTCAACCTGCTGTAATAATTCTGCTAAGTGCGTATTTTGTTTAATCCCACATGTGCTATTTTCCATTAGCTCAAGCGGGATAACAAATCTACTGTGAGCGGTTCTACCTCTAGGAAGTAGCAATGACGATTCCTAATTAAATATTTTAAATTTGTCATAAGTTTAATAATGTAATTGTTAATTATTCAATCAAGTATATAGAATTTTATGAAAGGTTTACCTGAAGATGCAACTGCTAACACAATCTTCTTTTTCGATCTTAATCGTGAAATTATGGTTTTATATAAGAATGTCTTTCTTGTACCTCCGGTCCGTAAACAAAGGAAAACTCCCTTTTTAGAATGGACTGATTCAATTACATGCTCATATTAAATTGCTCTGGGGTTTAATAACGAATGCAGCTGATCATGTTCAATCTTACTTTCTTTTGAATCAAAGTCGAGTGCTTCTCTAATCAAACGATTATCCAAATTAGTTAGGAGGTTTCGATTAGGTTGTGGAAGATCAGGAAAATCTTTTAAAGATCTCCCGTTTCTATTTAACAACTGCTGAATTTCTATCAAGCAGTAGTTTTTTATTTGTTCCTCCGTTAACTCTAACTCAGGATAGTTGAAAACTTTACGCTTGTGGTGTAAGATTCTTCGACAAAATCTCCCATGTTTCTTCCCAAAGCTTTAATGGTTTACTAACATCGCAGAACAACAAAATTGTTACAAACAGGTCCCGTAGCTTAGGACCTAATGTCCGAAGCTTGCTTCAGCTTATAGCTTGTGTCCATTCATTGTCGTCTATTGAGAAGGCCGATCGAAACATACTTTTAAAAGTTCCATAGACCTTTTGTTACAGTCATTAACTTTTTAAAAGATTTAGGGCCTCTTACCACATTTAGCAACATTCTGAGATAGTAACGCCCCCGGCCGGGCTTGTGTAAAAAATCCGGCCAATACTTTTTTTTTCGTTCTTCCATATCTTCATTGTTCGCGTACACATATTTTGTTGGTAATTCAGCATAGGTTAGTTTTCTGGCTGCTTTATCTCGTTTATTTAACTCAAACCACTCTGTAAACATCGTTCTCTTGATATCTTCCCTTTGAAGAAGTGCTGGTAAACTCTGTGAATCACGTAATGTGATTGAGTTTTGATTTGGTAAGTGGAAGTTTAATTTCATGACTGATGGATAAGAGTAATGGATATCGAAAGAGAAGAGGCGCCACACTGCCTCACATGGTGCTAAATACCGACAATTTAAATAGTTTGTGATCTCATCAACTGCATTGATTCTTTGTCCCCCCTCATCGTTGTTTGTCACCACGTTCTCTTGCACCACAATAGTTGCTCTATCTGGCCCTTTGTTTAAGTACTTGAATAAGTACTTTATTGCTTTAGATCTGTTGCACCATTCAACGTTTATGTGTGCCTGATATTTTAACGATAAATATCGATTGTAAGAACGACATTTCTATCATAAGTAAATTTGCCTCTCAAAGCAAATACTTTTGTGTCTCTTCGTCGATAAACTGGGTACCCATCTTCATCCACCATTGTTTCTTTATAGAATGATTTCGGATAACTTTTTGTACATTTCCCTTCAATTGTGCATGGAGCATAGTTTGCGTCTTTACCACATGGACCATGCAACATATACTCACTGGCTTTGTAGCCTTCTGGATCATTTGTTGGACATGGTAGTTCTGCAGATATCATATTATCTAACTGATTTCCAGTTTTGCATTTGTAATCTTCTTCCAGCCACAGGAGTATATGTGCGTGTGGGAGCCCTCGTTTTTGAAATTCAATTACATACACCACTGCAAGTATATATTTTAACAAAATTAAGGGTTGTTTGAAAAATTAGTATGAGATTGTAAATAATTATTGTATATTATATTATTATTTACCTGCACAATGTGGTCCAAATATATGGTTTTTTGTTAGATCATCTAATAGCTGAGTTAGCTTCATTTTGAAAACACGCGTCCCTATTTCTGGCCGATCATGTGCTTTTGTCCGTATAAATGCCAACATTTCATCAATTTCTGGCCATTTTGGATTAGATGTGTATGTGATAAAAAGATCTGGATTCCCATAAGTACGACACAGAGCCATTGCATCTTGGTATTTTTGCATCATATAACGTGGTCCGCCAGTAAAACTTGAGGGTAAGACAATCCTTTTTCCAAGGCCTGCTGCATCTGTGTTCCCTTGTAATCGCTGTCCCAAATTATGATACAGATCTACTCGTAACGTGTCTTGATTATGTCTATTCCATTTTAGTCTTTGTTCCTCAAGTGATGCGTATGCGTCAACCAAAAATTGCTGGAATAACTTGCCCCCTTTAAGTAAAGTGTTGGCTTGGTTGTTTCGACTGTGAATCAAATATGCGTAATATTCCTTCATTGAAACATATCCACGTTTAGTCTTGTTGTTACCGTTATTGGAATGATATGGTATCTTATCGTTAAATCCATCTTCTCCATACGGGAATAACAAAGGATACTGCAATGCCATGTAGGATGGATGCAATTCTGATATTCGGGTTGTACCCGTTGTTTTGCAATTAACAATGATATCCTTTGTAGGAATACCATCTCCAAAATCATTAGTTATCGAGTGCTACTGACATACAGTTGGAACGTTATACTGCTTTGATGTTCTTCTCTCACTAAGTAAACGCAATTCAAAGTTTACAGATTGATTAGAATGACACCAATCTCTTGCCATTCTAAATGCTTTTGCAACTGCACTCGATTCATCCAACATGGTAATCAAACTTTTGACGATGGACTCATCCACTTGATCATTTATTTCATTATTCATGAAAGCATTCATACGATTCCTAGGTTCATTCTGTGTATCAAAGAAATATAACTGAGCATACCTGGGTTGAACTCCTTGTACAGGTAGGAGTGACCCAATTAGATGATAATTTTGCCCATTTATTCTAAATGTATACACACCCCTTCTATTATTTATTGAATGATCTATCCTTGCTCCAAAGGTTGTAAATGTGAACATCCCATTATACACTTTGATTTTTTCTCTAAATTTTGTAGTTGTAGGATTTGTGAAATCAAGGAGAGTCTTTAATGGCAATGGTGGTTCTTTGAATTTCGGTAGCAAGACTTTACCATCCGGCAAGATAGTGAAAAAGTAGGATTCACGTGTTTTTATCTTTATCAATTCTCTCTTCATACCACATGTTTGCATTACAACTATAGCATTGATAAGATGGTGGTCCAAGCTTAGCATAAGAAACAGAAACACCTATATTAAAAAGATAATAAGTAGTAAAATTTTAAATAAGTTGGTTATTTTAAAGATCTACATAATCGAAATTCATTTTTTAGAAATACTGATGATGTGAGGGCTGCTTGTTTTGGTAGTATCCTTGATTCACTTGTTCTTCGTCTACCTAAAAAGTCACAGATGTTGAAAGTTATTTGCATATAATTTAAAATATTGAATTAATATATAATATTTTTATATATATGATTTAGAGCCATTTTTATGTATTTAATACCTCCACGCCTGTGGTTTGTCTGTGTAACAACTTGTTGGGATGGTTCCTCTGCAATAACATATTTGATTCTTATTGATAATCTTTTTGTAAAAAAATTAATAAAATGTGCAACAAAGGATTTGTGTGATTACCTATCTCTGGAATGTGTATTAACTTCAGCCCACAGTAACTTTGGTAACTCCCATCTTTGTTAACAATTGTATGTGATTGTATGATGATTTTATTGTTGAGTATGTTAGAGAAAGATGGAATATTATTATCCATACCTAACTCACATTGTCTAATGTAAAGATTTTGATGCTTATGGTTCATAATCATGTAATTGAACACTACAATTAATATGAATAGGAAAAGACAGGTCTCTTTATATACAGACAGTTATTAATCTTCATTAAGAAGATTTGTAACCTACACGCTCTTCATATGCGGTATGCAGGCAACTATTAACCACTACTTGGTAATTTCTAACTTCTATATCATCTTTGTGATTGTAATAAATTAGGCTGCAATCGTTATTTTTCATTTTAGTTATAGAATATACAAAATTTATTTAGTGGAATACTTCTTAGCTTCACAACATAACATACTGTTTAAGATATAAAAGTTGTAGATTAATTCTTCTTTGAAATTTCTACAATTTAGATTGTATTATTGATTTCATTTCTATATATTCCAATATTGTTTAATTTCTCATATGTGAACAACATTGATTACATTTTGATTTATTAAAATGAAATTTCGTTACCTTTATTATACAATCCAAGTTTTTTTACTTACTAATTAGCATTGAGATGCACTTATTAAATTTCAAACATTGCTTAAAAATCAGAGTTGGTCCTATTTTTGTTACAACTTTTATAACTGGATTACATATATTTGAGTATGTATTTCATGCATAACTGTTTGACAAATATTGGAGTTTGAATTTTAAGCATAAGCGGAATTTTATAACTTAGTCACCAAACAAAAGTAATATCAAATATTCGTTGTGTTTAAAACACCAAAATTATTCATTAAAAACAGATAAAACAAATTTCTTTCTAAATGACATATTCCAACAAACTTTTGAGGTCATTTCCTCTTTATTTTTCTAAATCTTAACAACCAAGATGTGTCTTCATTGTTGATTGATGCTTCGTCATTAATTTCATTTTCTTTCAGAGTTCTGCTTTTGGTGAGGCTTCTTCCTCTTCTCATCAGAATCAGTCATAACATACCTGAAATAGTAAGATTTTCATTGAACTTTTGATTATATTTCTGTTTAATGTTTGTTATTTAATGGTTGTAAAGGTTATTGAGAACCAACCTTTTATTTTTCTTAGACTCTGTAGATTTGGAAGGTGTGGCAATTGTTGGAACAGACAATTCAAGTGGGCATATAGCACAACATATGAAGCTCTCAAATATTCCATGATCATAGTAGGTGTGACTCTTGATTTCAAAAACGTGTGTTGTACCAATGAGGTTGGCTAGTGGTGGTGGCAAGATCCTCCTACGCTCATCTGAAGGCTATAAAGGAAGGTTAGTAAAAGGTATGCGTGAAAAATTAAAAATGTTTCATACTCACATCGTGATCCATTAGCTTGAATGATGATGCTGGAAACTTTACCAACTGAGTTGCAGGTTCATCAAAAAGAATAAACACAGCTTTATCAGTATTGTCAAACATGTCTAAAGCGAGCCTATACCTGTTATATGCATGTTTTACAGGTACGTTAGCGATTAGATGTTTTTTAGTCCAAATAACATTACATAAGTATAAACTATAATATCACCTCATATGATAGTATGTAAATTGCTTTTCACATCCATTACACCAAAAATCTCCTCCCATTCTGGTTGTACCTTTTTGACATTGTTTTCCACCACATGATGGGAATCGCCATCCCTTTTCACCCTGATATTTCCAATCGTTGCTTTCAAATGGAAAGTTGGCAATCAGATGAGGAATTGTTTAACAAATGTGCAATAGGATGGTAATATAGGTATGGGAATATGAGACTATTACTCACATCATTCGTTTGATTGCGTGACAACATCAAAATGGTTTTGATTGTTCCATCTTTAGGGACACAATCCTTAATACATATTCCAACCTTTATCCCAACACCACTAACAGATAGAAAATTCGTAAATAAATATATATTACTGTACTCATTTTTTTAACCATGCTCATTGATGTACAATTGTCATTACTCTAACACTGAAGCAAAAATATATATAAATGCTTACCCAGAGGATGATTTAAACTCTTTAAATGTAGGTATGTTAGCTTGGTCAATATCCATGGCTGATGGACTTTTGGATAGATTCAACTTATCTGGAACGGGATGTACAAATTCAGCTTTACACGTTATACATCATTGATATAGATAAGTTTGAAAGTTATAGGAAAAAACATACTGTAGTAATGGTATGCACTTGTAGAATTTATGACAATAGGACACATTACTACGTGCTTCATTTTATTGTCAATAAGCAAATCACCTAACCCTCCCCATAATGTTACCCGACGCTCTGCCCCCTGCATATGCAAGAAACTTTTAAGTTGGTAAAAGCAATATAACATTTTAGATACTGTTTATTTTAATTATCCGCATAATAATTGTGCTAACCTATGATTTGTTAGGTAGAAATCAAGATTTTTGGAACCGGTCTTTTTGTGGTTCATCTTGGCAATGTTGGTCACATACCTGCATACATCTGAAAGGTAATAGTGTAAGTCTTAAGGAAATAGATCATTTATCATAAAAAATTATTTGCTATATAAAATTAATACAAACTTACCAATAAGATATTTGTTCCTTGTAGGTTTCATATTGTCAATATGAACCTTTACCAAAGGATACCTAACATACTGATCATAAAGGACGGAAGTCTTTCTTAAGTGGGTTTTACCGTCAAATTCAAGCTTAAAGGTATTGTTTTTTCTAACGCGACATTCTTCTTTGTTAGCCCACACAACAAAATCTTCTATTGCGAATAGACCTTTTTTCTAACCCGTGAAAATTGTATGCTATAGTTGCATTCGCAGTGCAGTGGATTACATTGCCCTGCAATAATTTGTGTGGAAATCGTAAGTGCGCAGAAATTGTAAACAACATGTTTAATCATTACCGTTGGATTAGAGACAACAAAATCAGATTCAATAGACGCCATTTGTAGCTTTGACATCCCATATCGCAGCGTAGTAACAACAATGTTCCCAGCTGAATCACCATCCAACGCATCAATGAACACCTGGGGAGTTGAACTTCCATGTTGGTCAGTCATTGTATGGAAATATCAAAATGTAGTTATGCCCAGATAAAGTCATGCAGGTAAAATTTATATACACCTTCATGGCAGCATTTAAGCACATATAATGATTATTAAAATTTTCCATTGGAGGGTTTTTTGGTTCATATCCTTCTTGATATAAATTACTCAGCCATTGTCTTAACAACAATTAATCTCATATAATGAGTATTTAAACCTCCTTAATGGAGGTTAATAGCTTCTTAATACCTGTATATGAATAGACTGGTTTACAAATTGATTAAGTTCTCATTTATGTACAATTTTCATTACATTTTGCTTCCTTAAAATGAAGGTCCAGTATCCTTTATTATACAATCAGATAATTTACTTGTGTACTCAATTCCAAACTTCATATAAGTTTACCAAGATATTGGTTTTATTAGCATTGAGATTAACTTATTGAAGTTTAAACTCGCCTTAAAAATTATAAATTTTATAATGTAGTATTGATACTAAGTTTATAAGTATAGAGTTCAAAATATTGGTTTTATTAGCATTGCGATTAACTTATTGAAGTTCCTACTTTAATAATTATAAATTTTATAATGTAGTTTTGATTCTAAGTCTATAAGTATAGAGTTGGAGTTTTTTATTTTGCAGATAAATTGTTTATGGTTGTTAATTGATAAATCAATCATTTTTAGCATATGTTTTTTATTTATGAATCAATAGTTAGTTTCATTAGGCAAAATCCCAAATTATAAAAAGTTGTAGAATGCTCTTACGTGACATGAAAGGTAAATTCGTATTGAAGTTTGAATTTCAAGCATAACTTGATCACATATATTGAATCTCGAATTTCAAACATAACTGAATCACATATATTGGAGTTATTGGAATCAATTTGATACATAATGAATCACATATATTGGAGTCTGATTTCAAGCATAAGGTGAATTTTATAACTTAATAAGCAACCAAAAGTAATATCAAACATTAATTTGGTTTAAAACACCAAAATTATTGAGTGAAAAACAGAGTCAAACAAACTTCGCTTTCTAAATGACATACTCCCATAAACAATTGGGTCATTTACGCTTTATTTTCCTAAAAACCTAAAGACTACGTTGTGGCTTTGTCGTTGACTGATGCGCTGTCATTAATTTCATTTTCTTTCATAAGATCAACTTTAGGTGAGATTTCCATCTTCTGTTCAGAGTCGGTCACAACACACCTGAAAAATAAGATTTTCAAAGAAGTTTTGTTAATATTTGGGATTTATATTAGGTATGTTTGTATCCATTTGCTACAAAATTACCTTCTTTGTTTTTTATTTTGAGAAGCAGATACATATTCGCTCCAAGCTTCATCAACATGTGGTAACTCTGTGTCTGAATCTTCATATTCCAACCTATAATAACGCCACATTAAATAATGTTTTAGTGGTAAGAAATTTTCATATATTTTTGGGTAAAGGGGAGTAATCCTGCACCCTGGTAAATATATTAACCAAATAAACGTTTAAGTACAATGGATATGAGTGAAGTCCATATCTCACTCGCTACATAGGCATGCTTACATAACAAGACACTTCCAGTTCTAAACAAGAAAACAAACCACTACTCAAATGCTAACATATGACATAACAAAATAAAATTAGTTCCTAGGACCTTGAAACTTTGTGCCATACATGGCATTAAAGGTATCCAAATTCCCTGGAAGATCACGAACCTGTTTCTCAAGATAGTGTTCAAGTCATAGTCATCATATTCTCTTCAAACTCGTGTCCACCACCAAAATATTAATGTATTCATCAAATGGGTTAGCAACAACCTCATCTTCAATCGACACCACAATCTCTCCCACTTTAGAAAAAGGGTTGGCTCTCTTAGTAAAAGAGGTAGCCGGAATAGGTTGACCATCATCATCCACAAGAGTAGCTTTCCCATCAATAAGTAGCTTTTCAAGCTTACCAATTTTCTCACTCATGGGAGTAGAACCAACATCCATTGATCCCATTGAATCACTCACAAGTTTACAGCCAGAAGAAGTCCCATTCTCCTGAGACTTAGACTCCTCACCAAGGTCCTTCCCCCTCGCAGAGCCATCAATACCGCTCCTAGTACCGTATGACTTTCCATCTTCACCGCTTCAAGAGAAGAATCATACAAGTACATGGGATGCCCGAGTCATCTTCCACCTCAAGAGTCCCAAAAGAGTTAGACGTAGTAATTGGTGTATCATTAGCAATCCCACTAGCGCTGTCGGTCTTCGCTTAAAAACATATACCGCTTCCTAGGTGCAAATCTAGACCCTTACCCATATTAATACCACTATCATCTGCACTTTTAGGTTTGGCTTTCCGACCTCGCACTCACCTAAAACCCTCTCATCGTTCATCCACATTAGCGGTGGGGGGAACATCAAAATTTCCTTAATACTCTTAGGACAAGCAAGATCATGCCCAACACTGTTCTGTACAAGCAAGGCGTGCTTCCATTCATATTCCACCTTTATACTTTGCCTAGAAAAACCACTATCATCCTTATAGGGATCACATAGTCACCACCACATGTTTAAGCTCAAAATCGATGATAATTCCACAAGAGCACGCGTAAAAACTAATAATGCACCCCACCTAATCAACACACATGGAACTTGTAAAGCATCTAACATAATCGCTTACCCAACTTGAGTAGCAATTAAGCTCAACCCATCTTCTGAATATGCAAGTAATGGAACATTATGCAATTTAATCCAAACGAACTCGAGTTACCACTTTTAGACATAGGACACGGAGTCCATTTAGTGAGAATAAGAGGAGAATTGCTAATAATCCAAGGCCCCGTTGAAGAACATTCTCAAGACCCTCTTTAGAATCAAATTTAAAGAGGAAAACACCATCATCATTCTTCATTAGTTTCTGAAAACCAAGCTTACTCCCACGGTTGGAGACGTAGTTCTTAACCAAAAGAAAAGCAACATTCTTGCCAACAAAGAAGCCAACAAGTGTATTTTCATACCGGTTGAATACACCTCCATAGCAGCCTCTCGAAGCTAATCAGACATGATTATTTCGATGCGCGCCTCATTCACCAAGGCACTAAAATTAACTTTCCTGCATTCCCCGGTTTAAAACATTAGCAAATGACCTCACTTCATTATTTTCACTACCAATCACGTTAGGACCGTAAGTAGAAGCATTCACGTAATTCCCTAATCAAGTCAAAGGACAATCACTTAGTACCAGTGTTTTAATCAATCCCATACTCTTCTAAGACTTTTAAGCCTAGCCTTCAATGATTCATACGGATTGCCGCCAGCGAAGATCGACGTTCCCATCGTGAGTCGGTGCGGTTCGTACCAACTTGATCGCCAAGTTACTTTCTCTTTTTCCATCCACGCTGGCTTTAGAATTAGCCTTACCGGGAAGAACCATCTTTGTTAAAAACCCTCTCTTCATCACAAGAAACCCACAAACAGTGAATCAATAGGCACACAAAGCAATTACACCAAATGCAGAAACTATATAATCGAATCAAGTAAAGATAAAACCCTAACTGAAAGTTAGGGTTTATAATGTAACGCTTCCCCAATAAACTAACCAACCTCCATCGTATGTGATAAGGTTTGTTATTGTGAGAATTAACGCCCAAGATACTTTCCGATCAAACCCAAGAATGAATTTATTATTAGTATAACGTTAAGCACCAACAAGAATGAATAAATTCAAAACAAACCAAACAATTGCTCAATATGAAAAAGAAACCACCGACCCACTATAATAAATGGACCAATAGAGAACAAAGATTAGATTGAGCAAAATAGCAACCACAATGACCAATTTAATGGTTTAGATATATATTTAATTATGGCCAAAGTCGTTGAAACTAAAGCGATTCCTAATAAAACGATTTATCAAAGAACCTTCAAATCTTGTGAATTAACACAAAGGATTATTCAGATTTTATGAAAACCGATTAGAAAATTAAGGGATAGGGAAATCGCCAAAGAGAGAATATTTTAGGGTTTTTTAATTGTTGGTTTAGATATACATTAGAAATTTTCATATATTACTTTATAGTATTGAAACTATAAATAATACATATATTACTATAAATAATACATATATTACTTTATAGTATTGAAACTTTGTGATACCGTTTTTTTTTGTCTCCTCAACAGATTTCATTGGAGTAGGCAAACTTGGGTTTTTGCACAAAGTCTTTTTTGACAATTTTGTCATAAGGGGCTTGAAGGCTGCTTTCTATTTATGAGTGTTTGAACATTTGAGTTCTTCATTTGGGGATAATATTCCAGCATGTGAAGCTCTCAAAGCACATGTCGTGGATGTTTGACTTCAAAAGTGTGAGTCGTCCCTATTAGATTTGTTATTGCGCCAAGTTGAAAACCTTGTAAATCAGAAGGAAAGTTACTTAAAACACAATATCTTTTAAATTTAATTTATAATTGTATATAAGTATCTAATATATTAAGAATTTAATTTATTATTGTACCTCATCGTCATTTCCGAACAGAGTTTCTGGAGAACACTTCAACAAAAAACGGGCGGGTTCATCAAACAGAACAATCACAGTTTGTTCAGTATGGTCCGACACATCCATTTCAATCTTGAATCTGTTAACATTAGGTAGCATACATAAGGTATTCAATATTATGTAATTTACTATAATTCATGGAAATTGCTAGTCTAAAATCGGTTTACCTTAAAACTGGGTACTCAATGTATTTTTTACACGTTTCACACCAAAATCTACCATTCTTTCGGGTTGCACCTTTTTTGCACTTATTGTCACCACATGATGGGTAGTTCCATCCCTTTCTAGTTCTAACATTGTTGATCATCACTTTACGCTTGTAGGTCATGGACTATAAAATGGATATATATTAAATAAAATACCAATTGACCAACTTGTGTAAATAAGCAAGTGTAAAGATAGAAGCTTACATTGTTTTTCTTATTGCGGCCCCAAATCAACAAATTCTCAAGCGTCCCATCTTTTGACTCAACAATCAACGGCACTATAGCTTTACCCATTCCACGAACTGTAAACAATATACATGCTAAACATTAATAAATGATAATTGTATAAAATAACATAGCAACTATTTATTTAGGATTACCTCATTTCAACTTTTAGATTTATCATGCGGGATGTCCTCATTGTCATAAATCAAGGAGGAAGAGCTTGAAAGGTAGACCTTATCTGCAGGGGGTGGACATTGTGATGAAAATTAGCAATAAGGTAAATATAGCTACAAAACCATATTCTATTGATACTCACTGTTATAGAGTTTAACATTAAGAGAAGTTACAACAACCGGACATAGGCCAACATGTTTTGTTTTCTTTTCAATCAGGATGTCACCTAATTCACCCCAAAGAGTTACTCTTATTGATTGCCCCCTGTTTTAGGAAATAAAAAAGTAATTGTTATTTTAACTTTCTTAATTTGCTAAGACAATAAAATATGGAAAGCAAAACACCTCTTGTTAGCCAGATAGAAATCGAGAGTCCTTGAACCACTCTTTTGAACTATTGTCCTCCCAACATTTGTAACATAGCCTGCGACATCTGCAAGTATCCAATAATGTATAGTAAGAGCAAAAATATAACATGGCACCAAAAACCGTTTAAGAAAGAATGTTTAAACAAAAAGCCTAACCTATTAGATTTTTATTGTTTGTAGGTTCAATTTCATCAAAATCCGCAAGCTCAAAAGGATATCTCACAAAACCCTTAGGTCGACATAAACTTTTCTAATGATTGTGGAACCATCAAATTCAAGAATGTATGGATCCTGCCTAATGATACGATAGTCATCCTTGTTTGGCTGCACAATAAAATTCTTGATAGAGTAAACACCGCCTTCTTTTAAACCTACAAAATTAGCGCTATATTACTCCTTGCAAAGCAATGCATCGCCTACCCGAAAAACATTGCATCGAATTCAATATCCCCATTCTATATGCATAATTGTAAATGCAATGTTTACTTACCTTGGCATCACTAACAACAAAATTTGTGCTCAAATACCTCCCATCGCATTCACATCCCACATTCTACTGATCATAATAACAATTGTACCACTAATACCCGCCGAGTCTGCTCCAAAAATAACTCACCATTATGGCTCCAACATGAATGGATTTGCTACCCGAGGACTGGATGGACATGGAGTTACTACCTAAGCTTTATTGGACATGGTAACTTTTGGTAATTCTGGTTTGAAAGCAAAAAAATTGATGATTATGGTGGTAAAAAATATATGCATACTGTATTTATAGTTACAAAGAGTGTACCTTCATTAAGAAGGATTGTAACCCACATGTGTCTTCATATGCGCATATTAGAAGCTATTAACCACCATTAAGAAGGTTTGTAACCACATGTCTGTTCATATATGGTAATTAGTATTATGAAAAAAAAGAGAGGTACCTTCATTAAGAAGGATTGTAACCCACATGTCTCTTCATATGCAGATATTAGGAAGCTATTAATCCCCATTAAGGAGGCTTGTAACCACATGTCTGTTCATATGCTGGTAATTAGTATTAGGAAAAAATAATAACTCGGATTTATATCATGAACAGCATTAGCGTGTTGTACTCTATGCAATCTTGACGCCTCCGCATTCAATTAGAGGGGACAATCTTATAGTATGTATGATCCTTTGCTTTGTTACTTATCAAACAATAATAAAAGCAAACAAGAAAATAACCAACTAATAATAAACATGCATAAATAAAATAAACTAACATGTATATATTTTGAACTAAGACTTCCACTTGTTTTCGAGCTTGGTACAAGTGGACCACAAACATCGATAAATCGATTGCGTAAGTCACACGTTAAAATATACAATAATATACAAAAGTTGATTAAATAAATGATATATAATGAGGTCTTCTCCAATTTTACAGTTAATTAAATTTTATGTAATTAATGTGTCATGCAAACTTAATTACTAAAACCCTAATTAATTAACATATATTGATTTAATTAAGCATGTAAACAATGCATAAAAATTAAAGCATATACATATCAAATATTATATATCCATGACAAAACATGCATGTTTTCATCATTGATCCCCACATAGTCACTTATTATTATATAATAAAGTCAACAAGAACGTCTATATAATGACATAAATCAATTACTCATTAATCATAACACATAAAAAATTGCATGCAACCTAGGGTTTCTACAATTTTTCGAAACCTATTTTTTTTAATATCCATAAGGTCGTATGACCCAAAAGAAAACCAAAAATGATTAGGGTTTCAAAAATAAACCTTATTAACATGCAATAATCATCAAGATTCGTTTTTTATGGGTTTAGGTAATTAATTACACAACATTAACAGCTCGTGATGCCACTGTTGGAATTAAATAATCATAACAAGCATATATTTAACATAAGTCACATAAGCACGCAACGGAAGACTAGAATCAATATGTGTAAATAATTAACCATAAATTAAATCGTAAACGTACCTTGCAAGCAATCCAAGAAAACTCAAAAGATCAAGAATCAAAAACCCTAAAAGTTAGGGTTTTGATGAATCGAATTAACTTTAATTCGATTTAGGGTTTATGCAAAATCCAATAAGGATTTTCCTACGGTCTTGTACATGGGTATTAGTAGCGATTCAATGAGAATGCTAGGTTCTTGATCACAAAAGCTAACCAAATCACTTTGGTTTCACTCACAACCAAACGCAAACCCTAAGGGTGTTTGTTTCGATCGGTTATGGCAAAAGAGGAGAAGAGAGAAGAAGAAAAGGCTAGCTTTGGAGACCAAGGATTAACAAACAATGTGTACATATGTTTGTTTATATCGGATAGTAACTTAGGGACCAAGTTACCTCTCCACCTCCTCTCAAAAGCCCTAGGCCGATCGGCCATATATCCCTAAAGGGATTCTAGAACTTTCTTCGGCCTTATTTTCACTTCTAGTCCTTCCATCTTTTATTTAACGACTCTTAGACTCAACACCGTTAAGTACTAACGACTGTTAGACGCTATTGTGGATTAATAATTAAATCATAACATTTTTATATTAATTATTAAACATTGAATCTCTTACGCAGTATGTGCAATCCTATAGTCTCGTGTTCGAATCCGGTAATACGTATATTAAATATAGTCCACAAACTAACAAAATCATCGCTACTGCGGTCTTTCCCACCTCTATTAATTTGTGGTCAAAATGCTATTTTATAAACGTAAGATTTGGTATGTACAAGTCTTTTCACTCATAGTCCCTAAATTTCAATTTCTTGTCCAATTTTGCAAAAACTTCCAACTTCTAATTCACGTTGATGAAGACTTCATCTGTCCATGATCTGTAAGAATTCAGTTTTACATGTCATTTGATCCACTTACACCATTTATTTTATTTTTCTAGACTAAATTTCTTGATAAGCAAGAACTATCAGGTTAAGAAAGATTTCAAAGCATACTCTGAATTTATGAAGTGATTGGATTAGTGTTTTATCCTTTTCGGATACTCATATGGGCTAATAACCTTTTAAAGCACTATACGTGTCAAAAATGACAGTTCTGCGTAACGAACTAAAAAAATAACTCT
Source organism: Chrysanthemum makinoi (assembly GCA_910596185.1). NCBI lineage: Eukaryota > Viridiplantae > Streptophyta > Magnoliopsida > Asterales > Asteraceae > Chrysanthemum > Chrysanthemum makinoi. Next base: position 243,516,607 of record OU343218.1, read on the forward strand.
TTTAGACATTAAAGTTGACATTTTTGTCTTTCTTTAAGTATTATGACCATTTTACCCTTCAAAAAATATTTAAAAAAAAGAAATTCAAAAAAAAATTTCAGAAATTTAAAAAAAAAAGTATTTCGAAAAAAAAAATTCAAAAAAAATATTTTGGAAAAAAAAATTCTAAAAAAAGTATTTCGAAAAAAATTTAGAAAGAGTAAAATGGTCATAATATGGTCATAATACTTAAAAAAAGACAAAAATGTCAACTTTAATGTCTAAAGAGTTATTTTTTTAGTTAGCTATGCAATTTTTGACAAGTATAATGCTTTAAAAGGTTATTAACCCTAATCATATAGCTTTTGCAAGCAAAAAGAGCTCCCACAATCACACTAAATTCTAATAAAAGGTTCGGGCTTGATAGTTGATACGTCTACATTTTGTTTCACAGGGCTATCACCTTAATTTTCTTTTCTACGTGTACATAATTTCCAACTTCGATCAGTAAAAAACAAGAATCTTCTAATATAACTTTACATACTTTGGTTGATTGAGCTTTAGTATCTAAGTTGATTGGGTTTGAAACTTTGTTTAGATATTAAACAAAGACTTTAATTTACACAATGATCGTGGGGGTTCTTTAAGTCCTTGAATTAGTCAAGTTATTTAATGTTTAAGAGTTCACAAGTCAATGAAGAAATTTAGATGATGGAAGAAATTTCTAAGAAAGTTAATTGATTGGGATAGCAATCGTTTGTGACCACTACTTTTGAAGTATACGAGGGTTTTTTATTTTTTAGAAGACTTCAAATTAGAGATAGGGTTTAGAATTTGTTGTTATTGGCTAATATTGTGGACCTTCCAAATAAGAATATCACGTCTCATTATATTCCTTCATAATGAATTCAACTTTGAAGTATACATGTTACAACCGTTTCAAATTATGGGTTACAAAAGCCCAAGGATACTCATACACTACTACTTATGGTTTGAACATATTACCCAAAAAATCGCAGGTATCTTAAATTCGAAATGTGTCAATTTCTACAGGACATAAGGAGTACCAAGATGGTATATATATTTATGTTGGTGATTTTAAATTTAGAGCACTAATAGAGGGTCGCGATACAAGATACACAAAAACATCAAAAGGGGAAATTTCATCAATTTTAACAAAAGCCAATATGTCTTTAAAAGGTTTGAAGTAAAACCATGCACCCAACCCTGGAAATCGACACATTTAGTGACCATAGTCTTGCTATTAGTTTATCCGTATTGGGTGTGGGACAAGATCGATACTCTGTTTAACACCGCCACTACAAACCCATTCAAACCGGTGACATCTTTTAAAATCACAAAACCGGTGACCAAACCCATTCAAACGGTCGCATGCATCCTGGTCTCTTATAAAAATAAGAATAATTAGTTTATTGCATTTTATATACTTTGGTTGTCCATATATAGTAGGCCTTGGTAAGGTAACTATATATGTGCATGTTTGGTATAGTCAGTGTGTTAAGATGCATTGTTATCCATAAAGTAGCATATGTTGCCTGGTGAGAAGGGTAAGTGAGTTTGGGGGGCAATGCATGATGTTTGGAATAGAGAGGTGTGAACCCTTCTTGGTCCAAGCAATGCATTGTCATAGGAGGTTAGGATAGTTTCACAAATGGTAGGATCTATCTGTGAGTTGAGGCCTGCAATCTGTAGATTCTCATTCTTTCTAGTGAGGTTGGTGCTGCTAGTTAGTTTGGTGTCTGCAGATGTACAGGAAATGTTGACTTCACAACATGTCCTTCATTTGGTGAGGTCAGGGAGGCTATAGTTATCATGATGATGTGCCTCATATTGATTTTCTCTTGATCATGCAGTTGGTGTATAGTGGTCAGAGATAATCCTTGTTTGGGGAAATGTAGTCATGTGACTATGGTAGGTTGAATCGATGGTGAACTAATGTAAAGCGAATTGTAGTATCTGAATATGTTACAGTTATTTAGAGGTGGTATGTAACTTGAACTGCTTGCAGTTTGTTGTCATAGTTGACTGTTACCTTCTTAAGTGTATCATAGGATTGTTGGGCATGTCCAAAATCCTCTTGTATTTGGTTGTATAAGGTTTGGTATTCTTAATATAGTCACCTACTT
>OU343218.1:243518832-243611518 GCA_910596185.1 Chrysanthemum makinoi
GTGATCGCAGGAAAGTTCAAATGAATGAATTAAATGAACTCAAGTGATCAAGCATCACGAAACTCTTTGATCTACAAACAAAAGACAAAGAAGATTCATGACTCCAAAATCAAAAACAGCGTTTTCAACGTCGGTGATCGAGTCCTTCTTTTCAACTCAAGATTGAAGATTTTCTCGGAAAACTAAAATCAGTGCGGACCATTCACCATCACTAAAGTATTTCCTTATGGAACCATTGAGTTATCTCAACCAGATGGTCCAAACTTTAAAGTGAATGGTCATCGGTTGAAGCATTATTTTGGAGAGGACATTCCTCTTGTGGTTGTCCCGGATCTACAAACTTTTCCCATGAACCAATGAATGCGGGGATCGAGTCAAGCTAGCGACTCGGGAATCAAAAACAGTAGCATGTAATATGGGTTTTCACCCATATTTCTGACTTCTTTCTATCTTTCTACCACCCCAGTGTGGGGAGTTGCCCATGTTGTGTATATATATAAGCAAAAAAAAAAAATTCTTTCAAAATAATGGTAGTAGTATTTCCCTTTTCGTTCTCGGTTTTCGGCATAACATGCGGTACTTTGAATATTGAGGGCAATATTCATTTCTGAGTGGGGGAAATTCTCACGAATTTATCATGTAATTATCTGGCCAATTCCCTATTTTGGCCAAAATTTTTTGGGTAAGTGTTTTGCACTTACTCAACTTATGGTTATCATCCGCCATGTCTAATAAACATAAGGATTGGCTAATACAGGAGCAAACGGCTCTTGGTAAAGATATATCAAATCCGTTGACGGCTTGCAATTTGCCCAAAATTGTATGGTATTGACTTCACCATATCCTTAAAGTGAAGAGTTGGCTAGCCCATAAGTTTATGGCTTGTGGTAAAAGGCGATGGAAAAACCATAATTGGTAATCAGCTCACCAAAGATAATATTGATAATCTATCTAGAGAGTTGGCTAGTCCGAAGGCGGCTTCGGTAAGAACAGAACAAATCAAATCCGTTGGAAGCTGGTGGTTTGCTCAAAATCACGGTTATCGATTGTACCATAGTTCTTAATTGAACTGAAACATTTGGCTACTCCAGAAGTAATGGCTTTTGGTAAAGAGATTCAAATCCATTAAGTTTTTCTCAAAGATTGCTAGGGACTAGCAATAGTTTAAGTGTGGGGGATTGATGAGTGTGTAAATACTCATCATTTTTGGTCAATCTGGATTGCAAAGCGTTTAAAAATGCTGAAATGCATCAAAATCTGAAATATCTCAAAATGCATTTTATATGTTTGAGATGCAAAATGTTTAAAATTAGATGAAAAATGAGCTAAGTTTCATAATTGAGTTCAGTCCCCAGTTTCAAAGTTGTCGAGAAATAGTCCACGAGCACTTATTTCAAAAGTAAAATCACCAAAGGTCCTTTTAAAATCATAACTTGTCATAATTAGTCCTTTGGTGAAAAATGTCAAAAGTTTTGAGAAATTACAAGTTTGGTCCTTCAGTTTCAAAATTGGCAAAAAATGGTCCTTGGAAATTTGAAAATGTCTATTTTGGTCCTTGTACTATTGAAACTTGTCACTTTTGGTCCCTTAGAACAACTTTCGAGAATTGGCGACTTTGGTCCCTTGTCTTTAGAAATGCAAAACAAGTCCTTGAATTAATAACCAACCTTATTGGACCTTGACCGCTTTGGACCACTTGTGACCCCTGCCATAGCCACTTGTGACCCCCTGCCTTTTGACCCCTTCCATTAATACTTCCCACAATCAAATCCCAAGTCAAACACCCCTGCAGCCTTTTCTTTCTTTCACTTTGAAACATCCTCACTGTGCCTTTCATACTCCCACCTCCCAGCTCATCCTCACCCCTCTTGTTCCCCCACCTCAACAACCTTCCAAGATGCATTTAATGCCCCTCTCTCCATTTCACTCAACCCCAGCTGAAATACACTTTTAGCCAAAAATTGATCAAACGACCAAAAATGGCTCAAGTAATCCAATGGCCAAGATATCAAGTGGGAATTGATCGGAGAATTGAAAGCATGTTTAGTGTATAAAAGAAGCAAAGAGATAGAGAAAAAAGAGTACTTGTTTATTTTCAAAATGTATGTGGTTTTTAAATTCCTATGTTTTAAATAACTTCAGTTGTAATTTCAAGGGTAGTTGTATCAAACTTCAGTTATTTAGTGTATTAGAACCATTTTCAAGTATCAATTCAAGTTGCATTACCATTTCATGTTTTCTTGTTAAGCTGTTAAAAAATTCAATTTCAAATTCTTATGTTCAAGCTTGAATAGATTCTTTTTAGTTCAAATAAGCTTTAAAGCTCCTTATAGCTTTGGTTAGCTTAAAATAAGTTTCAAGCAACTTTGATATCGGTCAACGAAAGTCAAACGGGCTCAAATGGAAATGGAAATGATGATGGGTTGTTGCAGGCGGAATGGGATGGTTTGGTATAGAATAGTATAGTTTGGGTTTGGTTTAAGCTGCAAAATAAGTTGGACATCTGTGAGTTTGTATTTCAATTTCCATTTCAATCCAGTTGCATATTGTGCTTGTATGTGTATCGTGGTCATAAATAGTTCAAAGCGTTTAATTAGTGGTAACTAGGATAAGTAGCTAGTTTAATCCATAATACAAACTAGTTGAGTGTTTAAAAGCAGCTTATAGTTCAAATAGTTGTAAAAGTGGTGTTTGGATTTATGACCAATAAGTGTTAGAGGGTGTCGCGATAGCTAAGATCAGTTGTTTTCATTTCTTTAGTCATTTGAAAACCATTCTAGTCATAACATTGTAATGCAAACTCCACTTGGTCAAAATCACCTAAGATCTGAATAATGGCTGCTTCGTTAGGATTTGTAAAGCAAAAGCTTGTTTTGTGTTTGCATTACATAGAGATAACTTTGAGTATCTCATTTCATCACAAACCATCAAATTCAGTTCATAAGATTGAACCAAAGTTCATTAAAGTCAAACTTCTTAAAAGCGTTTCAAAAGTGTGAAAAATCGATTTTCACCCAGCGGGATGATTTTCATGGGTTCAGTTTTGGGCCAAATCAAGTGAAACTTGGGGTTTGAAAACTTCAACTGGTCTATTTTCTTAATATCATTTTTGTAGATTTTTGTAAATTTTTATAAGCTCCAAAATGGCTTGTGATTTTGGTCTTATCTCCCTTGTACACACGCTCGTTAGCGGGTGTTACGCAAGCTTTAATACTGTAGCTTGTTCATGGGGAAACTTCGTCAAAGGCTCATTTTTGGTTTACAAGTTCTTGGCCATGTCTAGTTTAGGTTCCAACTTTTGGTTTTAAGTCTCGTATTGGTAGCTTATTCTTTAGCTTAAAAGTAGTGGTAAAAGCTGTTTTAGCACTTAACTCAAAACATCATAATCATAGTAGTTTGCATTTTAGAGGTTTAGGATAGTTGTAATAAGTTGCTTTTGAGTAGTTTTAGCATATTATATTCATTTCATTTGGTACTTTCTAGTTTTCATTTGCTTATTCCAAGTGCTTATTTATAAGCACTTGTAACTCTGATTTCATAATCCTACACACAAGCCCATGTTTTATATTTTTTCATAGATTGGTAATTTAGACTTTTCTTGAAATTTTCATATTTTTCTATACTGTTTTGCTATTTTTCTTCATTTAAAAAGCAGGTTTTTAGGCATTTTTAATTAGCTTTTAATACAATTAAATCAGAAAAACTTCAAAAAATAAGTTTTCATTTTTCCTAGGTTAAGATAAATATAAAAAGTAAAAAAATTATTTTTCAGATTTTCATAGTTTAATTAGTAATTTTTAGCAATTTAATTAGTTTTAAATAGTTTTTAATTCATAGAAAATAGAAAAATAATCAAAAAAATATAAAATTAGTTTTGAAAAGTCTCTTTAGTTATTTTAGATTTTTCCAAGTCATAATTTCATTTTTCTAGCTTTATTTCATATTTTCTTGTATTTTAGGGTATTATTAAATAAGTAAAAATAGTTTTTAATTAATAATAATTAAATAAATAGTAATAAAAATAATTTTATTTTTCTAAAATTTTTCTCTTATCATTAGGTTTTTAAAAATATCATTTTTATATTTTTAGGATTAATATTTAAGTTTCACATTTTCTTTTGAATGTCACGTAATTTTTAAGTTAAATTTTATAAAAGAAAAATCAAAAACATCATTTTGCAAAAAGTGATAGCGTTTATTTAATATAATTTATCTTTTTAATTTTCTTTAATTTGCATTTAAGCCCACATGCTTTATAAACTTTTTCTTTAGGTATAATGTCATATCCTTTTAAGTTCGAATCTCCGTCACTATTCGTTTGATTATTCTCGCCTGACTCGTTGGGACATAACGACACAGGGAAACACTATACTCTCGATCTTCATTGCATTTGTGTCTGGCTGTTTTAAGTTTCTTACGGTTAGCCATTCACAAGTGGCTTCTTTCTATTATGAGAAAACTTGACGGTTTAGCACCAATCCCAGGATATTGACCATTGAAAGTAGGAAAGTTCCATTTTCAGTGACTTTGTGGTTGTTGATTTCGATGCGATCATCGGGTTCCCCTCATTGTTGGGCGAGGATTTCTAAGAGCGGGCGTGCTCTCATTGATGTATTTGAGCAAGAAATCACGTTACGTGTGGGTAATGAAACGATACCTTTAACCTGATCAAACCGAGGTACTCCTCAAATTATGATCGAGATCGGTTAATCGGTCGATTTAATTGATATTGCTGAGGAGTACTCTCAAAGTTTCTTGGTTATTTTCATAATTACGTGAGTGGAGATTCCACCACATCTTCTCTCAACCAATTATTGCCGACTCTTCCCCTCTGCAGCTCCGTTTGGGAGGTGACTTCTTCAGAAGAGATCGATGAGTTTCTTGATAGTGATGAATCAATTCAGTAGGGGAATTGATGGTGTTTATGATTCGGAGGGAGATATCCTTTATCTTGAGCAATTATTAAATGAAAATCCATTACCGTCACTCCCTCCGAAAGAGATCACGATTGAGGAAATCAAATCATTACAAACATCTCTTGAAGAATTTCCGGTTGAACTTAAGGACCTACCTCCTCATCCTCGAAAGGTATGCATTCTTGGATGGTGATGATAAATTACCCGTCATAATTGCTAAAGACTTAACTGAGGAGGAGAAGACGCTCTCATAAAGGTCTTGAAGTCACACAAGCAAGCAATTGCTTGGAAACTCTCCGACATTAAGGTATCAACCCGAAGTTTTGTACTCACAAAATCTTGATGGAGGATGACTTCAAACCAAAGAAATCAACATCAGAGAAGGCTGAATCCTAAGATTCACGAGGTTATCAAACAAGAGGTTCTCAAACTTCTTGATGCCGGTTTAATTTACCCGATATCTCGATAGTCCTTGGAGTCCCATCCATCACTGTGTTCCAAAAAAGGTTGGCATAAATGTTGTCACAAATGAAGAAAACAAGTTAATTCCAACTCGATTGGTTACGGGATGGCGTGTGTGTATTGACTATCGCAAGTTAAACGAAGCCACCCGTAAAGACCATTTTCCTCTACCCTTCATGGACCAAATGCTTGAGAGATTAGCGTGAGGGAGCGAGTACTATTGTTTCCTAGATGGTTTCTCGGGTTACTTTCAGATCCCCATTGATCCGCAGGATCAAGAAAAGACCACATTCACCTGCCCATACGGAACTTTTGCCTACGAGGCGTATGCCTTTTGGCCTATGTAACGCTCCTGGCACGTTACAACGATGTATGATGGCAATTTTCCACGACATGATCGGGAAACAATGGAGGTGTTTATGGATGACTTCTCGGTCATTGGGGACTCATTTCACATATGTCTCTCCCATTTAGAAAAAATGCTAAAACGGTGTGAAGACACCAATCTTTGTCTAAATTGGGAGAAGAGCCACTTTATGGTCAAAGAAGGCATAGTCCTTGGCCATAAGATTTCCAAAACTGGGATTGAGGTTGATAGAGCAAAAGTTGATGTTATTGCTAAATTGCCTCATCCTACTACCGTCAAAGGTATTAGGAGTTTCTAGGTCATGCCGGGTTTTATCGTAGATTCATACAAGATTTTTCTAAAATCGCTCGGCCTATGACCCATCTTCTTGAAAAAGATGCTCCTTTTATCTTCTCACCTGAGTGCATCGAAGCTTTTGAAACATTAAAGAAAAAGCTTACGGAAGCACCCATTCTAGTTGCCCCGACTGGGATTTACCCTTTGAACTCATGTGCGATGCAAGTGATTTTGCTATCGGTGCAGTCTTGGGGCAACGAAAACCAAGCATTTTCAACCTATCCACTACGCAGTAAGACTATGATCAAGCTCAAACCCATTACACCACTACAGAAAAAAATTATTAGCCGTGGTGTATGCGTTTGAGAAGTTTCGGCCATACCTAATCTTGACCAAATGCGTGGTGTATACGGATCACTCGGCTCTCAAATATCTCTTTGCAAAACAAGATGCAAAGCCTAGATTGCTCCGTTGGGTTCTCCTCCTACAAGAATTTGATATCATTATCGTGATAAAAAAGGCCGAGAACCCGGGCTGCCGATCATCCGTCCCGCCTAGAAAACCCTCACCAGATGTGTTGGTGAGAAAAAAGGAAATAAATGAAGCATTTCCTCTCGAAACACTCAATGTGGTTTCTTTTCGTGGAGACTCTTCTACCCCATGGTTTCTGACTTTGCAAATTACCATGCGGGTAACTTTGTGGTGAAAGGGATGTCGTCCCAACAGAAAAAACAAATTCTTTAAAGATGTAAAACATTACTTCTGGGACGAACCCTACTTATTCAAAATTTGCGCGGATCAAGTCATCGAGGCGATGTGTATGGTCGGGAAGCCAATGACATTCTCAAGGCTTGCCATTCGGACCTACTTGGGGACATCATAGCCCCAACTACACGCCAAGAAGGTGTTTGATTCCGGATTCTATTGGCCCACGATTTACAAAGATGCCCACGAATTTGTCAAAACCGGCGGACGCTTGTCAACGCACGGACCGAATATCTCACAAAGAAATGAAATGCCGCAAAACGCCATTCAAGTGTGTGAGATTTTTGACATCCGGGGCATTGACTTTATGGGGCCATTTCCTTCATCTCGCGGTAATAAATACATACTCGTGGCCGTTGACTATTTGTCAAAATGGGTTGAAGCGAAAGCTTTGCCTACCAACGATGCCCGAGTTGTTGTGAAATTCTTAAAATCTCTTTTTGCTAGGTTTGGAACTCCACGAGCTATAATCGGTGATCGTAGACGATTTGCAATGACCGCTTGATAGAGTCATGCAAAAGTATGGTGTAACTCACCGTCTCTCTACTGCGTACTACCCCCAAACAAGTGGGCAAGTGGAAGTTTCCAACCAGGGATTAAAAGAATTCGGAGAGGACAGATGGCGTAAAACCGTGCCTCTTGGTCGGGATAAGCTGACGGCGCACTCTGGGCCTTCCGTACAAATTATAAAACACCCATCGGGTGTACTCCATACAAGCTTGTATACGGGAAGGCATGTCATCTGCCGGTTGAGCTTGAGCACAAGGCATATTGGGCCTTGAAACATGCCAACTTCGAGATCGATATTGACGGTACGGTGATCAGGAAAGTTCAAATGAAAGAATTAAATGAACTCCGTGATCAAGCATACGAGAACTCTTTGATCTACAAAGAAAAGACAAAGAAGATTCATGACTCAAAATCAAAAACCGCATTTCCAACGTCGGTGATCGAGTCCTTCTTTTCAACTCAAGATTGAAGATTTTCTCGGAAAACTAAAATCCCACCGTCCGGACCATTCACCATCAATAAAGTATTTCCTTATGGAACCATTGAGTTATCTCAACCCGATGGTCCAAACTTTAAAGTGAATGGTCATCGATTGAAGCACTATTTTGGAGAGGACATTCCTCCCGTGGTTGTCCCGGATTTACAAACTTTCCCCATGAACCAATGAATGCGGGGATCGAGTCAAGCTAGCGACTTCGGGAATAAAAAATAGCATGCCATATGGGTTTCACCCATATTTCGACTTCTTCTACTTTCTACCACCTAGTGTAAAGGGGAGTTGCCCCCTCATTGTTGTATATAAAGTTTCAAAAAAAAATTCAAAATAATGGCGTAGTATTTCCCTTTTACGTTCTCGCGGCATAACCGCTGGGTACTTTGAATATTGAGGGCAATATTCATTTCTAGTGTGGGGGAATTCTCACGAATTTTATCATGTAAATATACCACCCTATTCCCCCATTTTTGGCCAAAATTTTTTTTGGAGTAAGTGTTTTGCACTTACTCGACTTCTTACGGTTATCAATCCGCCTTGTCTAATAGACAAAAGGATTGGCTAATCCAGGAGCAAACGGCTCTTGGTAAAGATATCTCAAATCCGTTGGCGGCTTGCAATTTGCCCAAAATTGTATGGTATTCAGTTCACCATATCCTTAAAAGTGAAGAGTTGGCTAGCCCGCAAGTTTATGGCTTGTGGTAAAGGTAGTGGAAAAACCATAATTGGTAATCAGCTCACCAAAGATATTTTATCTAAGAGTTGGCTAGTCCGTAATCAAACGGCTTCGGTAAAGACAAGTCAAATCCGTTGGGCCGGTGGTTTTGCTCAAAATCACATGGTTATCAATGTACCATAGTTCTTACTTGAATCGAAACATTTGGCTACTCCAGATGTAATGGCTTTTGGTAAAGAGATTCAAATCCATTAAGTTTTTCTCAAAAAGATTGCTAGGGACTAGCAATAGTTTAGTGTGGGGAATTGATGAGTGTGTAAATACTCATCATTTCGTCAAAACTGCAAAACACTTAAAAATGCTTTAAATGCATCAAAATATTGAAAATATCTCAAAATTGCATTTTATATGTTTTAGATGCAAAATGTTTAAAATCGGATGAAAAATGAGCTAAGTTTGCATAATTGGCGGTTCAGTCCCCAAGTTTCAAAACTTGTCAAAATAGTCCCTGAGCACTTATTTTGAAAGAAAAGTCACCAAAGGTCCTTTTAAAATCATAACTTGTCATAATTAGTCCTTTGGTGAAAAATGTCAAAAGTTTTGAGAAATTACAAGTTTAGTCCTTTGAGTTTCAAAATTGACAAGTTTGGTCCTTGGAATTTGGAAATTGTCAAGTTTGGCCCTTGGATTATAATTCAGAATGTACATGATTGGTCCCTGGAAAATCGAAATGGCAAAATTTGGTCCTCCATCTTTTGAGAATTGCAAAATAAGTCCTTGTATTACAAGCCATGGCCCTATCAAACCTTTTTGAACCCCTGCCAAAACCCTTGTGACCCTCCCTTTGACCCCTACATAATAGACCCAATTCGGTCAAATAAGTCAACCCCAACCGCTTTCCCCCTCTTTTTCTTCCCACACTGCCACCTCAAACACTCAACCTCCACCATCCTTCCAGCTCAACTCCTCCACACCCTGTCCCTCCACACCTCCTCAACAACATCAAAAGCATTTAATACTTCCCTCCCCCTTGCACTCAACTTCCCTGTTGATATCTCACTTTTGGCGCCAAAAGTTAATCAAACGGCCAAAATCTACTCAAGTCATCCAATGGTTGAGATTATTAGTGGGAATTAATCAGAAGACACGTGGAAGCTTTTTGGGTATAAATAAGAGAAGAGAAGCAAGAAGAGAGTAGTAGTCTTTAGTTTTTAATTTCTATGTATGTCGTTTTTATGTTTGAGTTTTAATTAAGTCTTAAAATTGTATTTTTAATCCTCCTTGTATCAAACTTAAGCTATTGTATCAGTTGTATTTAATTTTCAGTATCAATTCAAAGATTGGTTAAAGTTTCGCTTTTCCATTTTAAAAATCAAGCTTCTGCCTAAAACTGCTAATCATCAAGCTTCAAAAAGCTTAATTACAACTCAAATAAGCTCATTCAAGCTGTCCATAGCTTTGAGTAAGCTTATAAGTCATTTTTAAGCAAGTTTGGTGTTTGGTCAACAAAAGTCAAACTGTGAAGAGATTTTGGTTAAGCAGTCTTGGAAATGGATATGGGATGATGCAGAGTTGGATATGGGTTGATTCTTAGTTAGATATGGGATTAAAACAGTAATAGAATAGTGGTTCTTTGATTCTTGGCAAGCCATAGTGGCTGTGGACACTAGTGAGTTTGCACATTTATATACTTTCTTGATTTGTTGTTAAGTTTTAGTTTATACTTGCTCATTTAACTACTATTAGGTCATAGTTATTCAGTTTTGATAGAATAAGCCATATAGTAATTTAGGTAAAAGTCATCGTTAATCAAATAGCTAAAATTGTGTTTGGATCAGTTAATATAATTGAGCTTGAGCTTTGGTTTATGCTTAAAATTTGTCTACTCAGTCTCAAATAGGACCACATTGAATCATTTTAGTCTCATATTGCCTCAGCAAGACTCTAAAGTCAAAATCCTCAATAATCTGTTCTATTTTCTTAACTGTTGGAAATTTGTGAAATCAAAAGTTTGTTTTGTGTTTAGATAACAGTGGAGTAGCTTAATATAGCTTTATTTTACCTTAAAACATCATAATTAGCTCATGGTTTAAGCTCTAATCTCATTTAAGTCAAAGTATCAAAAACTGTTAAAAGTCAAAGTTGAAAATTAGTTTTCACCTAACCTTGGGTGAATTTTCATTGATTCAATTCGGTTCAAATTCAGTGAAACTCGGGGTTAAAAAACTTCAGTTGGTCAAGTCTCTTAATATGATTTTTATAGATTTTTAGAAATTTTGTACAAGCCTCAAAATAGCTTGTCAAGTTGAGCTTATCTCCCCTGTGCACACACTTAGTATATCTGAAAGTGTGCACTTGCAGGCTTTGTGTGAGCTTGGCACAAGCTCATAAGAGCTTGTCCAGGGCTCACATTTGGTTTTAAGTAGCTAGCCAGGGTCAACTTTAGGTCCCAACATCCTGTTTCGAGTTTCACTTAGTTGAAGTGCTTATTTTCTAGCCACAAAGTAGCACCCCAAAACTGTTTGTGGCACTTAAGCTCAAATAATCAAATCTGTTTAGTTTGCACTTTAGAGGTTTAGGTCAGTTGTACTAGTTGCTTTTGAGTAGTTTTAACATATTATAGCTTCTGTGATAGATTGGTGCTCAGTTGGTAACTTTAGCTTATTCCAAGTGCTTATTTATAAGCACTTGTCACTCAAGCAGACTTCAATTTCTCACACATAAGCTACTGTTTTTATATTTTCATAGATTCAGAATATTAATTTAGACTTTTCCTGAATTTTTCATATTTTTCTAGCAATCTGTTTGCTATGTTTTCTTCATTTAAAACAGTTTTAGGCATTTTTAATTAGCTTTTAATACAATTAAATCAGAAAAGTTTCAAAAAATAAGTTTTCATTTTTCCTAGGTTAAGATAAATATAAAAAGTCAAAAAAATATTTTTCCAGATTTTTCTTAGTTAAATTTGTAATTTTTAGCAATTTAAGTAGTTTTAAATAGTTTTTTATTCATAGAAAATAGAAAAATAATCAGAAAAATACAAAATTAGTTTTGAAAATTCTCTTTAGTTATTTTAGATTTTTCCAAGTCATAATTTCATTTTTCTAGCTTTATTTCATATTTTCTTGTATTTTAGGGTATTATTAAATAGGTAAAAATAGTTTTTAATTAATAATAATTAAATAAATAGTCATAAAATAATTTTATTTTTCTCAAAATTTTCTCTTATCATTAGGTTTGTAAAAATTTCATTTTTATATTTTTAGGATTAATTCTGTTTCAGTTTCACATTTTCTTTTGTACATTACGTAGTTTTTAATTTAAATTTATAAAAGAAAAATAAAAAACATCAGATTTTAAAAATAGTGATAGCGTTTATTTAATATAATTTATCTTTTTAATTTTATTTAATTTGCATTTAAGCCCCTGTAATTTATAAACTTTCTCTTTAGGTAAAATTATTCATAATCATAACCCATTTCCGTTCAAATTCTCCCGATCACTATTCGTTTGATTATTCCATAAGTGCTTTACATTGTTGGGACTTAACGACGCTGGGAAACACTAAACTCTCATGGACTTCATTGCATTGTTCCTGAGCTGTTTGAAGTTTATTACGGTTGACCATTCACAAGTGGTCAGCTTGTGTGATAAAACTTGACGGTTCGGGAGCGATCAATCATGCATATCCTTAACTTGTCATCTAGGTCCAATCAAAACGGCGCATATGATGTGTGTGGGATATATATACAAGACCAAATAAAAACTAAAAAGTAAAAGAATAGACATAACATCAAGTACAATCTATAATATAATTAATATTCAACAAAAAAGATAGAATTCAGTAAATATGTTTCATAAGTGAAAATATTCTTGCTACTAGCTAGTCCTAAATCAGATAAAGGATGAGGGTTGATCTTGTTAAGGTCACTTGATGATGTTCCTAGTTGGATATGAGCAAGGGCCTCATCAATATTGATTGTATTGGATGGTAATGGCATGTCGAGAGAGCAGAATAATAGGAAGTAAGTCCAATGGAAAGGATAATCGTTCAAGTGTTTGCTTTTTTCTTGATAGCTGCATACATCTTTCTAAATAAAGCAATATAACCTCAACATCCCGACAAAGAGTACACATATTGACCCGTCTAAGAATCGGTTGAGGTCCCCTGAGGATATGGAAAGCCCAAAATGAGAAAGGTGCAAGCATTCTGGAGAAGCAACCAATACTTTTCAAGATGTTGTAATGAATATTCCTCATCCAACGTTGCAAGTAAAAGCTTGCAAAAACCAAAACACAAGATGCTAGCACAACCATGGATACCGAGGTAAAAGTCATGGTGTTTCGAGTATCTTGTCTAAGCTAGAAAAATCAGAATCAAATCTAATATGCTACTAATTCTGTCTCAATATTACATCTGTTACAAAACATTTACATCATCAAAAGACCATTCAATCCATGTTGCATCTCTGTGCTTCATTTAACAAATGTCGGTCACCGTCTTACATGCTAGACCAAAAGAATCTCGATCAAGTTTTGAGTCAATTTTGTCGAAGATCAAATGCATATGTGTATCACAAAGGTATGAAGTGTGTGTGTGATGTTTGGTAATCAAAAGGGGAAGAAAAATATGAAATGACAGTAATGCCCTTAACTAAAAAAAAACAGCAGATAACAATTTGACCAACGAAAAACAGGTCAAGGGACCACTTTGGCCTCAATATCCCAAGGTTTGGACTACCGGCGACGAAAAGCTCGAATTTGGGGCAAAGGCGATGGTTTTGGACCAGTTTAGGGACCAAGGGTGTATTTTTGTCTTTAATTTACTACAGTTCTCAAACTTTAAGAAAGAAAAACAAAAAGGAAACGAAATTTGGTTGTTTGTTTATGTTTATGAGCTTTTCTGAATTTGGTTTATATTTCGTAAACTTTCTATGAAAGCCTCCTAAAATTTCATTTACCTTCACCGGTTGTAAACAAAACAAAACACATAACTTTGCAAAACTCACCCCCTAAACAAAAAATACTACATATTCATTCCAAAAACCAAACCCAATTTCATTCATAAACCCTAACCCGCTGTCATCATCAATAATTAAGTAATTTATAGATCTATTTTGTGTTACATTTGATGTTGAATCTATATATCTAATTAAGATAAAAGTCACATGATATGACATTTATAGCTTTAAATCATTTAAAACTAGTAACTAGACATCCTAGAAGCATCACACAGAGTTACATTATCTAATATTAATTACTGATATTTTTTTATATTTAATAGAAAAATCAACAAAAAGTATTTCACTAATTATCTATACTACTTATAAAGAGTGAATGCTTATTCTTGAAATTTTATTCTTAAAAACTTAAATTAATGTAGCTTGCCTAAATTACTCCTAAGTATCCTTTAATAGACCTTAAGCTTGATCAATTCTAAATTTAACAACATTTAAAAAACAAACACTATATTAGTTTTAAAAATACACGTTATCAAAGGTTGAACCAGAATCACTTTCGCAAGTATAATTATTTGTCACTATATATAGTTGTTTTGTGTGGGTATACGTGTAGTTTAATATAAATGCACATGATGTGATATATGTAGTCATCTATATCACTAAAATTTGTAACTATACATCTTAAAAGCACCTAACAGAGTTAATTACTGGTATTTTTTTTATATACCTCCGCCCCATATTAATTAGGTAGGTACCGGCGAGCCCGTTGATTAAAAAGTCCGACATGTTCAGTTTTCTCTCTCTCTCTCTCTCTCTCTCTCTCTCTCTCTCTCGTGTTGTAAAATTGGGGGATCTTAGAGAGAGAGAGAGAGTTTTTTTGTGGTTTTATAGATAGAGAGAGGAGGTTGAAATTTGCACGAAATGATAATTGATTTAGGGGGTTTTAGATGGAAGACTTTGAGTTTGACTCTTCTATTGCTTTCACTTATTTGCATTTACTTTACTACGTTCTAAAACTTTTTTGAGAAAGAAAAGAAAGTAACCTACAAAAATCATCCCTGTTGTTTATAGTTTTTTGCCACATATCATCTCTATCTCATACTATTGGCACTATTCATCCCTAAATGGTCAAAACCATAAAACATGATTTCACTAACTAGACATCCTTAAAGCATCAAATTGAGTTATATTATATGATTTTTTTTTTCATATTTAATAGATACTAGAGCAACAAGTAAAAAGTATCATTTCACTTATTATATAAGATAAAAGTTACATGATGTGACAAACTGATAACTAGACATTAAGGCTGAGCAAACCATCCGAACGGACCGGACCGACCGACAGACCACCCGAGACCGGACTGGATTCGGTCCGGTCCTCAGTCTCGGCTTTTAGGCTAGTTCAGTCTCGGTCTTGGTCGGTCCGGACCACAAACCGACTATTTTGCCTTGTTAGACCGGACGGACCGACCACATGTGGTCCGGTCCTCGATCACGGCTTTTAGACTAATTTGGTCTCGGTCTCGGTCTTGGTCGATCCGGTCCATTCCGGTCCGGTCCGGGACCGATGATCACCCTTACTAGACCTCCTAAAAGCATCACACAGAGTTACTATACCTAATATTAATTATTGATATTTTTCTTATATTTAATAGTCAAAAAGTATGATTTTACTAATTATTTCATATAAAGGTCATATGATGTGATATTTGTAGCATTCTATATCACTTAAAATTTGTAACTAGAATCTTAAAAGCATCAGACAAAGTTACAATATCTGATATTAGTTACTGGTAATTTTTTTATATTTAATAGTTACTAGAAAAACAAGAAAAAAAAATATTATTTCACTAATTATTTAGTATAAAAGTCACATGATGTGACATTTGTAGCAATATATTACTTAAAACTTGTAACTAGACATCCTAAAAAGCAGCATACCCAGTTAAAGTATCTCATGTTTATTACTGATAACTTTTTTTTTTAATATTTATTAGTAAAAGAAAACAAGTACAACATATAATTTCTCTAATTATCTAATATAAAAAAAGTCACATGATGTGACATTTGTAACTCTATATCACTTAAAACTTGCAACTAGACAACCCAAAAGCATCAGACAAAGTAGAAATTTCATGTTATCGGAACTTATGAAGTACTTAGTTTATGTTAAAAGTTTGCAAAAAAGAAAGTTTATGTTAAAAGAACTTTATACATCAACATATTTTTTGATGCCACATTTAAAAAAGATTTATAAAATGTGTTTTACTTTTTTGTAACTCGTCATGAAGCGCGGGCACTAATTCTACGTTATCCTACATTGCGTAGGATTATAGACCGATCCTGCAAGCCTTTTGCTAGCATGATGGTAAGATTGTATGATCTTACGATTTAACTCGCCATCTTGATTGCCTTGATTTGGAGGATATAACCTTTAATTATTAGTCTTGTCTCTAAACAAATGTTCAATCCGAGGATGAGACACATATTAAAAAAGTATAAGCTTTTTACTAGCAATCACTCTGATGTGCTAAATCTAATCGTAAATTTATAATAGCCGACTTAACCTAATAGACTAACACTTAAGGGTAATGTACCAGGTCAATCCTAGCTAGTTTGGTGAGTATTGGCCGTTCGCAAAGAGTAAATAAACTTAATAGCTAACCTAATAGACTTTCTACATTTTAAAAAGAGGGGTTTTCAATCTGAGAGATTGACACGATTTAATTAATTAAACTACTAAAAACAATAAAGTAAACTAAACTAATAAATTTTTGTTGAGATCAAATTAAGAAGCAAATGTCAACCGTATTAATCCTACTACATTTTATTGATCCATTTTATAAGGTACAATGATCTAACGACTTACGTTGGTGAACAAAAAATGTAGGCTAAAACTCGAGGAGCATGGATTCGGCCTTTGTGAATACATTTCCTATCTATCTTAAACTAGGCCAACAGTTAACGATTACTTATCTCTATAAAAGCAACCCTAGCCCTCAAGTAACTTATGGAGCTAACAATTACAGTCACGCGTAAAGTGGTGTCAACTAATCTATACGATTTATCGATGGTAACCTAAGGTTATAGAATTACCTACTCTCTCGCAAGTGTTACTTATTGAGAACACACTTATGTTAACTTACTCGTTTTAGTCATTTTGAGTCTAACCTAGGGTTTTAAGGCCTCTAGTCCTAATGAATTAATTTGTGAAGCCCGTTGCCAAAAACACCAACCATTATGATATGAATTACCGGTTCATAGGTAAAGACCTACAAGGTGATAATCTAGACAATAGACTTCCAATAATAAACAAATAAACGAACATATTATTTGAAGGATAAACATATAAACTATCCAACGTAAATGCATTAAATCAAAATAAACGAAATCAAATAAACATAGTATTCATAACATGGCTAACACCCAATGGTGTTAGCCCATAATCTCGGTAGCAAACACTAAAGAATATACAAACGAATAACATAATGAAATCGATGTGCAAACTGAAAAATTATACTTCGTGTGATGAGATTGGACCTTCTCTTGGTGTTGCAAAGCTCTTAGGGTTGTTTGGTGTTGAGAAGGACTGTCTATAAAACGAGATTAGGTCTCATATTTATAGTCTTCTGTCTAACACATCGATATGGCGTATTGAGGTCCAATACGCCGTATTCAAGATATCTTGAGTAGGGCCCAAGAATAGAATATTTGAGTTCATTCATCTGTCTTCTTTAAATACGACGTATAGCCAGAGTTTAATATCTCGTATACCTTCAATTCGCGACTTCATTGGACTGGGGATAACAATCTAGCTACGTCTAACGTAACGTAAATTGCAACTCCAAGTGTTTCTTTAATTGGATGGCACAAACTTAAATTCCAAAGGGTGCAAATTCTTTTGATTATGTGTAATCAAATATGTACGAAGAAGCATACATATATCTTCGTATCATAAGTTTTAATAAAACTCTACTCAAGTAAGTTTTCTTATTAAGAATCAAACAACAAAGTTTTAATTGAGGTAATGGGTAAACCAATAAAAAAAATTACCAATAATTATCATCTACTATATCGTACTACTGCATGAGTCAAAAGACCCCAGTTATTTAGATAATTACCACAAAGTGGCGCATAGAAGTAAGGTAATTCACCCTTAAGATGCTTTTTCAAACAAATAGTCGTAGGTAACTCTATTTTGACGCACAAAGAAGTGGAGAAGCGGGTCAGCGTGAAGCTTATTAAAAACCTTCTTCTTTAGGTTGCAAATACATGACAACCTCTTTATACCTATCTTATAGTTTGTTAAGAATGGATAAGCCTTTCTAACTATCTATACAGACAACATCAATCGGCTAAAAGTTTAAGTTTTCATTCTTAAAAACACATTAAAACCATTATTAGTCAGGTTTAAATCTCTTTTATAAAACAACCTTTGCTTTGTTACTTATCAAACAATAATAAAAGAAAACAAGAAAATAGCCAACTAATAATAAACATGCATAAATAAAATCAATTAACATGTATATATTTTGAACTAAGACTCCCACTTGTTTTCGAGCTTGGTACAAGTGGACCACATACATCGATAAATCGATTGCGTAAGTCCCGCGTTAAAATATACAATAATATACAAAAGTTGATTAAATAAATGATATATAATGAGGTCTTCTCCAATTTTACAGTTAATTAAATTTTATGTAATTAATGTGTCAGGCAAACTTAATTACTAAAACCCTAATTAATTAACATATATTGATTTAATTAAGCATGTAAACAATACATAACAATTAAAGCATATACATAACAAATATTATATATCCCTGCATGTTTTCATCATGGATCCCCAAATAGTCACTTTTTATTATATAATCTGTTAGGATTTAGTAAATCCAGTTATTAAAGTGTCGGTCACCTCGAGTATATGTAATCGTTAGAAAGCTCGTAGTCGTAGTTATTTAATGTTAAGTAGTATTTAGTCAAGTTATGTTGGGTCTATTATAGATTTGATGATACAAAACAAGAAGAATGAAACATGAAGGACTAAAAGTGACAAGAAGGGAAACTACAAAAAGATGGAGGATTTGGAAGATTCTAGAAGATATGCTTAAAAGAATATTTAGTTTCCTAATTGTATTATGATTCCTCTTGTAAACCCTAGATGTCTTTAGTATATAAAGAGACATAGGGTCATTAGTTTAATAGTACGTACAAGATGTAAACACCAAAGGTGTGTGTGTGTGGGAACCTAGGCGTAGGGATTTGGAAAACGCCTAGGGTTTAGTGGTTTAGTTGTTTAGTTAGTTAGTTCCTAGGCGTATGTTCATGTAAACGTCTAGGTTAGTATTTAGTTTATTAGTGTTTATTAGAGGAGATGATAATAATAAACCTTGTTCATAATAATGTTGATTCTATGTTTGAATATTCCGCTTTCATTATTATGTGTTCCTAGATATAATATTAGACCTAGTCTAAGAGTTACAACGATCTTTACATGTGGTATCAGAGCCTGGGGCTCATGATATCTAGGATCTACAAGGTTTTTCGAAGAGAAAAGAAGAAAAAAAATTCGAATATGTTATTTTCGTAAGGTTTCTGCAGGGCTGTTTTCAAACAGCGATAACTTTTTAGTGAACCGTTGGATCGGGCTCAAATTAGAACTGGAGCTTCTTGGTATATCTATCGTTAATCTCACCGAAGGGATTGTTGATCTGAGCTCTCAATCAAAAGTTATAAGCTGTCAAGTCCTGGCCTGAAAAAAAAAAATCCGTAAGGTTACTACATCACTGTTTTGTAACGATCATAACTTTTTCGTTAACCGTTGGATCGTAACGAAATTTTAGGTGGATGTTCTCTATATACTCATCTAACTTTCCACCGAAGGGATCTTCGATTGAGCTATTATGTGAAAGTACTTTGCTGTTATGTCGAAAGTCTTGCTTGATTTTTAAAATCGTTGTTCAAGATATGAAAGTACTTGGAATTCAAAGTATCTGCAGTTATATACGAAAGTACTGTTTCTTGTCCAAGGTACGCTCAAGGTTCTTGATTCTTTCTCAAAGTAACTTCAAGGTTTTTACATAGCGAAATTTATTTGGATTGGCAGTATAATGGTTTATTACGAGGAGATTTGGAATTAAGGGGAAGTCGAGCATAATAATTGTTATGGTTTTTGGATGACACACACACAGGTTATTGTTCACACACACAAGGAGTTTGGTGATTTGTTCTTTAAAAGATTCAAAAAGGCTCGTATTTGATTCTTTTGGATTAATTGATTACGAAGAAGGTTGAATATCATTTATTTGATGTTGTAGTTGAGTTTCACAGGTTTGTGTTCTTATCATATAGCTTGATGAATCTAGCAATGTGTGATTTTTCTTATGATGCTCTATGCACACATGGGCTATCACTTAAAGGAGTTACATTGTAGTGCTCAGTGTCTCATATTAGTTGAGGATTTTGTCAAGGAATTGCGGTCTACTTATATTTGGTGATTCATATAAGTATGGAGTTCCGTGGATAGTACAAGATTTAAGACACAAGTTTGGGAAATTCTACTTCTTCATCAAATTCGTTATTCTCGGTTTTCCTCACAAGTAATCATTACATAAAGCTTACAGATTTTGAAGAATCAGTTGATGTTCATGCATCAAACTGAGGGAAGTTTCTACGGTTCATTCATTCTCTATTTGTTGATAACAAAAAGGGGAAGAGATGTTTGAGTGACGTGTTCAAGTCAAGGGGAAACATGGAAGAAAAGATTGTTTCATTCATGGTGAGATTTAATTATCTCAATTTCTCTACTTCATCTAGGGAAGTTCGTACAAGATTCGTGGTTGTTTTGTTACCATCAAATAGGGGAAGATTGTTGGGTCTATTATAGATTTGATGATACAAAACAAGAAGAATGAAACATGAAGGACTAAAAGTGACAAGAAGGGAAACTACAAAAAGATGGAGGATTTGGAAGATTCTAGAAGATATGCTTAAAAGAATATTTAGTTTCCTAATTGTATTATGATTCCTCTTGTAAACCCTAGATGTCTTTAGTATATAAAGAGACATAGGGTCATTAGTTTAATAGTACGTACAAGATGTAAACACCAAAGGTGTGTGTGTGTGGGAACCTAGGCGTAGGGATTTGGAAAACGCCTAGGGTTTAGTGGTTTAGTTGTTTAGTTAGTTAGTTCCTAGGCGTATGTTCATGTAAACGTCTAGGTTAGTATTTAGTTTATTAGTGTTTATTAGAGGAGATGATAATAATAAACCTTGTTCATAATAATGTTGATTCTATGTTTGGCTTTCATTATTATGTGTTCCTAGATATAATATTAGACCTAGTCTAAGAGTTACAATGATCTTTACAAGTTACACCGTGGAGGACGGATGAGTCTTTACCCACTGTATGCCTGATCCACAGCCCGTAGTTGGCGTTTTATGTAAGACTATAAATACCCTCTACCTCCCAAGGTAGAGGGTTGGAGCTCATAATAACACTTTTACTTTCTCTCACTAAGTTCCCAAACCTCTAACTATTTCTCTCTCTAAAACTTTATATTATACGCCTATATGTGATCATGATTTGATGTGTTTGTGAAATCCAATATGTTATAATTGGTATCAAGAGCCATGGTTTGATCATCCCTCTTACATATCCTTGGATTTATAGTGGTTTTATATGGTTTTTGGGTTTGAAAAAGTTTAGTGGTTTTTGCATCATTGGATCATTTCTTGTGTTAAAGTTTGAATTTTGAGTGTACTTTTGTGTTTAGAATCATTGTAAGTGCTTGGGTTTTGATTTGGAAAGCTTGAATCAATGTGGTTGGGCTTGTTTTGGATTGAAAATTATTGTTCTTAAAGTTTTCTACCTAGCGACTTGGCTCTCGAGTTGTTTTCTTGGTAGCGATTTACTTTGTTAATTTCAACTTGTAGTTAGAGGTAGCGACTTGAGCCTAGCGACTTGTCTATGAGACAAGCCGACAAAGCATCAGCTGTAGTGGAGGTTCCACTTTGGCTAGCGACTTGGTTGGCGTAGCGACTTGTCTCTATTATTTCTAGCGACTTGTCCTTATTGTTCTTAGCGAGTTGATTCTTAGCGACTTGGATACTTAGCGAGTTGTTCTTTAGCGGCTTGTCTGCTTAGCGATTTGGTGCTTTAGAGACTTGTGTTCAGTGACTTGGGTCTTAGCGACTTGGGCTTAGCGACTTGATTTACAACGACTTGAGGTTTAGCGAGTTTCTACTTAGAGACTTGGTAACTTAGCGACTTGGTTCAAGGGTTATAGCGACTTGGTTGATATTTGTTTCTAATATGGTTTTCTCTTGATTTAGTAAAATCTCGTGAAAGAATCTATTTCCCGGTTTAATCATAGAGTTATAAAATCCCGTGAAATCTGTAAACATGTCTACCAACGTGCCTACAATTATCTCTACTGTAGCTGAGGACGTTCAAGCGTACCGTTCAGATACTCGCCACCCATGCTTGACATAACTGACTATGACTCATGGGCTCAACGAATAAGGTTGTATTTTCTGGGAAAGGAAAATGGAGTCAACATTCTCAAGTCAATTGATGAAGGACCTTATCAAGTTGAGACAACTAGAGTCATACTCGATATCTTGCCGAGATGGAACAATGATCTTTTGATTGGACAGACCAAAGACGTATGATGATCTCAGTGATAAGGAGAAAAAGAGATTCGATCTGATATCGGCTTCAAACATTATAATTCAAGGTCTTCCAAAAGATATCTACAAGCTTATCAATCACAACACCGAGGCCAAGGCGGTTTGGGATAATGTCAAGATGCTTCTTTCGGGTTCTGAATTAACTAAGGAAGACAGAGAATCACAATTGTATGATGAATTTAAGCACTTTAAGATGAAACCGTAAGAAAGTGTCTATGAATATTACGTGAGATTCTACAAGCTTGTGAATGATATGAGGAAAATCAAAATGACCATGCCAAATATTCAAATTGAACTCAAAGTTTGTAAACAACATGAATCCCGAATGACACAAATTTGTCACCTCTGTGAAGCTAACCAAAGGATTGAAGAACACCAACTATGAGCAACTGTATGCCTTCCTTCTTCAGAATGAGAGGCATGCTATGTTTGAACGAAGGATTCTTGAACAATTCAAATCCAAACAGGGAGAAACAAGTTCATCAAATGATTCAAAGATCTTTTACACCAATGTTGGAATTACCACCAAAGCTTCTCAAGTCATACCCACGGGAAATGGTAACTACAAACTCATTCGCATCCATCATACAAGCCTCCTGATTCAAACACACTCATGGAAAACTTCATCAATCAACTATCTCTCATGGTCAGTCAAAATATGAATTCCCTCCCACATACCAACAATAACCTCATAACAAAGATCCAATCCACGTAATCAAGCTACCGTCAGAGATGGGAAGATTATGGTGCAACCTGTTCAAGGTAGGCAGTATGAACAAGGAAGAGGTGGAGTTGGTGGAGGGTATGTAGCTAATCAGAATCGTGGAAGGAATGTCAACCAAGGATAAGTAAAGCCAATAAAGTGCTACAACTGTGGTGGTGATGGACACATTGCAAGGAACTGCACATCTCCAAAACGCCCTCAAAATGTAGAGTACTCCAGGGACAAGATGTTGCTAGTGCAAGCTCAAGACAGTGGAGCGGTTTTGGATGAGGAAGAGTTGTTGTTTCTTCTGAGGAAATGCCAAGACATATGATCCGATGTGGATGAACGGCCGGTGGCATGGGACATAATCATCCAAATGCATTTCAAGTAGCCGATTGTGATGCATATGACTCGATGTTGATGATGAACCTCTGCCCGGACAATCTTCATGGCTATCATCTCACCTATGGTCTCTCAAGATCTCATCACCACAACAGTCGGTCAATCCAAAGAATCAATAATCTTAGAGGTATTAAAACTATATGATGAAGTTGATGAGCAAAAGATGCATAACGAAGTACAATCTCTTGAAACTTATGAATCAGATATTGATAATGAGGGGTAATAGTAACATTGTCCTATATGATCAATATGTGACACAAAGTGAAAGTGAGATTGTACCAAGTGATGTATCTTCTGCAGTCAATGATAACTATGTTTTTGATGAATACACTGCATATACCCCTGATGATTCTGTTATCTCAGAACTGAATGCCTATAAAGAACAAGTTGATATCTATGAACAACGTGCTAAGTTTGAGTTAACTGGTCGTGAGCAGGAAATGGATGACCAAATGCGTACAATTATTAGAAAAAGTAATTTTAGAGAAGAAATGTTAAAACAAGAGTTAAGCTCCTTACAAGAAAAGCTTTCTAAAACTATTAAGCAAAAGCAGGAGCTTCAAAATAATGTTAAAGTACTTAAACAAAATTTAATGCTAAAGAATCAAAACTTTTGAATGACTTTTCTAATCTAAAAACTTTGAAAAACAAGCTTGAAAATAAGTTGTACGTACAAGGGAATACCATTCAGACTGCTCACATGATCACTAAGCATAGAGTCTTAAGCGATAAGCATAGTATTCCCCTTGTTGATGAACCAAATCCCGAGGTTGGTAAAAAGGCTAAAGCTGCTCATAAGGTACTATATGCTGGTAATGAGATTCTTAAGCTTAGGCAAACACCATCATGTGTTGGAAGCACGGAAGAGGATAGAAAATTAGATGATGCCTCTAAGGAGAAAATGGATAAGAAGCTAACGGATCCTGAGTGCAAAAAGAATAACATAACGATCAAACCCCATGATTACACAAAAGAAAATTGGATCTCCTTGAACAGATTTAAGCCTCAAACTCAATTAACTCCAGAACAAATTTTTTGAAAGAAAGATATGGATAAGCAAAAAGTTAAAGAACTTGTTGAAACAAACACTCCCCTTACGAAAGTGCCTGCACCAACTGTGTATCCTCTGAATACACCAATGCATTTAGTTCCTAGGACTATTACCACTAATAGCAAGACCTTAATCAGCCTATATGTTGTTTATCAACTATTCGTTGATTTTGAGAACACATGTAAGAAGAGAATCACACCTACAGGGATAACTGAAGGGGAAAGGGGTTTTGAGCAAACTAAAGAATGCTATTTAGTTGAGGTCATGCCTTTCTTTAAACAATTAAAAGGTCAATTTGAAAGTCTTCAAAATGGGATAAACTCGGATATTAAAGAAATGGAAAAGGAATTGATGCAATGATTGTTGAAGTCAATGATTATGAACGGGAACTCAAATATAATGAAATTGAAAGGAAGAATTTGCATATCCTAAATGAGAACTTAGTATTAAGTTGTGTGGCTCAAGATGTGTTTTATATGTATCGAGCATTCTATTACTACTTCTCAATTTCATGAATTATCAGTTGCTTTGAAAGTCTCCCATGATCGTGTCATTGAGCTTGAAAACAAAAACTCAGAACTAAATGAGAAAATTGATCAGGATGATCACGATAATTTGGTAAAACACCTTTCTAAGCTAGAAGTTGAACATTTTGATTTGCAATTAAGATATCAACATCTTAAGGAAAATGTCAAAACCTCAAACATCAAGACATCCTCAAATGTTCCAGAGTTTGATGCACTTTTTGAAATAAACAAACATGACAAACAAATTCAAGCTCATTGCAACCCGATCGTAAAGTTGAAAGCCCAAATTTCACAATTAAAGGGTGAAAAGAACAACGGATGGCGGCTCCCAAATGCCTCCTCCTTTAGATTCTCGGTTTCAAACTTTTCATCTTAAAAACTTGGTTAATGTTTTACAAAAGGAAAATGAGAGTTTTCTAGAAGAAAATGAAAAGGTTAAACGACACTTTAAAGAGTTATATGATTCAATGAAAGTCACTCGTGACAAGAACAACGAAAAAAAATAACATCTTTACAAAGGAAATTGAGAATCGAGTCGAGGAAAAAGGGAAAATGCCACTTGTCTTTAATGAGAATGTTGCATCAAAGTCATCTGCCGCAAATATATCTTTGTAAATACATTCCTTCTCATCTTAGAAATAACGAACTTGTGTTTCATAACTATTTCGCTCACCTTAAGGATATGTTAGTGCAAATATTACGATATTTAATCTATACAGTATCGTTTGTTTTGATTGATGACAAACATGTAACTTGTAATACATAACGTAAAATGTACAAGTTACTTGTAATCACAATTTGTCTCAACATACATTCAACACTTCTCGATGTCTCAAGTCCTCGTATGTTACAACACAGGTTCGTACATGTTTGTTATGTGGCATTATGATCAAACCCATTAACAAATCATATAGAATGTTTAAAATACGTTTAGAGTCACTAAGTATTTTAATAGGTTAACCATTCTATTTAGAACCTCATTTTACATTTTGCATTCACAAGTATTTCAAAAGGTAACTAGACATTTTATTAACTAGTTACATAATACATTTTACAAGTTTACTTTGATAAACCTTTTAATCTAAAATGGAAATACATATTACATCATGGCATGCATCATCTTTGTAATCTCTAAAAGATTTCATAGAATATTTTGTTTAGATTTGGACTCTACATAGCTTACACAATCTTGGATGGATTTGGTTGACTTTGGAAAGATTTTGGTAATCTTGCTGTCGTGACCCACGTACCAAAATGGTATAAAGGCGGAACCCTTTTGAGGGTTCCGTGGTCCGTGGACGCTCCTGTCCATTTTGGCTATAAATAGCAAGCCAAACCAAGTTGTTTAAAAATCCCTTCAACACACTTTCTCTCTACCCTTCTTGCATCATTTAGATCTATAGATAACAATGTAGAAACATACATTAATCACCCTCACCATCACATGATCATAATGCTTCTAACATTCATCTTTGTTGTAAGCATACTCTACATCTTGATCAACCAAGGAAAGCTTGGAGATCTAGCCATCCCCACTCACCACAAGTTGAAGATCTATCACAACAAGTTTAGGGAACTTGTGATCTTCATCATGAAGGCTTCCTATCAATGGAAGATCATTTAGAAGTAGTTATTCATATCCATTAGACATTTGTGTCATGGATCATTAGTGTAAACATCATTGCATCATAACAACACTTTCACCAAACTAGATTAGATGGTTTATGTGTTTGTGCCATAAAACACAAGGTTTGTTATGTTGGGCCATAAAACATATTGGGAGTGGTTGTACCCTTGTAAAAGAACTCGACATCTAGCTTAGTGTCGGAAATATTGTATAGGCGACGTTAGGTTGGTTCTACCTCGAACTAGAACCCGGTATTTAGCTTTGTACCGGAAAAAGTGTAGTTTAACGATTGTAAGGTTTTCTCCGCCGAGAAGGGAGCTTGTTGATTTAGTGAAGTAACTCGCGAGTTGGGTACTCGGGGAGTGGAGTAGGGCGGAAAGGAGATCCGTGACCGAACCACTATAAATCATCGTGTTCGGTTTGCACTTTCCTTTCTTTATCTCTTTACTTTTATAGTTGCACTATACTATTGCTTGTGATGTGGTTTGATGTTAATGCTTGTGTGACAACATGGTTTACTATGCTTTACATTAGTCACAAACAATAATTGGAACTTTCATATTATAACAAGCTTCATAAGCGATTTGATACTAAAGATCTAAAGTTTTTAAACGGTAACGTATTCACCCCCTCTCTACGTTTCCACAATTGGTATCAGAGCCACGTAGCTCTTATTTTCAAAACAAATGGTTTTAAAATAGAGTACGATCCATGTATCAAATTACCATTGAAGCGAAAAATAATATGAAAAATGCTTTGCTTGTTATACTTAGAAATTTTGTTGTTAAATGTAACTTTGTATACAAGCTTGAAGGTTTTCTTGAAAAATAAAATAAAAGTTTGTTGAAAGAACTAGTAAGTATTGTATTGTGTGCTTATAGAAAATTTATGAAGAAATATGATTTTAAAGGAGTGTTTGGGATAACTATAAATTTAGTTGAAAAATCACCTCAGTAAATGTTTAAGATAAGTTACATAAGTAGATATGTTGTTAAATATGTGTATTATATGTTTACTATGAAATCTAGTAAGTCACACACGTTTTCTCTATGTCAAATACTAGTTTTGGTGAATCTGTCTCAGAGGACCACGCCACCAAATCTTATAAAGGGCGGATCCCTTTATTTGGTTCCGTGGAATCCGTGTGTACAAGATGCGATTTTTGGGCAACTTCAAAAATCATAACTAATTAACCGTAAGTCCGTGCAAGTCGAGCCACCTATCATTTTAAAGGGAATTGAGTCTACTTTCACTTAAAAATACTTTCATAGCCTGAGTCTAATTTTAAATAAGTAAAATAGACCAAATACTACAGTATGTCTAAAATATTAAGTTTCGCTTTAACATAAAAACTCAAATTTTTGAATCAAACAATTTAAGTTGGTATTCTTAGAACTTTGATACAACTTCTTTTGAAACTAATTAATTTGGTAATATGTTTAAAGGAAACTAATCAAGCTTGGTATACATCGTCATATTTAAACGCTAAATGACGAAAAGTGTTTTTCTTGTTATGCTATGCTAAATGACCACTTGTTTATGTTGTTTGCATATATGTTGCTTGCTTATTTTCAAATTGTTGTTTACACTTGTTTGTTTGCATAATATAAGTGTCAATCTTGCCATGTTATTTATTCGCTTGTTTGACAATTTCTTGTTTATGCACAATAGGTCTTTGCTAGATTTTGTGCACTAAGTTGGAAAATTGTTTTACCATCACTTGTAGAATTAGATAACTTTCTTTGCATAGGTTATACTAATGTCTCACATAACTTATGAAATGTCATAACTCACTTAGCAATGAGTACTAAGTAAATTAATCAAGTACTTTAAAAAATGGAGGTTTTAAGAGAGTGTTTGGTACAAGGACAAAAACAATGTTGTATGATGTATTTATTGTTTTATTTAGTAGGATGATAAACTAACTTAAAACATTGATGTATGCTAACCGGTTCATGCAGGGGATAGCACACGGGTGTTATCAATTTTACCCATTTTCACTTATATGTGAAAATCGTTAGCCCTTGTTCAAAATCAATGCTCCACTATGTTTATGTATGTGTTATTGACTTTTCCTAACTAGAAATAGTTAATGCCATATGTTTTAAGAAAAATTTCAGGGTTTGGAAAAGTCCCCGACACCTAAAAATGGGTCGTGAAGATTTCGGTCCACGGACGAGCGGCACCAAATATTTGGTTCCGCCATTATGCTTTTGGTACCGCCATACTGCAGGCGGACCAGGCACCAATTTAAGGGTTCCTATGTAAAGAAATGGTGCCGTGAATCCTACTGTGTAAGTTGTTGTTTTACTAAATCCTCGCAATCTAATTTACCAAATTTCGTTTCTAGGATAGTTGTTAATGCTTATCTTTCATATCCTATTCAACACATCCTCAGTGGATTAACTTAGGATGTTTGACATGATTTTAGACACTTCCATCTCATTAAACTACCATCTTTGTATGGATTAACATCAAATCCATAAATCCTTTGTTCCATAAATCAACACATTCAGGATGGTCATTTTCACACCTTCACTGTTACTTTTCCTCAAGCTTAGCATTTCTTAAAGCAAAGTCAAAATGACAAAATCCTCAACCTCAAATAAGCCACTTAAAGAAAACCACTAGGATTAGCATTCGATCTTGTTACTTCATTAACTTGAACTCCTCATCCTCAGACTCGTTACCTCTCAACATCTCATCACCCATTCAAGATGTGAACTTTCTAAAGTTAAGTATTCCAACTCCACCATCAAAATCACCCACCATTATGACTACTTCACAACCATCCAAAACACCTTCACTACCGAAGTCTCCAAAACTTGTACTTTGTGCAAACACCACCAACATCTCCTCACCCGTTTGCGGAAGATGACTTACCGAGACTAACAAATCTGGACTCATTATTTGCAAAGATATCATACACAAGTCTATCATGTGATTATAGATATTGTTTTGTATCTACATGTATTGCCTCACTTGGTTAACATGAAAATAATGTGTCATCCTTCAAGACGATAAATATTTACATAGAGTCATAACTCACACGTATGTTAAAGACATACTATCAAGTCTTGTTATCCTTGAGTTCAATCTAAGCTTTATAATCTCAACAAATTAGGATTGACAACTTAAGTATTTCATCGAAAATATTCAAGTATATGCGACTTACGATTGTAGTCATTAAAAGTCATATCCGAAAAATCAACACCCAAGTATTTTAACAACACATGTTGAAACACTTATCCAAAACAAACAACCCATTGTGCCACTTATCCCTCTTTGACACCTACTATCCCTCTTCCATCTTTTGGCACCATTAAGCGTATTGCTCATGAACTTCCAAGAGCATCCTTTAAATCAAACGTGCCCTTTCAAGGTAAAACTATACCTCAGCCCCTAAGCTTCATAGACATAACCAAAACTTCAAGCACTTCACCCACTAGTTGTAGCAACCAATGAAATATAAGAATTAGTATCCGTACTTTTTGTGTTCAACATCTATGGACAGTTAATCAACCTAAGTACTCCCATAGCACAACAAACCCCTACATCACCACATCCTTATTTAGACACACTAGAAGACCTACTACCTAGATCAACCAATCCACCATCCTTTTTTAACATATAAGGACTTAGATAATTCATTATGGCTAGAACCTCAACTATCAAATAAGCATGGTGCTCTTGGTAATTGTTGTCAATTTCCACTAGGTATAAGTAGTACTACCTTCACAAATTATCAAAGTATTAGTAATACTTTGTCGTTAAACTATTGCATAAATTTCGTTAAACCTCAAATCAACATTTTAACAACATATGTTAAAATGCAATCTCAAAGCCAACATCATACACCCCAAGCAACAATGACTCTTGAGAAGTATACATAAGAAACTCGAGTGAATTCCTCTTGTCATCATCTAGTGAATATAATCTTGAGACCAAGTTTATTTAGATGGGACTATCCGATTCAAACACTTTGGCTTCATATCTTCATTTAGGAAAACATGATGTTTTGAAGAACATTATGACTAAGATTCATGCGTTAAGCTTTCATCTTGTTAAAAGGATATTGTATATCCTATGCATCACTCTTGCGACATAAATAGTTGTGATACAAGAGATTTCATTACACCTCATTGGCTAAATGATCTTGAAACAAACATCTACAAGTTCTATGAACTAGCATATCCAATTCATCTTGTCATACTTGTTTTCATAAGCATGATAACCTTATCCCATGGGATAATCTCATTTGTTGAAAGATACTATTTGTATCTATTTCCTTTCAAGCGTACATCATAACCTAACCTTGCTCAAACCGAGTACACATCCAAGGTTAAAACTACACATCTTTAGAGCATACACAAGATCTATTGAAGTTTGTAACCTCACTTAGATTCTTGTTAAATAATATTCCAAAGAGCTTTCTTGAGAACGTTCTTAGTTTAACATATTCCATTCTCTAGTCTTAGATGATCAATTCACATTTAAAGTACATACTTCAACTCAAAAGATGTCATCCATTAGATCATACAATTAGCTATGTAATTTGAACAACTTTAGATTCTAAACACAAGATACAAACACATTGTTTATCAAACACACCATTGTTAAAATTCATGTGTATAACATGACGTCTTCATCACCTTAGCTATATTGCATATTAGCTAAGTCACATTAAGCCAAGTATTGGTAAACTATCATCTTTTATGCACTTTAATATGCAAAAGTAGGAGTTCCCATCTTTCTAACATGAGAATGACTACTGGAGAACCTATTGCACTAGAAACTCAATTTGACCTAACGGTTGAATTTCTTCCTGGAGAGAAGTTGGGTATGTGGAATCACCCGTAAAAATGGTCGTGTTTAGCCTTAATTGAGCACCGCTAGTAATAGTCTCATATTCATTCTCCAACTTGAAAATTCTGTATTCCTATACTTGCCTAAAGTAAGTGTTAAAACATTGATAGTTTGCCTCGCCTTAGGAATACTAATCAAACAAGTAGTATATATGACTTTTCTTTTAAAACCACTCGCATTACACTTACATGTGTTGATTACATGTTCTTGTTTGATACGATAAGTTTATTTGGCATTATCTTAGTGTTTGATAACTAGTCAAATGTGTAAACCTTAGTACGGTTTTATCTTTATAATGCTTGTATCTTTGTTTCATGCTACTAAACGTTTAAACCTAAACTTTATTTGCATGATACTTACTTTTGAATTATATTTAGCATGATTAACATGTTGCTTATGAACTTATAATATGTCATTTTGATACGTGATAATTTTGATATGATATATTTATGTTTGAAAGCTATTAGTTGGCATTCATTATATTTATGTGTAGTACGATCTAAATAATACATGCTCCAAATTGTTATGTCTTAAACATGGCTTGCATTATTCTTTCATCTTGTTTCTTTTGCTCCTTGTCACACTATTTATTTGCTACGTGTGCACATATAATCTGTCAAAGTGCTTTTGATATGACAATATTTTAGAAGCCTTTTTATCTTACAAATTAATCACATAGATTATTGTATATCCAAGTATGCTTAAGTGTCTACGTCTAACGACAAAAACAATCTCATAATGAAATGTCTTGAATAAAGTCGTATTCTTGCATAATATGATTGTTTTGATGCTATCTTGTGTGGTGATTTCTTGTCTACTAAGTGCAATGTGTTGTTTTTGCTTATATAATATGTTATCATTTGATTTCTATCATGTTAACATCTTTTGTCACTAACAAATTTGTTTTGTAGGTTGATAACAAATTATTTGTTATCTCACTTGGTTCTAACTTTTATATGCTCATTTTGCATAATCCTCTTTATTGCTACGTAGATTAGTACTATGCTTTATGGGACCCCTACACTTGCATATAGTTTAAAAGCATATATAATTAAGTTCTAGAGGGTTGGCTTTGCATTTTTGTCTTTCAACCGACCTCTTTCTAAATCTCATTTTTGCTTCCGCTTTCCAAAAATCATCTCCATCATTATTTAGTTATAACAATACTCTAATCCTCTTCACTTCCTATTAGGAAACCACATGCCTCATCATACGATCATCTCATATTAATCGAGAAGAAGTACGTGACTTTAAGGATGAAGTTCATTGTATGCTAACCATCATCCAGAAAAACATCACTAAGCTCACCTCTTTCGTTAACCCGAATAACCTCCTAAACACTTTGTTGTCATTCATTATTTGATACATTGCACATTATGTTAGATATCCACCAATTAAGGGGGAGAGAAATCCATTCACATAATTGTCTTTTGTCAAAATTTATGTCTCTTAGACTCTAAAATACCAACACATAGGTAAACACCACTTAGCTAAAACCGGTTCACGAAACCACAACTAGTTCAACCTTTTTAACCTTATATCACAAGTTTGCACCAATACCTCATCAAGTGAAAAACACATCATGTGTTTTACAAACTTCTTCATCTCCACAATCAACGAATCTAGCACCTTACAACTTCACTATCTAGAACACCATCATAGGATCTTATCCTTTTCTCGCTTGACATATATCATGCATGTCATTGTTAGTGCAAACAATATATTAATCAAAACATCCATTTCCAACACGTTGGTCCATCCAACTCTCACTTATATGATGCCATTCTCATCCTCATATAGGTACTCATTATTATTATTATTAGTATTTTCCATATTGTCTTCACTTCTTTTCAAAGTGATAATCATCCATGTCGGTCAAAACCATGCTAATACTACCTTTCCCATTGTCACCTAGAATAGGTCATTTTATAATTCGTGTCAATCAATGAACGAATTTATCTTCATGTTATCACTTTTATATATTCTTAGATAGAACACATTATTGATTACTCTTGGGTTGAAGCATATGAGAACTTGCTCAAAACAATAGGTTGTTAGCATCAATAAATCATTCAAATCATAACCCTTATGCATCATTGAAATGCAATGTCCATTCATATTTTTTCTTCTTAGCTTTGGTCACTTGACATGACGAAAGGATTGCATGAGTCCATATTTTTATATTTGCTATACATACGAGTTTCTAACTCCTTAATAGCTTCCTACCTAATCACCACCACCTTCCATCACCACTTTCACTAATCATCACCACCATGGATTAGCGAAAACTTACTTTTGTAAATCTCGAGTCATCTATCATCACCACATGAATCCTACTAGTAAACCGACACCAACACTAGCACCACTAGTGGCACACCCGATGGAAGACTTCATATCTTCTTTCTAGGAACTATTTTGTAGGCTTTTATCATATTATATTCTCACTTTTCTTATGATTGTAATTAGGAGACTACACTTCATGAGATCTTTGATTATATCATTTATCACATATATACATCTTATTTTTCTTTGTGAAAAGATGAAATATATTGCACTAATGTTTTTCATTGTAGGTTCATCATCATATACACTCGATTGTATATAACTTACTCATCTAAGGATGAAGTTTGCATCAATTATTTTTCTTATTTTAGGTGCTTCTTGACATCCTAGAACAAGGAGGAATACCTTTTAAGCACTCATATTGCATCGTCTATACACTTGGTTGTATATGACATATTTGTCTAAAGACAAAGCTTCTATTATACTAATATTTATTTTGAAGGTTCATCTTGACGCCCTAGAGCAAGGGAGCTTCCGTCAAGAATTTACTGAATGCATCTTATACACACTTTGTTGTATATCACTTACTCGTCCAATGACGAATATAGTTTTGCACTAATATTTGTTTTGTAGATTTTTAATCATACCCCGACGCCTCAAACAAGGGGGAGCAACCGTCAAGGGGGAGCATGCACGCATTTAGCATCATTCTCACTTTTCAACAAGCATTTGTGCTTCGATAAAAAGTGGAGAAAATAGGCTAACATTGCTATGCATTTTTCTTTTTCATATATTTCTCATAATTTTGTTGCATAAAACTAACCTTGATGTAGGTTAAGCCTCTTTATTTGATCCATGGATCCGCTACCAAACAAGGGACGGAATGAAGTAGACGGTTTAACTTCACTAGGGATGATGCAAGCTCGCCTTTTTGGGGAGAAATTAAGTTAAACTCAAGGACACGCCCTTTTGTTTTCGACAAAAGGGGAGAAGAGTGTAAACGGAGAAGGTAATGTAAAGGTAGTAAGGATACAAGTAACTTTTAACATTTTACTTTCTATTACGTTTACATATATTTTGTCATCATCAAAAGGGGAGATTGTTAGTGCAAATATTACGATATTTAATCTATACAGTCTCGTTTGTTTTGATTGATGACAAACATGTAACTTGTAATACATAACGTAAAATGTACAAGTTACTTGTAATCACAATTTGTCTCAACATACATTCAACACTCTCGATGTCTCAAGTCCTCGTATGTTACAACACAGGTTCGTACATGTTTGTTATGTGGCATTATGATCAAACCCATTAACAAATCATATAGAATGTTTAAAATACGTTTAGAGTCACTAAGTATTTTAATAGGTTAACCATTCTATTTAGAACCTCATTTTACATTTTGCATTCACAAGTATTTCAAAAGGTAACTAGACATTTTATTAACTAGTTACATAATACATTTTACAAGTTTACTTTGATAAACCTTTTAATCTAAAATGGAAATACATATTACATCATGGCATGCATCATCTTTGTAATATCTAAAAGATTTCATAGAATATTTTGTTTAGATTTGGACTCTACATAGCTTACACAATCTTGGATGGATTTGGTTGACTTTGGCAAGATTTTGGTAATCTTGCTGTCAGACCCCCATGGTACCAAAATGGTACACGGGCGGAACCCTTTTGAGGGTTCCGTGGTCCGTGGATGCTCCTGTCCATTTTGGCTATAAATAGCAAGCCAAACCAAGTTGTTCGATTATCCCTTCAACACACTTTCTCTCTACCATTCTTGCATCATTTAGATCTGTAGATAACAATGTAGAAACATCCATTAATCACCCTCACCATCACATGATCATAATGCTTCTAACATTCATCTTTGTTGTAAGCATACTCTACATCTTGATCAACCAAGGAAAGCTTGGAGATCTAGCCATTCCCACTCACCACAAGCTGAAGATCTATCACAACAAGTTTAGGGAACTTGTGATCTTCATCATGAAGGCTTCCTATCAATGGAAGATCATTTAGAAGTAGTTATTCATATCCATTAGACATTTGTGTCATGGATCATTAGTGTAGAACATCATTGCATCATCACAACACTTTCACCAAACTAGATTAGATGGTTTATGTGTTTGTGCCATAAAACACAAGGTTTGTTATGTTGGGCCATAAAACATATTGGGAGTGGTTGTACCCTTGTAAAAGAACTTGACATCTAGCTTAGTGTCGGAAATATTGTATAGGCGACGTTAGGTTGGTTCTACCTCGAACTAGAACCCGGTATTTAGCTTTGTACCGGAAAAAGTGTAAGCGACGATTGTAAGGTTTTCTCCGCCGAGAAGGGAGCTTGTTGATTTAGTGAAGTAACTCTCGAGTTGGGTACTCGGGGAGTGGATTAGGGCGGAAAGGAGATCCGTGACCGAACCACTATAAATCATCGTGTTCGGTTTGCACTTTCCTTTCTTTATCTCTTTACTTTTATAGTTTCACCATACTATTGCTTGTGATGTGGTTTGATGTTAATGCTTGTGTGACAACATGGTTTACTATGCTTTACATTGGTCACAAACATTAATTGGAACTTTCATATTATAACAAGCTTCATAAGCGATTTGATACTAAAGATCTAAAGTTTTTAAACGGTAACGTATTCACCCCCCTCTACGTTTCCACAGGATAGTCTAGAATGTCTCCGTGAGATTGTAGAAGAGGATTTCATAAATAAGCCACTTGATAGAGAGATTAGGTTTGCTTGCATTCAGGCCAAACGATCTCAAGAGCTGCTAGAATGTTTAAGAGCAACATGTCCTAAATCCTTAGGTGTAAAAGATAAAGCTGTGATGCCTTGTTCTATGCCTAGTGCCAATTATGCAACCCATTCTATGCCCAGTATTAAGAAAGTGAACTCTAAAGTGCCTGCAAGTAGTTCTGATCCATGCACGTCTAGTTCAGAATGCAAAAGTAGCCCAACCAACTAATGTTCCAATAATTCCCTCTACAGGAGTAGTCAGTGACATAAAAGCAAGCGGGTCAAAGCCTCCAGGCAATACAAAGCAAGATAGGACCTCGCAAGCTAAGAATGTGCATTGGAAGAGAGTAGAAGACCACCCTAGGAACAATAAGTTTGAGTTGAATAAAATGAATCGGGTTGATTCTAGTATTAGCTATAAGCGTACTATAATTAATTCGAATTCTGCTACTATCTGCAAACTATGTAATGATGACTGTTTGATTTCCGTTACTAATCATGAATATGGTGTGAATGTTTTGCTTAATGCTGTTAAATGCCCAGTTAAAGTTGTTAATGTCAAAAATCAAGCTAAGAAGGCTAAAAGGCAAAGGCAAAAGAAAGTTAGAAAACATTGGAAACCCACAGGAAGAAAATTTAGTAATATTGGTTATCAATGGATACCTACTGGCCGTAAGTTTAATCTTAATGAGTTTTGCCCTAAAATTGCTAAGTCAATGCCCATTAGAAAATGGATGCCTACTGGTAGAACCATTCCTTTAAGAAGTGAACATACTTTGAATAGGTCAAATACGGACACTAGCACTGCATCTATTCCTGATGATTCCATTGTTTCTACTTCCTATGTGGGTGTTCCAATCACTGTTACTAACCAAATGGAACCCATTCTTGCATGGGGATCCCAATTATCCATTTATCCATTCTTGTCTGTGTTCAACTGCAGATCATTCAAATCGTTCTGTGGTACTTGGACTCAGGCTGTTCCAAGCATATGGCGGAGATCGCTCGGCTCATGAACTTCGTGAGCAAATTCATCGAGACTGTTAGATTCGGGAACGACCATTTTGGAGCAATTATGGGTTATGGAGACTATGTTGTTGGCAAAAGTGTAATCTCCAGGGTATATTATGTTGAAGGTCTTAGTCATAACTTGTTTTCTGTTGGTCATTTCTGTGATTTTGATCTAGAAGTGGCATTTAGAAAACATACTTGTTTCGTTAGAGAACTTGATGGTGTGGAACTGTTAAGAGGAACTCGTGGTTCAAATCTATACACCATCTCTATCGAAGACATGATGAAGTCTTCTCCAATCTGCTTGTTGTCAAAGGATCCAAAAAATAAATCATGGTTATGGCATCGTCGTCTCAATCACTTGAACTTCTGCACCATTAATAATCTTTCCAGAAATGATCTTGTAAGAGGCTTACCCAGATTAAAGTATGAAAAAGATCATCTTTGTTCAGCATGCCAATTGGGAAAAAGCAAGAAATATACCCACAAACCCAAACCCACAAACTCAGTAATGGAAGTTCTGCATACCCTTCATATGGATTTGTGCGGACCAATGAGAGTGCAAACGATTAATGGGAAGAAATATATTTTAGTCGTTGTTGATGACTACTCTCGATTTACGTGGGTAAAGTTTTTGAGGACAAAGGATGAAACTCCAGATGTCATAATCAAACTTATCAAGCAGCTTCAGGTTCGACTTAACAATACGGTTAGAATTGTTCGAACAGACAAGGGCACTGATCGAGCTCAAACCGTCAAGTTTATCACACAAGTCAACCACTTGTGAATGGTCAATCGTAATAAAATTAAAACAGTCTAAAACCAATGCAATTTCCCTTGGAATATAGTGGATTCCCGGGTCGTTAAGTCCCACGGAGGATTAATGGTGCTTCAAAACGTTCAGATGTCGAATGATCACTAAGGATAATGATCAGTAAGGATTTTGAGTGGTAATTACACCTAAAGAGAAAGTTTGTAAATTACAGGTGCTTAAATGCAAATTAAAGAAAATTTAAAAACTAAATTATATTAAATAAACGCTATCACTATTTTTAAAGTTGGTTTTTCTTGATTTTTAAAACAAAATAACTTAAATAAACTATTTTAATTAAAGCGTAAACCTAAATTATCTAAAAACGTGACCTAGAATGAAAACGTGCGTTATATATAAAAATTACGCGAGTGCGTAAGAAAAAACGTAAAATTTGTAAAATAAAAGTCTTACGAGTGTAAAAACAATTTTCTTACTTACTATATGACAAAATAAAATTTTAGAAAAAAGATTTATATTTTTTTTACTTTTATATTTTTTATTATGAATTAAATACTATTTTAAACTAATTAAATGATTAAAAATACTCAAACTATTCAGAAAATTCTGAAACTTTTTTATAAAATACTTTATAACAATACAAAGCTAAGAAAAATACAAAAGGTGTGAAAGCTTGTTTTAATAAGCTGTAAATAAGCTAATGAACTCATTATAACCTAAATAGACAAAAAAGGGTTAAGTATTAAATTATGCAAAGTATAACCAGTCAAAGACCCAAGGGCAACTGGTAGCGTGTGTGTGTGGTGAGCTGGGTGGCGAGGTTCGAATCCCAAAGAATGGACTTTTTATTTTTCTTTTTGGATTTTTCTTTTTGAAACTGATTAAGTACAATGAAATAAGCAAATTTCAAAACTAGAACTTTTTATAAAAACCACTAATAAGCTCAGAATAAGCTTATGATTACTTAACAGTTAGCAAGAAATGGAAAAAGCACAAGGATAAGCCAAATGGCTAATAAGCTAGAAAATAAGCAAAGGTAAATTGGAAATAAGCTAATCAACTGATTATAAGCTAATATTATAACTGAGAAAGCAAAATGACTTAAGAATAAACACTAAATAAGCCACATGAATCAAATAAGCAATCCAGTTAACTTGATTAACCAAACAGGTTTTGGGACAACTTTGGAGGCTAATTTATGCTTATGCAATAAGCTTGGAAATGAAAATAAGCACTGGGACTAACAAGTATACCAGCTAAACTCTCTAAAAAGCTAATTTCCAAAGTTTGGATTACAATAATGAGCTTGTAACTAGCTTTTGAAAGAGCTTATAAACACTGAATGATTGGTGTACTAAGTTAAATGGACACAACTAAAAGCAATAAGCAGACCTACCAAATGAGCTAGAAAGATGAAAATAAGCAATGAACTAGAGATATGGGTGAATAAGCTTTCCAAAAAGCTAAAGTACACAAGCTGGGACTCACTAATGAGCTTTTGACAAGCTTATGAAGAAGCTAGCTCAACTGTGCACGGGACACATTTTCTAACAAGGACTCAAAATAAGCTAAAAATAAGCGGCTTAACCGCAATCTAGAAATTATAAAAAATACTATGATAAAGATGAGCAGTTATATTTTAATATTCCAAAAGCATAAAACTTGAAACTCAAAGTTAAACCTTATAGAAATTAATCTATTTTATTTAAAAACCGACCAAATGGAAATTTTGACTTTTTATATTACACTAATATGTTGACTAATATGAACTTTGAATCAATCATAATCACTGATTATGATGTATTAAGGTGGATTAAAACTGATTTGATCAACAATAACAACTTATAATCATGAAAACAAGATCATGGATCATGAAAATCCAACAGTTAATGAACAAGATATGATCAAATGCTATTTTGACTTTTACACTTATGAGCACTGATTTTTCTTGCTTCTTTAAGTTCTTAGGTACTAATGTGACATGAAACAAACAAAAGCAATGATACAAATAACCTCTACCACAGTTAACTAAGCAAAACCAAACAGTCCTTTACTAGACTGTTTTGAAACTTTTCAAAGGATTTCACAGATTCAAGCCATGA
The DNA here is from genome assembly GCA_910596185.1 of Chrysanthemum makinoi. Classification (NCBI taxonomy): domain Eukaryota; kingdom Viridiplantae; phylum Streptophyta; class Magnoliopsida; order Asterales; family Asteraceae; genus Chrysanthemum; species Chrysanthemum makinoi. The sequence goes on from OU343218.1 coordinate 243,559,065, forward strand.
AATATATTGAATAACTTATAATAACTATATTGAAACAGGATTAAGCTAAAATTAACAGGTTTTAAACACTTATACTAGAAAATGCAAATCTTGAAGAAATAGCTTACAAGTTGGAATTCAAGTGGAGACTGAGAACCAAAGACTGAAACAACTTCCTATAGCTTCCCAAGAAGCTCTAAACCCAAGGCAATCCAAAATTAACCCTGCTCCAACTTCTTGATCATCTTCTCCATGGATTTTTGATTTTCCAACATTTTTTTTTTGTATTTTTGGTATTTTTTTTCTTTTTAATACTAAACAGAGTTTTAAGGTTTCTAATAGCTTACATAAGCTATATAGGAGCTTATATGGGCTTATGAGTCCAAATTAACAACTAAAAACAACATTCAACTCACATGAGATTTTTGTACTTGGAATTTGCATAAACTGAAAATGATACTAAAGCTGAAATTGAAACTGAAAACAAGTTTTTATTACACTGAAATATGATTACAAAGTATTTGAAAGCTTTAAATTGCACTGGAAAACTTAAATTATTTAAAACGACATAAGTAAATTAAAATTACTCTAGATTACTTCCACCTTGCTTCATCTCTGTCTTTATAATGATCTTTTTGACTTGGTGTCGATCTCTGAACGTTTCCCACTTGATTTCAGCCCTTGAATTCATCAATTTCATCAGAATCATACACATGTCAATTTTGGCGCCAAAAAAGTCTTAAGCAGGTTTTAATAATTAATGAATTTTGGTGGGATGTGGAGGTGTTAGGGGAGTGGGTAGAGAGGTGTAAAGGTGGGGGTGAGGTGGAAAGGTGGTGAGGTGGTGGTGAAAACCACTGGTTTTGTGGTTGCGGTGGGTGAGGAGAAGCACGTGCTTCGGTTTTGGGCGGGATTTGACTTTTTGACCCGTTTTTATTATCAAGTTGGGGGGTTCACAATAGGGTATTGGCAGGTCAAGTGGGTTTTGGGACTGGCTCAAGTTCAGGGGTCAAGATTGGGCTTGGATTTGGGTTGGATATTAATACAAGGGTCCGTTTGGTTTGGTATTAACACAAGGACCATTTATGTAATTTTCTGTTTTATGAGGGACCAAAACTGCCAACATTCCAAAGTTATCACAAGGACCTATCCTGCCAATCTTGAATAGTACAAGGACCAATTTTGATTATTTTCACTTTTTAAATTTCCAAGGACCTTTTATGACACTTTTTAAACTTTAGGGACCTTTTCTGCCATTTGACCAAAGATTCATTCAAGGACCATTTTTGACAACTTAGAATATTTCAGGGACCTTGAATGATAAAACTCCACATTTTTGGATTCCAGGGGACTAGATTTGACAACTTTTGAAACTTAGGGGACTAAAAGCGCCAATTATGCAAACTTTATACGTTTTCATCTGATTTTGGTATTTTTGCATTTAAAACACATAAAACACTTATTTGTGATCTTTTTATCATTTTGATGCATTTCTGAGTGTTTTCAGATGTTTTTGCAGTTAATAGGTATAAAAATGATGAGTATTTGCACACTCATCAATCCCCACACTAAGATATTGCTAGCCCCTAGCAATCTTTTAAGAAAAATTAATGGATTTCATCTCTTTACCAAAAGCCATTACTTATGGAGTAGCCAGTTGTTTTAGTTCAAGTAAGAACCTTGGTACAATGATAACCAAATGATTTTGAGCAAATCACCAGCTTTCAACGGTTTTGATTTGTCTTTACGAGAAGCCGTTTGCTTCTGGACTAGCCAACTCTTAGATAAATTATCAATATTATCTTTGGTGAGTCGATTACCAATTATGGCTTTCCAACGGCCTTTACCACAAGCCATAAACTTGCGGGCTAGCCAACTTTTCACTAATTAAAGATATGGTGAGTTGAACACCATACAATTTTGGGCAAATTGCAAGCCGTCAGCGGATTTGAGATATCTTTACCAAGAGCCGTTTGCTCCTGGATTAGCCAATCCTTTTGTTTATTAGCCATGGCGGACTGATAACCGTAAGCTGAGTAAGTGAAAAACACTTACTCCAAAAAAAAAATTTGGCCAAAAATGGGGGAATTAGGTGGGATAGTTACATGATAAAATTCGTGAGAATTCCCCCCCCCCCCACACTAGAAATGAATATTGCCCTCAATATTCAAAGTACCGGCGGTTATGCTGAAACATAGAACATAAAAGGGAAATACTACGGCCATTATTTTTGTGATGATTTTTTTTTTTGATGAAATTTTATATACACAGCGGGGGGCAACTCCCCCACACTAGGGTGGTACACACGGGTGAAAACCCATGTTTAACTACTGTTTTTGATTACCGAGTCACTAGCTTGACTCGATCCTCGCATTCATTGGTTCATGGGGAAAGTTTGTAGATCTGGGACAACCACAGGTGGAATGTCCTCTCCAAAATAGTGCTTTAATCGATGACCATTCACTTTAAAATTTGGACCATCGAGTTGAGATAACTCAATAGTTCCATAAGGAAATACTTTAGTGATGGTGAATGGTCCAGACCAGCGGGATTTTAGTTTTCCTGAGAAAATCTTCAATCTTGAATTGAAAAGAAGGACTCGATCACCGACGTTGAAAACGCGGTTCTTGATTTTGGAGTCATGAATCTTCTTTGTCTTTTGTTTGTAGATCAAAGAGTTCTCGTATGCTTGATCACGTAGTTCATTTAATTCATTCATTTGAACTTTTCTGTGATCACCAGCTGTCTGAATATCGAAGTTGGCATGTTTCAAGGCCCAGTATGCTTTGTGCTCAAGCTCAATCAGCAGATGACATGCCTTTCCGTACACAAGCTTGTATGGAGTACACCCGATTGGATGCACGGTTTTCGCCTACTGTCCTTTCAAGAATTCTTTTTATACCACGGTTGGAAACTTCCACTTGCCCACTTGTTTGGGGGTGGTATGCAGTAGAGAGACGGTGGGTTACACCATACTTTTGGATGACTCTATCAAATTGGTCATTGCAGAAATGTGTACCACGATCACTGATTATAGCTCGTGGAGTTCCAAACCTAGCAAAAAGAGATTTTAAAATTTTCACAACAACTCGGGCATCATTGGTGGGTAAAGCTTTTGCTTCAACCCATTTTGACAAATAGTCAACAGCCACAAGTATGTATTTGTTTCCTCGAGATGATGGAAATGGCCCCATAAAGTCAATGCCCCAGATGTCAAATATCTCACACACTTGAATGGCGTTTTGCGGCATTTCATTTCTTTGTGAGATATTTCCATGACGTTGACAAGCGTCACAGGTTCTGACAAAATCGTGGGCATCCTTATAAATCGTGGGCCAATAAAACCCGGAATCAAACACCTTCTTGGCAGTGTAGTTTGGACTATGATGGCCCCCTGTGGGTCCAGCATGGCAAGCTTTGAGAATGTGCATAGCTTCTTGTCCATAAACACACCGTCGGATGACTTGATCCGCACAGATTTTGAATAAGTAGGGGTCGTCCCAGAAGTAATGTTTAACATCCTTGAAGAATTTGTTCTTCTGTTGGGTCGACATTCCTTTCACTATGAAGTTACCCGCATGGTAATTTGCGAAGTCAGCAAACCATGGGGTAGTAGAGTTTCCACGAAAGGAAACCGCATTGAGTGTCTCGAGAGGAAATGTTTCATTTATTTCCTTTTTCTCGAACACATCTTGGTGAGGGTTTTCTAAACGGGACAAATGATCGCAGCTAGGTTCTCGGCTCCTTTTTTATCACGTATAATGATATCAAATTCTTGCAGGAGGAGAACCCAACGAAGTAATCTCGGCTTTGCATCTTGTTTTGCAAAGAGATATTTGAGAGCCGAGTGATCCGTATACACCACGCATTTGGTCAAGATTAGGTATGGCCGAAACTTCTCAAACGCATACACCACGGCTAGTAGCTCTTTTTCTGTGGTGGTGTAATGGGTTTGAGCTTCAGTCATAGTCTTACTTGCGTAGTGGATAGGCTGAAAATGCTTGGATCTACGTTGCCCTAGGACTGCACCGATAGCAAAATCACTTGCATCGCACATGAGCTCAAAGGGTAAATCCCAGTCGGGAGCAACGAGAATGGGTGCCTCAGTAAGCTTTTTCTTTAATGTTTCAAAAGCTTTGATGCACTCAAGTGAGAAGATAAAAGGAGCATCTTTTTCAAGAAGATGGGTCATAGGCCGGGCGATCTTAGAAAAATCTTGTATGAATCTGCGATAAAAACCGGCATGACCTAAAAAACTCCTAATACCTTTGACGGTAGTAGGATGAGGTAATTTAGCAATAACATCGACTTTTGCTCTATCTACCTCAATCCCGTTTTTTGAAATCTTATGGCCAAGGACTATGCCTTCTTTGACCATAAAGTGGCTCTTCTCCCAATTTAGACAAAGATTGGTGTCTTCACACCGTTTTAGCATTTTATCTAGATGGGAGAGACATGTTTGAAACGAGTCCCCAATGACCGAGAAATCATCCATAAATACCTCCATTGTTTCCCCGATCATGTCGTGGAAAATGGCCATCATACATCGTTGGAGCGTGCCAGGAGCATTACATAGGCCAAAAGGCATACGTCTGTAGGCAAAAGTTCCGTATGGGCGGTGAATGTAGTCTTTTCTTGATCCTGTGGATCAATGGGTATCTGAAAATAACCTGAGAAACCATCAAGGAAACAATAGTATTCGTTCCTTGCTAATCTCTCAAGCATTTGGTCCATGAAGGGTAGAGAAAAATGGTCTTTTCGGGTGGCGTCATTCAACTTACGATAGTCAATACACACACGCCATCCCGTTACCAGCCGAGTTGGAATTAACTCGTTTTCTTCATTTGTGACAACAGTAATGCCACCCTTTTTAGGAACACATTGAATTGGGCTAACCCAAGGACTATCAGAGATCGGGTAAATTAAACCGACATCAAGAAGTTTGAGAACCTCTTGTTTAATAACCTCATGAATCTTAGGATTCACCCTTCTCTGATGTTGAATTGCTGGCTTGAAGTCATCCTCCATCAAGATTTTGTGAGTACAAAACTCAGGGTTGATACCCTTAATGTCGGAGAGTTTCCAAGCAATTGCTTGTTTGTGTGACTTCAAGACCTTTATGAGAGCAGTCTTTTCATCTTTACTCAAATCTCTAGCAATAATGATGGGTAATTCATCATCACCTTCAAGAAATGCATATTCGAGATGAGGTGGTAAGTCCATAAGTTCTACCTCAGGAAATTCTTCAGTTTTCTCAACTGACTTGACTTCCTTATTATGAAGCTTGACGGGAGGGAGTGATGATGGGTCATCATTGAGCAACTTCTCGATGAGAAGAATATCTCCCTCGATGTCAATTGGAGCGTGATCAATTTCCCATGAAACCGAGTCACTAGATAAGTATGCTTCAATCTCTTCCAAGATGAAGTCACTTTCCTCAAACGGAGTGAGAGAAGGAGTAGAATTGGCAATGATGGGTTGAGATGAATGAGTGAGATTATCACTCGAAGAATTATGATCATAACCAAGAACTTCTTGAGAGTACTCTTCGGAAGCAACATCAATGATATCTATTCGGTTAACCGATTCAGAATCATAGTTTGCGGAGTACCTCAACGTTTGATCAAGGTTAAAGGTGACAGCTTCATTACCCACACGTAATGTGATTTCTTGCTCAAATACATCAATGAGAGCACGGCCCGTTCTCGGAATCCTCGTCCCAACAATGAGAGGAGCCCGTGGATCAACATCGAAATCAACAACTACAAAGTCAGCTGGAAAATGGAACTTTCCTACTTTCACGAATCCGTCCTCGGCAATGCCAAGTGGGCGGGATATTGTACGATCTGCAAGCTCGAGAGTCATGCATGTAGGAGTAAGATCCGGAAGAGAAAGTTTCTTCCATACTGAATGAGGCATCAGATTGATGCTTGCACCAAGATCTGCTAAGGCAAAGCATTCAACCATTCTGGGAAATACACAAGGTAAGAGAAATTTTCCGGGATCTCCAAGCTTTTCGGGAAGCTTCTTCAAGATAACTGCAGAGCAGTTCTCGTTCAGAGGAGTTTTAGCCATTTCAAACAGCTTTTCCTTGTTGCTTAACATGTGTTTGAGAGTTGATGCAAACTTGGGCATCGGCATGATAGCATCCGCAAAGCTTATGTCAAAATGTAGTTCTTGGAAAATTTGAAAAAATTTGTCCATTTGATGACTGGCTTTTTCGCGGAGCTTCTGCTCATTCAAACGTGATGGGTAAGGAATAGAAGATTTGGATTTGGGGTTTTCAACGGAAGCTACTGGAGGTTCATAAACAACTCCTGGATTGGATTTGGGTTTCGGGACAACTTGAGGATGGACATCGTTGGTACCTCTGTTATTAGTAGGAAATTCCTTGTCCTTTGTCGCCTCAGGTTCACTTTCCACTACCTTCGGGAGAGAAGAAGAAGAGGTAGTAGGAATAGCGGGTCCATTGTATGAAGCACCACTTCTGGTTGTGATCGCCTTTGCATCGCCCCTCGGGTTAGCGATCGTGTTGCTCGGAAGTTTTCCTGAGCCCGAGGGTTGATCATTTAAAGACTTCTTAATGTCAGAAATCTGGCTAACCAACAACCTGTTCATTTCATCTTGGGATTTCATGAATTGCTTCAATAACTCATTAGATGATGGTCCAGTTGGAACAATGGCTTGAGTTTGATTAGGAAAATTCTGGCCTCTATTGTTCAAATTAGGGCCTTGATTTTGAAAATTTCCTTGGTTAGGATTCATATTCCCATGAAATTGATTCCCTCGATTGAAATTGTTTTGATTAAAGTTTCCTTGGTGTTGGAAACCTTGATTTGGTCCGGGATAGAAATTACCTTGGTTTTGATAACCTTGATTCATTCTAGGTTGGTTCTGATTCCGGTTTTGTATGTTAGGATTCTGGTTAAAACCGGGTGGTCCTTGATAAGTATTAGCACGGTAGTTTGGTTCATTTTGAGGATGGTATTGATTACCTCCTTGATGTGAAGTACCGGCTATAGCATTGGCTTCAAACGGACTACCATCGGTGGCAGTACAGTTGTAGTATGCATGAGGGCCACCACAAGTAACACAGACCTCGACTTTCTTCACTTCACCATGTGATGGTGTTTGTGTGAAAGTGACTTTCTTTTGGTTAGCAAGAACCAAAGCCTGAACAATATCTGTGAGTTTGTCAATCTTAGCATCGATGCTAGATGTACTCACATGAGATGAAGTAGAAGGTCCAGCATTAGACTGAGACTGATATGTCTTTGTTCGGAAAGGGCGGACCTGGGACTTGTTTTCTATAATTTGCAAGGCTTCTTTTGTGGTCTTGCTCAGGAAATTACCTCCCGCGGAGGCATTTAAAGAGTCTTGGTTAGTTTGGTTCAGACCATTGTAGAAAGTATCCATTTGCATTAACTCGGTAAAACCATGATGCGGACACTTTCGGAGCAACTCTTTGTAACGATCCCATGCCTCACCGAATGATTCATCAAATCTTTGAGCAAATTTCATTATCTCATTCTTAAGACTTGTAATTCAGGATGGAGGATAGAATTCGTTAACAAACTTAGTGACTAGATCTTCCCATGTCTCAATGGAACGAGGGGGTTGTTTCTCAAGCCAATTCCGGGCTTGTCCCTCTAGAGAGAATGGGAACAGAAGAAGCTTAATTGCTTCATGTGGGACATTCTTGTATTTGATGGTAGATGCAATCTTGTTAAACCATCGAATATGAGCATGAGGATCATCCCACTCAAAACCATAAAATTGGCTTTGGGTTACAAGATTAAGCAACCCGGTTTTGAGCTCAAAGGTATCACCACGATGGGGGACAATAATGGCATATCCGTAACCCTCGATGGGTGCTTGGAGAAGCTCATTCATCGGTTTGTCTTCGCCATTACGACAGGGGTGGTGGTGCTAGACGTTCCTCGATCCACGGTGAAGGAGCGAACGTCCTCTACGTCTATGCGGAATATTTGCAAGCTCTGAAAGTGGACTTGTGGAGCTGGAAGAACGAGTGCGCATGCACTAAGTTTAAAAATCAATTTTCAAAACAAATGCGAGGCAAAACGACAAGTGAACTTAAACCAATAATCACAAATGAAATGGCTTCTTTGAAAAAGGTACACCATATCACAAGGACACAAAGGCAAGTTTTGATCTTTAAGATTGGGAACTTATTAATGTTCACACCCCCAGTTGGTAGGTGTTCTGCCTTGGTTTGCGGTGGTTGATTTTTATGTATTAACTAAGTACCACTGAAAAGACGTAGGTATGGATTTGTGCTAAGGGTTTAAAAACTTTTGGACAATATTTTTGGTATCGTCTCGTTTAACCAAATCGTATCTTTTTAAGAGTCACCTTAAAGAAAATACAAGATAGAAAACGTTACGATTGTTTTATTGTTTTATATTTTGTTTGGTGTTGTTAACACTTTAGGAAAAGTGTTAATGAACTTTTTGATTTTTGATAACTTTACAAAAAATTGTTTACAAAAGGTGGTATATGTGCAAGTATGGGTCTGAAAATGCTTAGAACACGCTAAAGCCTCCCCGGCAGCGGCGCCAAAATTTGATCGGGCTCAAACCGTCAAGTTTATCACACAAGTCAACCACTTGTGAATGGTCAACCGTAATAAAATTAAAACAGTCTAAAACCAATGCAATTTCCCTTGGAATATAGTGGATTCCGGGTCGTTAAGTCCCACGGAGGATTAATGGTGCTTCAAAACGTTCAGATGTCGAATGATCACTAAGGATAATGATCAGTAAGGATTTTGAGTGGTAATTACACCTAAAGAGAAAGTTTGTAAATTACAGGTGCTTAAATGCAAATTAAAGAAAATTTAAAAACTAAATTATATTAAATAAACGCTATCACTATTTTTAAAGTTGGTTTTTCTTGATTTTATAAAACAAAATAACTTAAATAAACTATTTTAATTAAAGCGTAAACCTAAATTATCTAAAAACGTGACCTAAAATGAAAACGTGCGTTATGTATAAAAATTATGCGAGTGCGCAAGGAAAAACGTAAAATTTGTAAAATAAAAGTCCTACGAGTGTAAAACAATTTTCTTACTTACTATATGACAAAATAAAATTTTAAAAAAAAGATTTATATTTTTTTTACTTTTATATTTTTTATTATGAATTAAATACTATTTTAAACTAATTAAATGATTAAAAATACTCAAACTATTCAGAAAATTCTGAAACTTTTTTATAAAATACTTTATAACAATACAAAGCTAAGAAAAATACAAAAGGTGTGAAAGCTTGTTTTAATAAGCTGTAAATAAGCTAATGAACTCGTATAAGCTAAATAGACAAAAAAGGGTTAAGTATTAAATTATGCAAAGTATAACCAGTCAAAGACCCAAGGGCAACTGGTAGCGTGTGTGTGTGGTGAGCTGGGTGGCCAGGGTTCGAATCCCAGCAATGGACTTTTTATTTTTCTTTTTGGATTTTTCTTTTTGAAACTGATTAAGTACAATGAAATAAGCAAATTTCAAAACTAGAACTTTTTATAAAAACCACTAATAAGCTCAGAATAAGCTTATGATTACTTAACAGTTAGCAAGAAATGGAAAAAGCACAAGGATAAGCCAAATGGCTAATAAGCTAGAAAATAAGCAAAGGTAAATTGGAAATAAGCTAATCAACTGATTATAAGCTAATATTATAACTGAGAAAGCAAAATGACTTAAGAATAAACACTAAATAAGCCACATGAATCAAATAAGCAATCCAGTTAACTTGATTAACCAAACAGGTTTTGGGACAACTTTGGAGGCTAATTTATGCTTATGCAATAAGCTTGAAAATGAAAATAAGCACTGGGACTAACAAGTATACCAGCTAAACTCTCTAAAAAGCTAATTTCCAAAGTTTGGATTACAATAATGAGCTTGTAACTAGCTTTTGAAAGAGCTTATAAACACTGAATGATTGGTGTACTAAGTTAAATGGACACAACTAAAAGCAATAAGCAAACCTACCAAATGAGCTAGAAAGATGAAAATAAGCACTGAACTAGAGATATGGGTGAATAAGCTTTCCAAAAAGCTAAAGTACACAAGTTGGGACTCACTAATGAGCTTTTGACAAGCTTATGAAGAAGCTAGCTCAACTGTGCACAGGGACACATTTTGACAAGGACTCAAAAATAAGCTAAAAAATAAGCAGCTTAACCAGCAATCTAGAAATTATAAAAAATACTATGATAAAGATGAGCAGTTATATTTTAATATTCCAAAAGCATAAAACTTGAAACTTAAAGTTAAACCTTATAGAAATTAATCTATTTTATTTAAAAACTGACCAAATGGAAATTTTGACTTTTTATATTACACTAATATGTTGACTAATATGAACTTTGAATCAGTCATAATCACTGATTATGATGTATTAAGGTGGATTAAAACTGATTTGATCAACAATAACAACTTATAATCATGAAAACAAGATCACGGATCATGAAAATCCAACAGTTAATGAACAAGATATGATCAAATGCTATTTTGACTTATACACTTATGAGCACTGATTTTTCTTGCTTCTTTAAGTTCTTAGGTACTAATGTGACATGAAACAAACAAAAGCAATGATACAAATAACCTCTACCACAGTTAACTAAGCAAAACCAAACAGTCCTTTACTAGACTGTTTTGAAACTTTTCAAAGGATTTCACAGATTCAAGCCATGAAATCTATTGAATAACTTATAATAACTATATTGAAACAGGATTAAGCTAAAATTAACAGGTTTTAAACACTTATACTAGAAAATGCAAATCTTGAAGAAATAGCTTACAAGTTGGAATTCAAGTGGAGACTGAGAACCAAAGACTGAAACAACTTCCTATAGCTTCCCAAGAAGCTCTAAACCCAAGGCAATCCAAAATTAACCCTGCTCCAACTTCTTGATCATCTTCTCCATGGATTTTTGATTTTCCAACATTTTTTTTTGTATTTTTGGTATTTTTTTCTTTTTAATACTAAACAGAGTTTTAAGGTTTCTAATAGCTTACATAAGCTATATAGGAGCTTATATGGGCTTATGAGTCCAAATTAACAACTAAAAACAACATTCAACTCACATGAGATTTTTGTACTTGGAATTTGCATAAACTGAAAATGATACTAAAGCTGAAATTGAAACTGAAAACAAGTTTTTATTACACTGAAATATGATTACAAAGTATTTGAAAGCTTTAAATTGCACTGGAAAACTTAAATTATTTAAAACGACATAAGTAAATTAAAATTACTCTAGATTACTTCCACCTTGCTTCATCTCTGTCTTTATAATGATCTTTTTGACTTGGTGTCGATCTCTGAACGTTTCCCACTTGATTTCAGCCCTTGAATTCATCAATTTCATCAGAATCATACACATGTCAATTTTGGCGCCAAAAAAGTCTTAAGCAGGTTTTAACAATTAATGAATTTTGGTGGGATGTGGAGGTGTTAGGGGAGTGGGTAGAGAGGTGTAAAGGTGATGGTGAGGTGGAAAGGTGGAGAGAACAGGTGGTGGTGAAAACCACCGGTTTTGTGGTTCAGGCGTGGGTGAGGAGAAGCACAGTGCTTCGGTTTTGGGCGGATTTGACTTTTGACCGTTTTATTATCAAGTTGGGGGGTTCACAATAGGGTATTGGCAGGTCAGTGGGTTTTGGACTGGCTCAAGTTCAGGGGTCAAGATTGGGCTTGGATTTGGGTTGGATATTAATACAAGGGTCCGTTTGGTTTGGTATTAACACAAGGACCATTTATGTAATTTTACTGTTTATGAGGGACCAAAATTGCCAACATTCCAAAGTTATCACAAGGACCTATCCTGCCAATCTTGAATAGTACAAGGACCAATTTTGATTATTTTCACTTTTTAAATTTCCAAGGACCTTTTATGACACTTTTTTAAACTTTAGGGACCTTTTCTGCCATTTGACCAAAGATTCATTCAAGGACCATTTTTGACAACTTAGAATATTTCAGGGACCTTGAATGATAAAACTCCACATTTTTGGATTCCAGGGACTAGATTTGACAACTTTTGAAACTTGGGGGACTAAAACTGCCAATTATGCAAACTTGATACGTTTTTCATCTGATTTTGGTATTTTTGCATTTAAAACACATAAAACACTTATTTGTGATATTTTTATCATTTTGATGCATTTCTGAGTGTTTTCAGATGTTTTTGCAGTCTAATAGGTATAAAAATGATGAGTATTTGCACACTCATCAGGCACAGAGTTCGTTAACAAAGACTTAAGTCAATTTTATGAAAGTGTTGGAATCAGTCATCAAAGAAGTGTTCCACGAACTCTCAACATAATGGTGTAGTTGAAAGATGAAATTGAACTCTTGCAGAAGCCGCAAGAACAATGCTAATTTATTCAGAGGTTCCAATGTTTCTCTGGGCTGAAGCCATTGCCACTGCCTGCTACACCCAAAATCGTTCCCATATACACACATCTCATGGAAAAACACCATACGAACTTGTCCATAAACGAAAACCCGATCTCTCCTACCTTCGTGTGTTTGGTGCTTTGTGTTATCCAACGAATGAAGGTCAAGATCTAGGTAAATTAAGAGCTAAGGCGGACATTGAAGTTTTTGTAGGTTATGCATCAACCAAGAAGCGTTACCGAATCTACAACAAAAGAACTCGAGATATCATGGAAACTACTCACGTTACGTTCGATGAGCTGTCCGGGCAAATGGCTCCAGGACAATCCAGTTCTGGACCCGCATCTCAACCTTCATCAAGTAGTCCTATCAGTTCTACTCTTATTCTAAATCCCTCACCAGCAACTCCTTATGTACCTCCTTCAGAAGATGATCTGAAGAAATTGTTTGATCCAATGTTTGATGAACACTATGAGCCAAGTGCTAATGATCTGTCAATTCCATCAACAAAGGCTGTTCCTATCCCTGTCAACGAAGTTAACCCTTCAGTTTCTATGTCATTAAGTCAAGAAGCGCCTGCTGCTGATCACTCTGTATCATCAACAAATCATAAATCATCGAGTGTACATCATGGAATTGGGTCTGGCACCTATGATGGAGATAATCCCTTTGCTGCTCCTGAAGATGCCCCCTTTGAAAACATATTTGCTCCTGAATCATCATCAGAACCATCTTCATCCGGAGAAATCAACTCTGCTACTTCAGTTCCTCAACAACAACCACACGAACACCTTAGAAAATGGACACATGATCATCCATTGGACAACATCATTGGAAATCCCTCTCGTCCAGTATCCACTCGTAAACAACTTGCAACTGATGCCTTATGGTGCTTCTTCAACTCTGTACTATCCAAGGTCGAACCAAAAGATGTTAAAACTGCCATGAATGAAGACAGCTGGTTCAATGCCATGCAAGAAGAGATTCATGAGTTTGATCGACTAGATGTATGGGAATTAGTACCTGCTCCTGACTGTGTTATGATCATTGCTCTAAAGTGGATCTTCAAAGTAAAACTTGATGAGCATGGTGATGTTTTAAAGAACAAGGCTTGATTGGTTGCAAAAGGATACCGTCAAGAGGAGGGTATTGACTTTGAAGAATCATTTGCTCCTGTTGCTCGTATCGAGGCAATCCGAATCTTCTTGGCTAATGTTGCAAGTAAGAACATGGTAGTCTATCAAATGAATGTAAAGACGGCTTTTCTTAATGGAGATCTTAAAGAAGTCGTATACGTCAGCCAACCTGAAGGTTTTGTGAATCCAAAGCATCCTACTCACGTCTATTGCTTGAAGAAGGCTCTTTACGATTTGAAGCAAGCTCCAAGGGCATGGTATGATATGCTATCAAAGTTTCTTCTATCAACTGGATTCAAAGAAAGGAGCGATTGATCCAACATTGTTCACCAGAAAGTCAGGCAAACATTTAATTCACGTTCAAATCTATGTTGATGATATTATTTTTGCCTCGACTGACCCCAATGAATGTGACCATTTTTCAAATGAAATGGGTTCCAAATTTCAAATGTCAATGATGGGACAAATGTCATTTTTCTTGGGATTACAAATTTCACAAAATCCCAGAGGCATTTTTATAAATCAATCTAAATATGCAAATGAGATTTTAAAGAAATTCGGATTTGATTCTTGTGACCCTGTTGACACTCCCATGATAGAGCGTACTAAAATGAATGAGGACCACTCAGGGATCATGGTAGACCAAACGAAATATCATAGTATGATTGGATTCCTGATGTACCTCACACCAGAGACCAGACATTTACGTTGTGCTAGATTCCGGCTAAGCCTACCAAGAAGCACCTTGAAGCGGTTAAAAGGGTCTTTCGGTATCTCCAAGGAACCATCAATATGGGACTTTGGTACCCGAAGGACACCGATATCTCACTAACAGCCTATGCAGATGCTGATCATGCAGGATGTCAAGATACACGTCGAAGTACGTCTGGAGGTGCTCAGTTTTTGGGTGATAAGCTTGTGAGCTGGTCTTCTAAGAAACAGATGAGTACTTCGATATCCTCTACAGAGGCTGAATACATAGCCATGACATCTTGTTGTGCTCAAATCCTATGGAGGAGATCCCAATTATCTGACTATGGGTTTGAATTCAACAAAATCCATCTGTATTGTGATAACAAAAGTGCCATTGCTCTCTCATGCAACAACGTACAACACTCAAGAGCAAAGCACATAGACATTCGGCATCATTTCATCACGGAGCAAGTGGAAAACGGTGTGGTGGAACTTTATTTTGTGAGGACTGAATACCAGTTAGCAGACATCTTCACCAAAGCTCTTCCTAGAGAACGTTTTGAGTTTATCCTCCCACGACTTGGTCTAAAGAGTCTACAGCCGGAAACACTTAAACGTCTTCAAGAGGAAGAAGAGGAGTAAAAGGTTTTCTTCATCCATCTCTTGTAAATAGTTATTCAAAAAGCAAAATACAAAATTTCAAAACCAACAAAAAGCAAATAGAAAAATATAAAACTTTCAAAATCCATAAAAATTAGAAAATCTTGAAAAAATCCCAAAAATATTGTTATTTTGTCATGTTTTTCCTTGTTCGATTTCATCTACGGACTTTGTGTTGACATTTAAAGAATGTCACGGGTTTTTAGATGTTCTTCGAATGTACATAATTTGTTTAAAAAAACAAAACAAAAAAAAAAACAATTTGAGAGAAAGTAAAACAACGGCTTATAGTCATTTCAGTCTATAACCCGTTTTTTAAAAGAAAGAACAGAGCCATGCTTTATCTTATTTTTCACAACTCATGCTCTGATTCTTAAAACAAATGTTTGTCACTAAAACGATAAATGTTTCCTTCACAAGTATTTTTCCTTCTAAAAATTCTTCTGAAAAATATTTGTTATCTAATTGAAAACTAATAACAATAACTCGGTCTCAAGTTTTGAAAATCATCTGGACTTGACATTGGTCAAAATCTCTATTTCTCAATCAACAACTTATGTCATTGATTGAGGGGGAGAATGATTTCAATTAAATCAAAAAGTTATTTGTCATAAAATTGTTTTCAAAAGATACTAATGCATGTTTAATCTTTGGAGTTTAAAGTCTCAGATTTGATCCTTATCGGTAAAATGTTCTCATAAGCAAGTCACAATTCTCCTCAAAAACTTTCAAAATCAATTTAAATCTCCAGAGATCTCAAATCTCAAATGATTTGAAAATTGTGATCGGGGGAGAATTTGTGATTTAAATTGGATTTAAAGTGATAATTCGATAAATGGTTGTATAATGACTTACAAGCTTTCCTTCCCACATGTGCCAAACGATTTCAAATTTTCCATGCACATGTTGAGGGGGAGCATCTATTTCAAACCAAAAAGGATTGAAACGTGATTGATTTGTTTCAATGTGCAGACTTTCCCTAATATGTGCAAAACACTTTCAAATATCTATGCACGTATTGGGGGGGGGAGCAATTCTTTGAAAACCACATCCTTTCCAAAATTATCCTTAACAAAGTATGAAAATTACTAATCTTGATCAGGAAAGTGATGTTGATATCTTTTAGAAAATGGTAATCAAAAAAGTGAAACCTTCCTCTTGCCTCCGTGTGCCAAAACGATTTCAAATACATGATGCACATGTTGAGGGGGAGCTCTTTTTCTGAAAATATCAAAAACAATTCAGGTACAAAATACTTTGATAATATATCACAAGTATCTGGATTGATTTTCAAATGGTTTTCAATTGGTTCCAATGGCGGATGAACAATACCAAATAGACCGACCAAATCTACTTTATGTATGGTGATATAAGGATGGTTAGGTTAGGTATTCGTTCCCACGATCCCGCCAGAGCCGGAGGGATCTACCCAGGGACAATCCACTAGATAGTGTAGAGTCCTTAGGTATGATGAAAAAAGGAGAAAAGTGAGATATGGGAAGAGTGCGGACTAAATTAGAGCTAGAACTGGAATAAACCCAACAAGGTTCTAGTTATGAAATCTCGGTAAGCACTGAAGGGGTTGAAGAATGAAAAAGAATTGAATGAGAAAAGGGTGAAAATAAATAGCCCTCCAATTATTCAACCTTAGGGCAGAAACGGGGTTCAATTCATATGCTACTGGTGGTTACTAAAGTAACACTGGTATTGAAGACAAGACATCATGGACCCAGTGATGCACGACACTACAACTTCCCAAGCCACTCTAGTTCCTCTTAAAAGGACTTGTTTCATTCTCACGGGGAACCGACATAATCTATCGACTTTCTCTTAGAGATTGTTGATATTGAAGAAGGAGACCCTCTCCCTAGTCTCCGGCATAGGAACCAAATGTGCACAATTGAGTCTAGAGCCACGAGATCATCAAATAAATCTCTTTAGGAAACTGTCAATGAAGACTCTCTGTTTCACACAATGTGGAAAGAGAGATTATGTCTTATGAGTCCTACGCATTATCCTTGTGGTATTGCCAGAACATCTGAGTGATATGCAAACATATTCACAATGAAGATGGAAAGCCTTCTAGAGCCAACATCAAACAAGCTCTTGGTAGGTGGCATGTGAGATCTATCCAATAGATCAACCATGTGACAACTGAACAGAAACAATGGGGCGATTCAAACTTATGAATCAATCCTGGTTCAGGTTATGGATTGACAGATACCTTTAAAAAAAAACCGGTCGTTGTGCTTAAAAATTCTTTTCTTTAGTACATCGACTGTGTATTAATATTTCAAATATTAAAGGTTTTTATGATTGATAATTGATTTTTTTCTCAAAAACCCTCAATATATTGCAAAAACGCTTTATTGAGCAGTACTCAATTGTTTTTCAAATCTCTTTTCATCAATCAGTGAATCTCAAATTCGCTGGTTCACTCACTCCGTGTTGTCTTCTTTGAGACGTTCCGGTTTGAAACGACTAGAACAGCTGCGAACCCCTGTCAAGGAGATTCTTCGGAATCATACCTGATCACAGGCAGTACTTGTACTGATCAACAGGGAACCGTAGGCTGTGTACCTCAATTCAACGAAAGTGATCAAAGACACTTTCGTGTGCTTTATTGCTAACTGTTGTATGCAGGTACACCTGACGTTTGCAGCTGATCAGAATGGAGAGGTCAATCCATAGCCGCATGCTCACTCATCACATTCATTTCTAAAGAAATCATGATAAGTGCATCAATGTCTCTGATATTTTCACTCCATGCTTCTGCTACGCTGCTGCAAATATCATGAATCTACTAAAGCTTCCGCTACTCTGATGAGAAGATTTCATGATCCAGAATATGAGCATGTCGGTCCAAAAGTCACAACATCACATAATATCAACACCACAATGGAAGAGTCAGAGATTTATGTTAGCTGATGATCTCAAAGATGGCTCAAAACTCATTATCACGTGGATCAATTAAAGACCTCCACTTGGATTAACCAAACATGCAAAAATGAAGAATCAATGACTACGGGCTACAAAGCAAAGAACATTTTCAAGAATCCAAGAACAATCTTAATGTAATATATGTTTGTATTCAATGTAATTTGAGGTGACCTCCCTTAGGGGGAGATTGTTAGGATTTAGTAAATCCAGTTATTAAAGTGTCGGTCACCTCAAGTATATGTAATCGTTAGAAAGCTCGTAGTCGGAGTTATTTAATGTTAAGTAGTATTTAGTTAAGTTACACCGTGGAGGACGGACATGTCTTTACCTACTGTATGCTTGATCTACAGCCCGTAGGTGGCGTTTTATGTAAGACTATAAATACCCTCTACCTCCCAAGGTAGAGGGTTGGAGCTCATAATAACACTTTTACTTTCTCTCACTAAGTTCCCAAACCTCTAACTATTTCTCTCTCTAAAACCTTATATTATACGCCTATATGTGATCATGATTTGATGTGTTTGTGAAATCCAATATGTTACATAATCAAGTCAACAAGAGCGTCTATATAATGACATAAATCAATTACTCATTAATCATAACACATAAAAATTGCATGCAGCCTAGGGTCTCTACAATTTTTCGAAACCTATTTTTTTAATATCCATAGGGTCGTACAACCCAAAACAGAACCAAAAATGATTAGGGTTTCAAAATTAAACCTTATTAACATGCAATAATCATCAAGTTTCGTTTTTATGGGTTTAGGTAATTAATTACACAACATTAACGGCTCGTGATGCCGCTGTTGGAATTAAATAATCATGACAAGCATATATTTAACATAAATCACATAAGCACTCAACGGAAGACTAGAATCAATATGTGAAAATAATTAAGCGTAAATTAAATCATAAACGTACCTTGCAAGCAATCCAAGCAAACTCAAAAGATCAAGAATCAAAAACCCTAAATGTTAGGGTTTTGATGAATCGAACTAACTTTAATTCTATTTAGGGTTTATGCAAAATCCAATAAGGATTTTCCTACGGTCTTGTACATGCGTATTAGTAGCGATTCAATGAGAATGCTAGGTTCTTGATCACAAAAGCTAACCAAATCACTTTGGTTTCACACAACCAAACGCAAACCCTAAGGGTGTTTGTTTTGATCGGTTATGGCAAAATAGGAGAAGATAGAAGAAGAAAAGGCTAGCTTTGGAGACCAAGGATTAACAAACAATGTGTACATGTGTTTGATTATATCGGATAGTAACTTAGGGACCAAGTTACCTCTCCACCTCCTCTCAAAAGCCCTAGGCCCATCGGCCATATATCCCTAAAGTGTAACACCCCCGAAATTTGCACATCGGAAGCGTTCGGGTCGTGGGGTGCTACTAAATCAATATTCACAACACAAGATAATAAAGAATGGAAACACTATTCCATTTTCAAAATATAAATTAATTTAAGAAATAGTTATACAATATTGTTTCAAAATGCTAAAGTAAAGCCCATAAAAATATATGTTGCCCTATTAAAAGGTGTATTAAATATGTTTGGAAACACTTCGGATGCCAGTATTCAACGAATGCCTTTGCCAATGCCCACGCCAAGTAATAAACCTGAGAAAGACATGCTAAAATGTCAACACAAAGGTTGGTGAGTTCATAGGTTTAAGTAATCAAGTTTTCAAGTTGGACCACAGTTGCACATATAGCATCTCCGTGAATGACACTATATGCAAAGAGGCTATTACGCTAATACCTAGTTCATGCAACCGAAACTACGACACTGTGCATGCATCTAGAAGCATGATAAATAAAAGTACAGCAAGTGTATTTCCATTACACTCAATCAATACGATATGATATACGCCCGAAGTTTGCCTATCCGGTCAAACTCGAACGGGGGTGTCATCCCCAATAGATCTATTCATAACAATCGCGCCTCCCCAAAGGGAACTAACGGTAGCATAGTTGGGATTCAAGGTTGTTTCACGTAATAGTGTTTTCAGTTTCAGGTCCGAAAAGAGTTTTGCATGTTTCTCACCCCGTAGTTTTATAAAGCAAGTAAATAAGAGTAAAAGTGGGGATATAAACTCACGATAATCCGTAAAAGTTTAGAGTACTTGTGAATGTAAATGAAAGCAGTTAAGCATGTATCTCCCCCAAAAGAGTTACAAAACTGTTAAACTAGAAAGAGTGGGGCTACGAACTCACCTTAATAACAGTTTACAAGTAGACGGTGATTGTGATAGCTAATATCTCAAAACCTGGGTAGAACTCCAAAACTCCAAATTACTAGTTTATAAGCCCCGTGTAAACCCGTAATAACATTAAATACGCTAATCCCGATTATTTCTTCCTCTTTTTTTCTATGGTCGAACATCACAAGGATGAGAGAGTTTGTGGGTGTTTTGTGAAAAATAAAATTAGTTTTTCTTCTATTTATAGAAAATTTTATAAAATATCTAGATATTTTGTTTAGAAAATATCTAGATATTTATTTAGATATTTTTAAGAAAATATCTAGATATTTATTTAGATATTTTTAAGAAAATATCTAGATATTTACATTTTATTCCCTTACAGTTTCAAGTATTGGCAATTCATTCCTTTGAAATTTGGCAAAATGACAATTTTTACCCTTGAACTTTCGGAAGTTGGCAAGTTTTACCCCTGAAGTTTCGGTAAATGACAGTTTCAACCCTCGAGTTTCAAAGTTGATAGTTTTAGTCCATGAGGTTGCAAACCGTTAGCAAAACAAGTCCTTGTTCTCCATTACTTTAAATATCGACAATTTTTAATCCCTGTCAGTTATAACCGATTACAAAATTAGTCCTTATTTTTAATTCGTTTTAGCTCGTTTTTTATTCTAGAAAAAGGTGCACCGCTTCGAGACCCTTTTAAACAGGATGTAAAGCCTATATTTAAGCTTATGAAAGCTTATGGAGTTGTAAAATAAGCTCAAGAATTCGAAAATCATATGAAAAGGGGTTTTGCCAGATTGAAAATGGTAGAGTTTTGAAACAGAATTAAAGCAAGGCATCAAGGGGTTTTAACAACGTTTTTGACATTTTAAATAGCTTAGTCCTCAGTCTACAAGAGGGTGTGATTAGTTTAGTACAATTGGAAATTTTCTAATTGTTACATAAAGGGATTCTAGAACTTTCTCTAGCCTTATTTTCACTTCTAGTCCTTCCATCTTTTATTTAACGACCGTTAGACTCAACACCGTTAAGTACTAACGATCGTTAGACGCTATTGTGGATTAATAATTAAACCATAACATTTTTATATTAATTATTAAACATTGAATCTCTTACGCAATACGTGCAATCCTATAGTCTCGTGTTCGAATCCGGTAATATATATATTAAATATAGTCCAAACTAACAAAATCATCGCTACTGCGGTCTTTCCCACCTCTATTAATTTGTGGTCAAAATGCTATTTTATAAAAGTAAGATTTGGTCTGTACAAGTATTTTCAATCATAGTCCCTAAACTTCAATTTTCTTGTCCGATTTTGCAAAAACTTCCAACTTCTAATTCTCGTTGATGAAGACTTCATCTGTCCATGATCTGTAAGAATTCAGTTTTACATATCATTTGATCCACCTATACCATTTATTTTATTTTTCCTGACTAAATTTCTTGATAAGCAAGAACTACCAGGTAAAGAAAGATTTCAAAGCACTTGCAAGCATTAAGAGCTCCCACAATCACACTAAATTCTAGTAAAAGGTTCGGGCTTGATATTTTGTTTCACAGGGCTATCAACTTAATTTTATTTTCTACGTGTACATAATTTCCAACTTCGATCAGTAAAAAACAAGAATCTTCTGATATAACTTTACATACTCTGGTTGATTGAGCTTTAGTATCTAAGTTGATTGGGTTTGAAACTTTGTTTAGATATTAAACAAAGACTTTAATTTACACAATGATCGTGGGGGTTCTTTAAGTCCTTGAATTAGTCAAGTTATTTAATGTTTAAGAGTTCACAAGTCAATGAAGAAATTTAGATGATGGAAGAAATTTCTAAGAAAGTTAATTGATTGGGATAGTAATTGTTTGTGACCACAACTTTTGAAGTATACAAGGGTTTTTTATTTTTTTAGAAGACTTCAAATTAGAGATAGGGTTTAGAATTTGTTGTTATTGGCTAATATTGTGGACCTTCCAAGTAAGCTATCAGTTATTCATTCCTTCCTTAATTTGGTGCCCCTTCTAATGTTTTGGGCATATACATAAGAATATCATGTCTCATTATATTCCTTCATAATTAACTCAACTTTGAAGTATACATGTTACAACCGTTTCATATTATGGGTTACAGAAGCCCAAGGATACTCATACACTACTACTTAAGGTTTGAACATATTACCCAAAAAATCGCATGTGGCAATTTCTACAGGACATAAGGAGCAGTCAGTATGGTATATATTTATGTGGATGATTTTTAAATTTAGAGCACTAATAGAGGGTCAGTATACAATTAAGATACACAAAAAAACATCAAAAAGGGGAAACTTCATCAATTTTAACAAAAGCCAATATGTCTTTAAAAGGTTTGAAGTAAAACCATGCACCCAACCCTGGAAATCGACACATTTAGTGACCATAGTCTTGCTATTAAACTTTTCCCGCATTGGGTGTGGGACAGTACGATACTCCTGTTTAATACCTGCCAATCACAAACCCATTGAAACCGGTGACATCTTTTAAAATCACAAAACCGGTGACCAAACCCATTCAAACGGTCGCATGCATCCTGGTCTCTTATAAAAATAAGAATAATTAGTTTATTGAATTTTATATACTTTGGTTGTCCAATGCATGTCCATAGTAGGCCTTGGTAAGGTAACTATATATGTGCATGTTTGGTATAGTCACTGTGTTAAGATGCATTGTTATCCATAAAGTAGAATAGGTTTCCTGGTGAGAAGGGTAAATGAGTTTGGGGGACAATGCATGATGTTTGGAATAGAGGTGTGTGAACCCTTCTTGGTCCAAGCAATGCATTGTCATAGGAGGTTAGGATAGTTTCACAAATGCTAGGATCTATCTGTGAGTTGAGGCCTGCAATCTGTAGATTCTCATTCTTTCTAGTGAGGTTGGTGTTGGTCCCAATATGAGTAAAACAGATGTAACAAAATTGCAAAAATATGATAACTTGTCAAATGTTCTAACTATTGAAATCTGTAACATGTACATGTATATATAGGTATCGAAGGGACATGAACCCAAACGACACAATGGTTCGGTTTTGTATCCGCCATAACTAACTAACTATAATAACCGCCAATTCGGTTTAAATGTTTGAAACGGGCAACTTTAGTCCTTCATGTTTCTGTCTTCATAGATGGAGCAATGGGCGAGATTATATGCTCACATTCTCCTCCTTAATCTTGATCGTTGCTTCGTCCTAAGTCTTGAACTCCGAGCATTTGTCGCATAGTTACGAACTTGAGTCTTGGTAATGCTTTAGTTAAGATGTGTGCTCTTTGAAGTTCTCCACTTACGTGTTCTACTTTGATATGACCATTCTCTAAGCATTCCCGAATGAAATGATAGCGAATGTCTATATGCTTGCTTCTTCCATGAAAAACTGGGTTCTTTACGAGTTGTATAGCTGATATATTGTCAACTCTGAGCGTTATCTTCTTTTCTTCTAATCCAGTTAATTCACTGAGTAATCGTTTTAGCCATAAGGCTTGACATGCTGCTGCAGTAGCCGCCATAAATTCTGATTCACATGATGAGAGTGCTACTGTCGGTTGCTTCTGAGTACACCAAGTGATGGGTGACTTTCCAAAGTAAAATACTATTCCAGTAGTTCCTTTTCCTTGATCTGTATTGACTCCATAACTAATGTCGCTGTATCCTGTAATCTTGCAGCTTCCGTCTTTCTTGTATATTACTCCATGGTCTTTCGTTCCTTTGATGTATCGGATTACTTGTTTTACTGCCTTCAGGTGATGATCCTTTGGGTCTTGCATAAATCTGCTGAGTAGTCCGACTGAGTAACTAAGATCTGGTCTTGTATGCAGTAAGTATCTGAGACTTCCAATTAAGCTTCGGTAATAAGTTGCGTCAACTGGGTTTCCATCTTCCGCCTTGACCAACTTAGTGCCGGGATCCATCGGTGTCTTCGTGTCATTACTGTCCGTCATGCTTGTCTCTTTTAAGATCTTGTTAATGTATCCAGTTTGCTTGATTGTAATCTCTCCTCCTGTCTGTGTAACTTCTATCCCAAGGTAATATGCTAGCAACCCTAAGTCGCTCATTTCAAATTTATCTTTCATCTAGGATTTGAACAAGTCTACTTCCTTCTTTGGAGTGCCTGTGATTATCAGATCATCCACATATACTCTAACGATAAGTGTAGAAGTCTTGCTTCTCTTTGTGTAGATCGCTTGTTCGAGATTACATTTCTTAAAGTCTAATGACTTTAATGTTTGGTCAAGCTTCACGTTCCAAGCTCTCGGTGCTTGTCTTAAGCCATACAAAGCTTTAGTTAGCTTGTAGACTTTTCCTAGGTTTCCTTGTTGAATGAAACCTTCAGGTTGTGTAACATAGACTTCTTCCTTCAATTCTCCATGTAAAAATGCTAATTTTACATCTAAGTGGTGTACTTGCCATCCATGATATGCTGCTAGTGCTAATATCAATCGAACTGTCTCTATCCTAGCAACTGGTGCAAACACTTCATCGAAATCTATTCCCTGTTCTTGTACATAACCTTTGGCTACTAATCTTGCTTTATACTTTATGATCCTTCCTTGTGCATCTCTTTTGGTTTTATAAACCCATTTGAGTCCTATTGCCTTCTGGTTTTCGGGCAATGTGGTAAGGGTCCATGTGTTATTTTTGTTGATTGAATCTAGTTCAATTTTCATGGCCTCAATCCACTTCTCATCTTTTGATGCTTCCTTGTAATTACAGGGTTCTTCTTCTGTAAAGAATAAGCTTGGCGCTTCTGCTTCACGTGCAGTTTGGTAGATTTCAATAATATCCTTTAAACCTTGTATAGGTCTATGATCAAATCTAGGATCTGAGCTTTCTAATGAGCTTGTAGTAGCTCTTTCTTCATCTTCTGAGTTAGGGTTGTAAGTGTATGATGGTGGTGTGATTGGTGAGGGTGGATCTGGTATAGGTTCTTGTTCTTGATACGTGTTGTCAGTGTTTTCTACGTTGACTGGTGTAGGATTATCATAGTCAACTCCTTCTATTACAAAGCTAGTCCAAAACGTATCCTCAGTACTTGTATCCTCTTCATTATTATTCCAATCCCACGGTTTCGTTTCCATAAACTTTACATCCCTACTAACATGTTTCTTCTTTCCTACTGGATCATATAGCCTACAAGCTTTTGATCCTTCTTCAACTCCTAAGTAAATAATTGGAATGCTTCTATCATCTAGCTTCTTCAAGTGAGGTATCGTTACCTTAGCATAAGCTGTGCATCCGAATATTCTTAGGTATTCTAGGTTTGGTTTTCTGTTGTAGAGGGCTTCATATGGTGTTTTATCTTCCAGGGCTTTCGTCGATACCCTGTTGAGTATGTAAATGGCGTGCCTTACTGCTTCCGCCCAAAAAGTTAAGGGTAACTTCATCACTTTCATCATACTCCTAGTCGTTGATAACACTATTCTATCTCTCCTCTCTACTACACCATTCTGCTGAGGTGAGTATGGTGCTGTCAATTGTCTCTCTATTCCATTTTCCTTACAGTATTTGGTGAATTCATGTGATGTAAATTTACCTCCTCTATCAGTTCTTAGCATCTTGATTTTCAACTTCAACTTTGATTCGATCTGGTGTCTAAATTCCTTGAATGTGCTAAACGCTTGATCTTTCGAGTTTAGAAAGTAAGCCCACATAAAATGTGTGCAGTCATCGACTAATAAGAAGATGAGCTTCTTTCCGGAGTGTGTTGGTGGACTTATGGGACCACAAAGATCTCCATATACTAAGTCCAATGGGTTCTTTGATCTGAATTTAGCTTGGTTTGGAAATGGTGTTCTAATGTGTTTTCCTAATAAACATGCATCACAGATTTGTCCTGCATGCTTTATTCTTGGTATTCCATTCACTAAACCTTTCCTTGTCATTTTGTCTATTGCGTCAAAGTTCAGGTGACCTAATCTAGCATGCCATAACCATGCTTGGTCATCTACGTTTGCTAAGAGACATATAGGTGCTACTATATGTAATCTAATACTGTAAAGTCGATTCTTAGATCGTTCTACTTTCATCAACAACTTCTTGTTCTTATCATACAAAGTCAGTAAATTTCCATCCATGATGATTTTGCAACCTATTTGAGTAAGTTGTCCTAGACTAAGTATGTTGCTCTTGAGGTTTGGAATGTAGTAAACATCCGAAATCATCTTCTGTTGTAGGTTTCTACATCCTAATAATATTGAACCTCTACCCTTTATCTCTACATACGATCCATCTCCAAAACGAACGCGTCCAGTGATGTTTTCGTCAATATCTTTAAAATGGCCTTTGGTGCCTGACATATGGTTACTTGCACCACTATCTAAATACCATATTCTGTTGTAGCATATTTTCGGGGGTATACTTGTTCTTCATTTAACAAGATTTCTTCAGTTTCGTGTGTAGCCATTAGTAATGATGGTTCATCGTCTTCTAAGATAAGGTTTGACTGTTCCTGAGTTGTTGGTGGACTTCTACAATTCTTCTTGTAATGTCCGAGTTTTCCACAATTATAGCATGTGATTTTACTCTTATCCCATCCTTGTTTTCCATTATTCGACTTATCTGAGTGGGATGAGTTTCCTCCATTCGAGTTGTTTCTATTTCCCTTATTCTGCCAGTTTCCTCGTGAATAGTTTGATCTACCTCTATATTTGGTAAATCCTTTCTTATTTCTAGAGTGTTCGCCTTGTGCGAATAATAAGTTGTCCTGGCTATCTACTTGTCCTCCCTTTCGGAGTTTTATCCTTTCCTCGAATGCCTTAAGCTTTCCAGCGATCTCATCTAACGTAATGTCATCGAGATCATTCGTCTGTTCTATGGATGCTACTATTTGAATGAACCTATCTGGTGTGGAATCTAATAGTTTTCGTACTAAAAGTGATTCATCCAACGCTTTTCCTAATTCTTTAGCCTTCGTGGCGTAGCCGTTCAGTTTGGCTGTAAATGCATCCACTATTTCATCCTCCTTCATCTGAAGAGTCTGAAATCCAATCATCAGTGATTGTAACCGTGCTTGTTGCACTTTTTCTTCTCCAACGTGTCTCTTTTTCAATGAATCCCATAATTCTTTTGCTGTTTTGCAACTTGCTACTTGTAAGATCACATCTTCGGTTAACGCTTGATATAAGAAGGCGGTTGTTGCCTTATCCTTCTTAACATCTACTTGTGTATCAACCTTAGGTTCTATTGCTTCCCATAATCCTTGTGCTTCTAGTATCACCTTAATTTTTATAGTCCAAACTGTGTAGTTTGTGGTTTTAATTTTGGGGCATTGATACTGTGTCATAGGGGTTACGGGTTTTGGTGCAGTGTTACTGCCACTTGCATCGTCACCGGGCATTTTGATAGTGCTTATGATCTTCACTCTCTAATTTGTATGGGGATTTCTAACTAGTGGTATCACTTAATACTACGGGAACAAAAATAGTTATCCGGGAATCCTAATATGGAACTATGGATTTCTAATAGTATAAACTACGTATCTATACTATAAATATGAAAGGAAATCCAAAAGTTTAAGATTTTTCGTGTGACCTGTATTTGTCACGCGCGTTTCCCTTCTTGTCGGTACTTTAATATACCAACTATGTTTTTCTTTTCCCTTGTATCACGTTGTCCTTTCTTTTGTTGAACTTGCTTCCTTTATCTCCAAGTCTCGGACTTTTGTGTCGACTTGCTTTATTTATCTCCAAGTTTCGAATAAAACACAAAACGATTAGAAATTAGTCTCGGTAATTTCTTCCAAAAGACCAAGCGAGTTGCTTGTCTTTGTTCTACTACTTGACGGTAGTATGTCAACAAGTGATGTCCTTGTTGCCCTCGTTGCTTGTCCGCGTTCTACAATACCACTTCTTTTTTCTTCCACACCGTATCTACAACAACCTACAAAAATACCAACGGTATCCTTGCGAGCAAATGATCAGGATGCTCCTGTTGTTGTCCTTCTTTGTATTGAAAGCGTTTCTCCAAAAACAGTTTGATTGTTTTCTGGTTCGGTACCTTTTCTTCTTTTCAAGCAACGTTCTCTCTCTTTTTTTTTCACGTACGTCTTTCTTCTTCTCTTCTTTTGTCTCGGCAAAAGGTTTGTCTTCGTTGTATGATTTGAAAAAAAAACAACGAGTATAACAAAGTCTTACTTGCTGCGTTCCAAATCAAATTAACGTATGTATCAAGTCACCACAGTTTGGTGGCTTGTCGAATGCAATTTCTACACAAGTACGGTCGTGCACTACTTTCCTTGTGTTATCAAGTTATCCAGGCAGCGTATGGTTGAATGATACGTTGCGTTCTTCTTCTTCTTCTTCCTGAAACAAAGTTTCAGCGCGTCCTGTTGGTTCCTTCTTCTTCATTCAAGAATAATTCTGGTTTTCTTTTTTGGTACTCGTTGACACAGATTCTGGGTTGTATGGTATTCGGTAAAGATTTGTGTTTGATTGATGGTTGTATTCGGTGTAACGAGAATGTATAGCAGGCTCTTGATGCCAAATGTTGGTCCCAATATGAGTAAAACAGATATAACGAAATTGCAAAAATATGATAACTTGTCAAATGTTCTAACTATTGAAATCTATAACATGTACATGTATATATAGGTATCGAAGGGACATGAACCCAAACGACACAATGGTTCGGTTTTGTAACCGCCATAACTAACTAACTATAATAATCGCCAATTCGGTTTAAATGTTTGAAACGGGCAACTTTAGTCCTTCATGTTTCTGTCTTCATAGATGGAGCAATGGGCGAGATTATATGCTCACAGTTGGCGCTGCTAGTTAGTTTGGTGTCTGCAGATGTACAGGAAATGTAGACTTCACAACATGTCCTTCATTTGGTGAGGTCAGGGAGGCTATCGTTATCATGATGATGCCTCATATTGGGATTTTCTCTTGATCATGCAGTTGGTGTATAGTGGTCAGAGATAATCCTTGTTTGGGGAAATGTAGTCATGTGACTATGGTAGGGTCAATCAATGGTGAACTAATGTGTAAAGGGAATAGTATCTGAATATGTTACAGTTATTTAGAGGTGGTATTCTTTTTTGGTTGGTAAAAAATAAAAATGGGCAAATCTGCCACAGCGAAGATTTGAACTCAAGACCTCATGGATAAATACATACGCTCAACCAAACTGAGCGAACCCCACTTTGTTAAATCCTCTTGTATTTGGTTATATAAGGTTTGGTATTCTTAATATAGTCACCATTTTCACCCGAGAAAAAAACATTAGGTTATAAAGATTCACCAAAAAATATACACAAATGTATGAGAGTATAATTTCCAACTTCAATAATGGACAAGAACCATCTGATATAAATTTATTTACTTCAAGTTGATTGAGCTTTTGTGTTTAAGTTGCTGGGATTTGAATGTTTGGGTAGATTTTAAACAAAAACTTAACACACTGCTCTTTGGGGGTCCTGCAAGTCCTTGAATTAGTTAAGTTTTTTATTACTTATAGCGTCTACAAAGACATTTGAAGCAACCGGCCCAAGTCGTGAATTTTATATCTTATGCTTGCATTCAATAAATAGTTAAACGCTTGAAATAAGTTCCACAGTAAATATAGATTACAACTGTCATTGCCAAGGCAATGAGGAAACTTGGATGATAAAGAAATGTGTAAGAAAGTTGATTGGGATATAGTTGTTTGTGGCCAACAACTTTTGAAGACTTCAAATTGGAGGTAGGAGTTTAAGTTTAATTTTGATGTCTACTAGTGTAGACTTTCCAAGTAAACTCATTAGTCATTCCTTCCTTTATCTGGTGGCCCTTCTAATGTATTTGGCATATACATGCTCAAATTATGTCATTTAAGATTCCTTCATTAGATACAACTTTGAAGTATAAATGTTACAACTGTCACAAATTATGACCACTGATATCTCATCCTTTGAGGTTATGAAGCACAAAACTACAGCTCTCAAAACCTTTACTCTGTCCATAAGAAAAAGAAAACTATGGAGATGTTATCTCTACATCACCCATGTATGTATGGTCATCCATATAGTTAGCTAATTTGCTGAATTTTCTCAGACTAGTATGGGTTAGAAACAAGGGGTTAGAGAAGCCCAAGGATACTCATACACTGCTATTTAAGATTTGAACATATTACCCAAAAATTGCAGTATCTTAAAATTGAACTATGGCAATTTCTACAGGACATATGGAGCCGTCTGTATGGTATATCACGGTAGCATCTGAAGGAAAAAAAAAAGTTTTGGAGATTACGTTTAGCTACCATTTTGGCTGTGAGCCCAAGTCTTTGACAAATTGATATCACGGTAGCTATGTTCCTGATGACGTTGATGTAACTACAAATAGCACAAAGGTGGTAAAATGGACTGGTCGGTTAACTGTCACAAAGTTTTGACGGGTCTGTACGGGTTGGTACAGGTTGACCCGAATAACTTTTGTCGCAATTCATTTTTATACTTAATGTTTGATGTATGAATGATTTAAAAGGTTAAATGGTTAAAAAATACACATTGGTTGACTTTCTACTCTTGAACCTATTTGACAGGTTATATTGTGTTATAATATCAGTGAGTTAAAATTCCACATTTAGATTCGCAGATCATCAAACGGAAAACAATAGTCAAACATTGACTTACATGGATTAAGGATTTTTAGTACTTCTCATTGATGAGGTCCAACAGGGTTTTGTTAAAATTCACTCGTTTTGACCCATTTCACCCATTTTAGCCCAAACGTGTGCTAATAAGTAACGTGTCAAAAAAAAAATCAAGCATTTCACCCATTTGAGCCAATACGTGTAAAATTAAGTGACCGAATCACCCGTTTACCAGTTTTGACCATATAAACTCCTGATGCGGCAGCAAGACTGTTTGGTTATTGCTGCAACAACAACCAAACACTCCTTTTGCCGCAAGATGGGTGTTTGGTTGCGTGTGTTTGGTTCCTAAGTCTGCGTTTTTGTTTTGTGTCAAAAATTTGTTTTGGTAAATCTTATAAAGATTTACTTACGTATCTTCCAACAACAATTTGGTTGACCCACACTCCATCCCGCTGATGCCTCTCACGGGATTGCTCGATAAGGTCCAGGAATGCACCCGTACTCTCGTCCCACTGAAAACACATTAAATGAGTATATAATAACAACGAAACAAACTAAACAAGTATATAGTAACAATCAAACAAATATTAATCACGAGTTACCTCATCAAATCGACTAGCAGCATATTACTTCGGTCTGTGATTTGAAGAGTAAAGTTGCTTCGACCTGTTAGCCTTGTACTTTGCCGCTTGGGCCATGTGCTTATCCTCGTCACATAATCAACATATTTGTTCCACTTGCTCAACTCCATGTCTCCTGGAGGAAAATCCCTCAATTGTTGCGGCTCCTTATACCCATCTCTCAACACAAACTGATGCTCCTTAAACTTGCTTTTTCTATCTTTGTAATCTTTTGAACATCACTTCCACCCGACCACCCCTGTCCTAATGTGTTCACCATTCGGCCGTGTCAGATGGGAGACCATATCAAAGTATGTTTGCAATTCAAAGAAATAATTATCTAATGTATATTGTTTACAAATTTAACATTGTATCTTCAGCTACCGAACCATTGGGCTTATATATTTCATTTATTAAACCCAACATTGCTTTATAATTTCAATTTGTAATGCAAAGTTTCTTTACTTTATTTCGATCGAGGTAGTGATAAAAACCATGCATAAAGTTTCATCAATTGAAGTTGATAGAGTTTTGAATATTCTATGGTCTGATAATAATGATTTTCATAAAGTTTCTAACATGTTCTATATCCATCCAGCTGCAATAGTGCTTTTAAGAGTAAGCGGTGCAGTCACCAATAACACGTTATAGGGCAAAAATGAGCACCTATAACATGCCAAACTGTAGCGTGCGTTGTTGTTATTGAACAGGGTTCTGTTTCAAGGTCTGGATATCCGTTGTATTTTAATTCGGATGTTCGAATCCTTCTGTCCCAGAGCATATCCGTTGTATTTTAATTTGTTCAACCGGGTTCTGTTTCAAGGTCTGGATAGACTCTTTTTATTTCTTTGCGAAAATCTTTCGGTTGACAATTCTACAATTGGTTACAGAGGGCTTTCAATTAACTTAATATTCTTCTCTAAGTGTACAGAATTTCCAGCTTCAATAGTGGACAAGAACCTTCTGCTATAACTTTATTTACTTTGGTTGATTGAGCTTTTGTACATGTTTAAGTTGATTAAATTTGAATCTTTGTGTAGATTTCAAACAAAAACTTAACACAATGATCTTTGGGGGTTCTGCAAGTCCTTTAATTAGTTAAGTTTTTTATTATTTTGAACATCTACAAAGACAATTGAAGCAACCGGCCAGTGTCGTAAATTTTATATGTTAATTGTGCTTGCATTCAATAAATAGTTAAACGCATGAATTAAGTTCCACAGTAAATATAGATTACAGCTGTCATTGACAAGGCAATGAGGAAACTTAGATGATAAAGAAATTTCTAAGAAAGTTGATAGGTATATAATTGTTTGTGACCAATGACTTTTGAAGTATATGAGGGTTTAAGAAGACTTCAAATTGGAGGTAGTGTTATCAGTTTAATTTTGATGTCTACATTTTCATGTCTACTAGTGTAGACTTTCCAAGTAAACTCATCTTAGTCCAAAACACATTAGTCATTATTCCTTCCTTCATCTGGTGGCCCTTCTAATGTTTTTGGCATATACATGCTGAAATTATGTCACGTAAGATTCCTTCATTAATTACAACTTTGAAGTATACATGTTACAACCGTCTCAAATTATGACCACTGATATCTCATCCTTTGAGGTTATGAACACAAAACTACAGCTCTCAAAACCTATACTGTCCATAAGAAAAAGAAAACTCGGAAATGTAAACGTCACCCATGTATGTATGGTCATCCATATAGTTAGCTAATTTGCTGAGTTTTCTCTGGCTAGTATTGGTTAGAAACAAGGGGTTAGAGAAGCCCAAGGATACTCATACAGTCCTACTTAAGATTTGAACATATTACCCAAAAATTGCAGGTATATTAAAATTGAACTATATATGGCAATTTCTACGGGACATATGGAGCCGTCAGTATGGTACAGGTAGACCCGAATAACTTTTGTCGCAGTTCCTTTTTATACTTAATGTGTGATGTATGAATGATTAAAAAGGTTAAATGGTTAAAAAAATATACATTGGATGACTTTCTACTCTTGAACCTATTTGACAGGTTATATTTTGTTATAATATCAGTGAATTAAAATTCCACATTTAGATTGTAGATCATCAAAAGGAAAACAATAGTCAAACATTGACTTACATGGACTAAGGATTTTGAGTACTTCTAATTTTTGAGGTCCAACGGGGGTTTGTTAAAATTCACCCGTTTTGACCCATTTCACCAATTTTACCCCAAACATGTACTAATAAGTAACTTTGTTATTTAAGTTACACCCATTTCACCCATTTTAGCCCAAACATGTACTAATAAGTAACGTGTAAAAAAAATCAACCATTTCACGCATTTGAGCCAATACATGTAAAATTAAGTGACCGAATCACCCGTTTTGACCAAATAAACTCCTCATGCAGCAGCAAGAGTGTTTGGTTATTGCTGCAACAACAACTAAACACTCCTGTTGCTGCAAGATGGGTGTTTGGTTGCGTATTGGCTCAATCACTCTAACTTTAACCATGGATAGATAAAGAATCCAATAAACCTGCAACTCAAATTTGAAAATAGGAATTTGGTTTAAGCTCACTAAACTAATAAATTTATAGCCCAAATTTGGATTGAGTTCAAATAGTTTCTAACATGTTCTTATATCCATCCAGCTGCAATATTGCTTTTTAGAGTAAGCGGGTGCAGTCACCAATAACACGTTATAGGGCAAAAATGAGCACCTAATACATGCCAAACTGCACCGTTTGTTGGTGTTATTGGGCCGAATGTGGTTGGGTTGGCTAGCGTCATGTGTGTGTGTGTGTGTGTTTTTGGTTGAGTGAGTGGGGTTTTTTTGTGGTGTGTTATAGGATTTTTATTGGGGAGGGGTGTTTATGTTATAGGGGTGTTATAGGGTACGTCAAGAGGTGGCGACGCTATAACATGCTATAGGGTGCAAATGCACCCACCTCTCTTAGTCATATGCTTATGTGGAACTTGTGGGTGTGTTTTGATTTCTTATGCAAACTTTTTCATTCCAAATACTATCTCAAATTGACCATATACTTCGATTAATAAAAATAGAAATGGGGCGTAGCCAAGCCGTAAGGCAACAGGTTTTGATCTTGCAATTCGGATGTTCGAATACTTCTGTCCCAAAGCATATACGTTGTATTCTAATTTGTTCAACAAGGTTCTGTTTCGAGGTTTGAATAGACTCTTTTTATTTCTTCTCTAAGTATACAGAATTTCCAACTTCAGTAATGGACAAGAAACTTCTGATATAACTTTATTTACTTTGGTTGATTGAGCTTTTGTACACGTTTAAGTTGATTTAATTTGAATCTTTGTAGATTTCAAACAAAAACATAACACAAGTCCTTGAATTAGTTAAGTTTTTTGTTTTTTTGAACATCTACAAAGACATTTGAAGCAACCGGCCCAAGTCGTAAATTTTTCCTTCAATAAATAGTTAAACTCTGGAAATAAGTTCCACAATAAATATAAATTACAACTGTCATTGTCAAGGCAATGAGGAAACTTAGATGATAAAGAAATGTCTAAGAAAGTTGAATTGTTTGTGACCAACGACTGTTGAAGTATATGAGGGTGCAAGACTTAAAATAGGAGGTAGGGTTTATAGGTTAATTTTGTTGTCTAATAGTGTAGACTTTCCAAGTAAACTCATCTTAGTCCAAAACTCATTAGTCATTCCTTCCGTCATCTGAAAAATTTATATACAACTTTGAAGTATACATGTTACAACTGTCTCAAATTATGACCACTAATATCTTATCCTTTGAGGTTATGAAGCACAAAACTACAACTCGCAAAACCTTTACTCAGTCGGTACGAAAAACAAAACTACGGAAATGTAATTTCGATGTCACCCATGTATGTACGGTCATCCATATAGTTAGCTAATTTGCTGAGTATTCTCAGGCTAGTATGGGTTAGAAACAAGGGGTTAGAGAAGCCTAAGGATACTCATACACTGCTACTTAAGATTTGAACATATTACCCAAAAATTACAGGTATCTTAAAATTGAAATATGGCAATTTCTACAGGACATATGGAGCCGTCATTATGGTATATATTCATGTGGATGATTATTAAAATTAGAGCACCAATAGAGAGTCAGTATACATGATACACCAAATACATCAAAAAGGGGAAATTTCATCTATTTTAACGAAAGCCAATATGTCTTAAAAAGGTTTGAAAGTAACCCATGCACCGAACCCTGGAAATCGTCACATTTAGCGACCATAGTCTTGCTATTAAAGCGTACCCACATTGGGTGTGACACAGTATGATACTCCCTACGATACTCCTGTTTAACACCTCCCAGTGAGTTCATCTCTAAAAATCACTAAACCGGTGACCAAACCCACTCGAACGGTCGCATGCATCTTGGTCTCCTATAAAATTAAGAATAATTAGTTTATTTGGATTAGGAAGGAAGTTCAACATCACATTATAACTAAAATTAGTTTATTTGGTCGCATGCATCTTTGTTCTTAAGAAACAGTTGGTGTCAACACATGATATAAGAACGGCCGCAAATAGATCCTTCATTTACACTTGTCACTTGAGCCTATAATTTTTGAGAAGGGCATTCTTGGTGTAATATCAGTGACCAAAATTGTTGTATGATCATTAAAATAACTGAAATTTACTGAACTGCCAGACCAGCAGGAGTCAAACACCATTAACACATGATCACACGGTGATCAAGTGAATTTAGTAATATACACAAACTATTAGATTTAGGTTAATTCCCCATAATCTTATTAATGACATTGCAATGTATGTATATACACGACATATTCGAATACCACTATAACATAACAACAGTTGAAGTAACTATTATTGGATTTATATTGTATAACTTCAATGTTGTGTCAGTTTATCATATCAACACCTCCAAACACCAGAGTATAGTAATCAAAGAAATATAAGGCTGAATCAACAAAGGGTTAAGGGAATTTATGCCGAGTGCCCTACAAAATATCCAAAATGGATCACTCATAGTGCCAAAATTATATCATATCATATCTCATATCAAAATGATACACGTGGATTCGCGACTCCAAGTGCATCCCAAAATCGGAAGGTGTGTATGGACACTACATCACCCTCCGCATAAACATATCATATCAAATCATATACTAGGGTGCACCCATACGCCTCCAAATAACCAAAGGCTCGCTACACGAGCATAATAAACAGAAAGGGAGACGCCGTGAGCCATCACACCCCCACAGTAGTGTCATGCCATCGGTGCCACAATGACATGCCCGTGGTACCTCCACGGGTAGTTAACTCGGTACACCTATTCTTCATTCTAATTCTACAAAAGGGTGCTATTGTTGCACGAGTGAACATATAAACCAACCTCATTTAGTTTATACATGAACCAGGATCTTTTCACCTTCATTTAGTTTATACACTTGTTTGCATGTCATTTTCTGTGTCCTCAAAATCTTTCCATGCATATCTACATCATACAATTGATAGCAGATTCATCAAATAAAAAGTTAAAAATTGTTGAACCAACATACATTATCCCACAATCATTTGCGACGATAAACAAA
The DNA here is from genome assembly GCA_910596185.1 of Chrysanthemum makinoi. Lineage (NCBI taxonomy): Eukaryota > Viridiplantae > Streptophyta > Magnoliopsida > Asterales > Asteraceae > Chrysanthemum > Chrysanthemum makinoi. The sequence continues at coordinate 243,595,888 of OU343218.1, forward strand.
CATTCGTGATAGTAGTACAATAAATGACAGTAATTTAGCAAGATTTTACATGTATCATCACTACTTATGCATAAGATCATAATCCACTATTAGAGAAATATTTTAGCATACCTATTACTTCAACCTCGTACAACAACTCAAGACCCACAACTGATCGGTTCACAAACAGAAACAACAAACACCCAATGTTACTTGGAATAAGCTCTCCAATTAATCAGAAAAATATTTGCTTACAAAAACTGATATTGAATGCATAATGACAAACCACAGCTTCGGTTGTATATATATAGGAATAGAACAAGCTTTCCTAATCCTACTACAATTCTAATATAACTAGAATATTAAAACCGACATTCACCCCATGGGCTCGGATCAATAGCTGCTGCTGCCCCATGGGCTCGGGTCAGACATTAGCCCAACATTCACCCCCTAATTTCTGACTCGAGATAGGGAGGTCTTCAACTCCGAGTAACTCTTGCATTTCCTTGAACTTAATCCTTGCGAGCTTTCGTCAGATATCAGCACGTTGCAAATCACCTCCTACAAACTCAACTTGTACTTGGCCTCTTTCAACACATTCTCGGATAAAATGATAACGTGTGTTTATATGCTTGCTTCTCCCGTGAAAGACTGGATTTTTCATAAGTGCAATAGCCGATTTGTTGTCAACAAATAAGACCACCACTCTTTCTTCCATTCCGGTTATTTCACTCAACAATCCACGTAACCATATCCCTTGACACGCGGCTGAGGTTGCAGCCATGAACTCGGCTTCACAAGACGATAGAGCCACCGTGTTTTGCTTTTGTGAGCACCAAGTGATAGGTGATTTCCCTAGATAAAATACGTGCCCAGTTGTGCTTCGACCATCATCTTGGTCCATAGCAAAACTACTATCACTAAACCCTACTAACTCCTTGGTTTTCTCTTGGTTGTATCATATTCCAAAATTTAAACTACCTTGGATATACCTTAGTATTTGTTTCACAGCTGCCATATGTGATTCTTTTGGTTCTTGCATGTAACGACTAACCAAACCAACCGAATAAGATAAATCAGGTCGAGTGTGTAGTAAATACCTTAAACAACCAACTCGTCGTCTAAACAGAGTTGCATCAACTGGTCTTCCTTCCTTGTCCATGCTTAACTTCATTCCAGGTTCTAATGGACATTGTGTAGGATTCGCTTCATGCATCCCAAAGATCTTTCAAGATCTTCCTTGCATAGCTTTCTTGACTTATTGAGATACTCGAATCCTCTTGCTTTACTTCAATGCCAAGATAATAGCTCAATTTTCCCAAATCACTCATATCGAACCTTTCTTGCATTTGTCTCTTAAATTCACCAATTTCGCTAAGCTTCGAACCGGTTACTAAGAGATCATCTACATAGACCGCAATAATCAAGATTGACTTATTTGTCTTCTTCACATACACCGCTTGTTCGTGTTGGCATCTTTTGAAAGACATTTGCTTGAGTTCTCTATCAAGTTTTGTATTCCACGCCCTTGGTGCTTGTTTAAGTCCATAAAGCGCCTTTTTCAACTTGTAGATCTTCCTTTCTTCTCCTTTCTTCACAAACCCCTCCGGTTGTGTAACAAACACTTGCTCTTTTAGTTCTCCATGTAAAAAATCTGACTTTACATCCAGATGATGTAGCTCCCATGCTTCTTTTGCGGCCAATGAGATTAATAAACGCATCGTTTCAATCCGTGCTACGGCGCAAATACCTTCGTCATAGTCAATTCCTTCCTTTTGAGCATAACCCTTCAAGTTAGGCTTTTTCTTTTGAAGCCTCGTATGGAGTTTTATTAACTAGAGCTCGAGTTGAAACTCTATTAATCAAGAATGTGGCGTGTCTAACTCCTTCAGCCCACATATAGTTTGGTACGTCTCGTGCTTTCAAAATGCTTCTAGTCATTCCCATAAGAGTACGGTTTCGCCTTTCCACGACTCCATTTTGTTGCGGTGTGTAGGGAGCGGTTAGATGTCTTGTTATACCCTCGTTTTCACAAAAGTTGGTAAATTCTTTTGAAGTGAACTCACCTCCTCTATCGGTCCTTAGGGTTATAATCTTGCTTCCCGACTTCTTCTCAACTAAAGCTTTGAACTTTTTGAAGTATTCAAATGCCTCACCTTTTTCCTTCAAGGTAAAAGTCCACATAAACCGTGAGAAGTCATCAATAAGAACAAATATGTACCTGTTTCGTGCTATGGATGGTGGAGAAATTGGTCCACATAGGTCGGCATGTATAAGTTGAAGAGAATGTGTTGCCTTAAATTTTGCAGCTTTAGGAAACGCCTTCTTGGTTTGTTTTCCTACCAAGCAAGATTCACACAACTTGTTCTCTTGATGAATTATTGGCAAATTTTCAACCATGCCCTTCCTTGCCATTAATTCCATCGTCTCGAAATTAATGTGACCCATCCTAGCATGCCATAACCAAGCATCATCTTCCATCTTTGCTTTGAGACACACCGGACTTCCAACTTGGAGCTTTATCTTGTAAAGTCTATTACTTGTTCTAGGAACCTTCATCAAGCTTGCCATCCGAGTCACGCATAGTAAGAAGGTTACCTTTCATACGAATGTCACATCCGCCCGTAGCTTGCCCAAGACTAATTATGTTGCTTTTTAGCTCGGGTAGGTAATAGACTCCATTGATTAACCGTTGCTCACCCGTTTTCCCTTCAATGATTATCGAACCCTTTCCTTTTATCTCGATGTAGGAGTTATCACCAAACTTCACTTTGCCGGAGATATTCTCATTCAACTCCGAAAAGTATTCTCGGATCCCCGTCATGTGATTACTTGCTCCATTATCCAAATACCAAGTGTCTTCCTCGTTTGGCTTAGTATTCAATTGGTTTGGGATAATCTTTTCTTCATTCAAGAAAACTACTTCTTGAACGCTTTTCATCATAAAAAGTGTTAGGTCATCATCATCCTCCGTTTTCAAAAGGTTTGATTCATGCTTTTTCTTTTGTTCACTGCGTTCGGGACAATTAGAAGCAAAGTGACCATATTCATCACACCTGAAGCATTGAATCTTTGAAAGGTCTCGACTTTTGTTCTTCTTTTGATCCGTCTTGCTCCCGGAGTTGTTTTGGTTTCCACGGTTGTGGTTATTAGCTTGACCACTACCACGAGATTTGTTTTGAGAAGAAAAGTTTTGACCTTTACCGTTGCCACAGAAGAATTCCTTCCTCGACCTTTCTTATCATATCTTTCAGCCCTTCCGAACATCAATTTGCCTTGATCTTCAGAAGTGGTGTCAACACCCTTCATTCTTCCTTCAAAAGCTTTCAACCTTCCATTTGCTTCTTGAAAAGACATAGTATTCAAGTCAGCAAATTGTTCTATTGAGGCAACAATTGCAACATACCTATCCGAACGGATGCAAGCAGTTTCTTAACAAGTTTCTTGTCTTCATAAACTGTTCCCAAGCTGTTGACTTCAGTTACAATTTTGCCCAACCTAGCCGCAAAGTCATCGATTGATTCGTTGACTTTCATCTTTAAAGATTCGAATTCCGTCTCCAAGGTTTGCAACCTTGCGTCTCGAACCTGATCAACACCCACATACCGGTCTTCAAAGCTCCTTGCAGTTTTCTTTGGCTGTGTGGAATTGTGAAACTTGAAAAACAAGTTCTTCTGGAATCGCCTGGAAAAGTAACGCAACTGCCATGTGATCTTGCTTAGCAACAACTTGTGTTCCTTCCCCTGGTTCCAGTGCATCGAGTATTCCATGGACTCGGAATACCGCTTTAACTCTTATTGCCCATATGTTATAGTTCGTGCTTGTTAACATTGGACATTGAAGAGCCGTTTTAGAATGTTCAATAGGTGGTTGACTCGACTCGCCTTGCACCATCCTTCTTGAACGCCTTTGTAAGTTACCGTGTAGTTGGATTGACTTCCAGCCCTAGAACACTCTTGTTTTACTTGCCTAAGTAAAACCAAGTGTAAAGTTTGAAACTTTATCGACTTCTTGAACCCTTTAGTCGACTACTTGGAAACCCTTCAGTGATCGACTACTCTTGGAACCCTTGTGATCGACTTCTGCTTGGAACCCTTGTGATCGACTACTCTTGGAACCCTTGTGATCGACTTCTGCTTGGAACCCTTGTGATCGACTACTCTTGGAACCCTTGTGATCGACTACTCTTGAACCTGGCTCTTGATACCAATTCAAGACCCACAACTGATCGGTTCACAAACAGAAACAACAAACACCCAATGTTACTTGGAATAAGCTCTCCAATTAATCAGAAAAATATTTGCTTACAAAAACTGATATTGAATGCATAATGACAAACCACAGCTCGGTTTGTATATATATATAGGGAATAGAACAAGCTTTCCTAATCCTACTACAATTCTAATATAACTAGAATATTAAAACCGACATTCACCCCATGGGCTCGGGTCAATAGCTGCTGCTGCCCCATGGGCTCGGGTCAGACATTAGCCCAACAACAACTTCCTCTGATAATCATCAACTTCATCATCTTCATCTACTTCATCATCTTCATCGACTTCATCAGCTTCATTAACGTCATTTTGTTCATTGTCCAAAGAGACGGGATGATGCCGAGGTCTGGTGCAAAGTTGGTTCATATGGAATTGGGTGGGACTACTTGGTCAATAGCATTTGTATAATCCATATTTACAGAATGCATACGACTTACAAGAATTGGACATATATTTACAGAGATTGCATCTAGGCTATTACATTAATCATAAGCATTCACAAATCTTAAACTCATTCTGCAGACACACATTCATAGATCATGCAAAACAAGCGATCATAGATGAACCATTTAGAGCAGCAATATCTAAAAAAATTACATTACAGTTCTAGAATTAATTAATTTCAATCTATTAATCACATCCAAACTAAAACAGTGACAATAAACACAGAGCCACAGAGGCACAAATATACTTAAAGTTATCTTGAAGTGTTGCTCTAAGGCTCTATATATTTGTATATCCTCGTCACTGGAATAAACCATATGATGCATAAGGGCGTGAGGCATATAGAGAATACATTATAAGATGTACCCGTTTGACCCTTTCCGGTTTTAGACTTTTAGCAAATCTTTTTTAATTTACCCTGTTGACCCGTTGCAAATAGAAAATGTATCAAACACTAGCAGTTTTCTGACTGAATTATGTATTGCTTCCCGACTCATCCAATTTCCAGTTTTCTGACTGAAAATGTATCAAACACTAGCAGTTTATCAGTAAGTCTTGACTGAATTATGTATTGCTTTCCAATCAAGGGTTTAAAATGTATCAAACACTAGCAGTTTTCTGATTTAATTCTTAAATTATTAAGCCAATTAAGCGAGTAAAGCTAGCACTAACCAAAATAGGATGACAAAGTTGGTCTTGAAAAGCTCTTTAATATCTTCTCTAGCACTAACTGCCTTCAATCCTCTCTGCAACAAACAGATTCAATCAACTTCACAGAAAGAAATCACATATTCAATTAACTACAATACAACTAATTATTAAGCTTCAAAACATCAAGTGTGAACTTCAAAACATCAAGTGTGAAACAAACGCAGGGATAACAAGCACAACAACGACAATAATTATACAGCAACAACAATATCAAGTTTCACATGCACCTCCTACACCTATGCGACCACTTAATACTACAAGAGGAAGTTCTTTATAAATTGCACAAGTTACAAAATTGATTTTATGGTGCAGTAAAGACTGTTGTTTTATTATTGGCTCTTTCATACAGGCTTGTTTTTAAATAACTCGCTATTTGATGTTTATTGAATTAGCAGAAGTGGTAGTTAGTAGCACAAGCTTGGACAGAGGGATATTACTGGCTCTTTCATACCTGCTTGTTTCTAGGATAAGACGTATGTTCCGTGTTTTGTAGATAGAAAGAGTCTTAGCCTTTGTTGTCCAAGCCCTCCAGTTTAAGGCTAGGCTACCTAGCGAGCTACCAGGATCCAAATATCGATATCTCTAACTTGCTGGTATCGTTTCCAATGGATGGGTGCCAATTATTACATTATACCCTCAGGTTACCAAGTTCTAATGGAAATAGTTTGGGAAAATGTTAAAAAGGAACATATGAAATAAATTGTTATCCATACAGGTTTTCATCTTGTTCATTTAGCTCAATCCTATCGCAAAGCTTTAAAAGCTTCTAACTAGAATAAACTAAAGTAACCTCTTTCGCTAAAAACTATCATAACTACCCAAATAAAAAACAAAGAGCATGTGTACATGACTTAGTAATATAAACAACAGATTCTCATATTCATGCCCTGAATTTACGGTTTCCTCAGAGAACTCATTCAATTGAACATTCCAACATTCTAGGTGAGCAGATTTTGATGAACGTCGTAAAAATCCGGGTCATAAAATGTGATCTGCCATAAACACGTTACCTATTTCCATACAAAATTTTAGGATCTAAATGAATTCCTACGAAAGCACACCTTACCATTATCGAGCTCACTTTTCTAAATGAGTTAACCTTTAACACCTTCCATCCCGACTAAACAAAAATACTCTATTTCGTTAACAACAATCATAATACGAGAAGCCATAACTTGAGTCACAAAATCAATACCAAAACATGAAATATAACACAAATTGCACAATATTAAGCTCAATCACAAAATCCATAATAGTCACATAAGTCGAACAAAAAAATTTTTTTTTCTAAAAATGGATTCAACCTAATTAATCACATTAATGATAGGCATAACTTCAGCAACTACGATATACATATAATCAATCACATCACGCACAACATCCTCATATCAAGTATCATGTCGCACAAATAAGCTAACCGCCATATCAAGAGCATCGATAAAATTAAGCATCTAACCTTTAAATCGCCGTCAAATAAGCTAACTATCAATAAGCTAATCGTCAATAAGCTAACCGTCTAATTCGCTATTATCACTAACCGTCAATTGATAATAAGCTCTCAACAACCGTCATAATGAAACCCTAAATGAACTAATGTAACGAATTTGGGGATTTTTTTATGAGGGAGATTGAATTTAAGTAATCAATTTTAAAACTTTCATTGGAACAGTGATTACGAGGGAGAGCTACCATCGACATTGAATTTGGGGATTTTTTTATGAGGGAGATTGAATTTAAGTAATCAATTTTAAAACTTTCATTCAGCGACATTGAATTTGGGGATTTTTTATGAACTTGTATTTATTTAGAATGTGTAAAAATGATTAAGTTGGTTATAATGAAGGACTATACATGTAAGATGGATATAGTAGAAGGATACAAATTGTAACTTTCAATAAAAGTCCACACTTTTTTTTGTGTAATTTTATTTGTTAGTTTTGTTGAGAATTTTTTGGTTTAAACTCACATGACTATGTGTCAGACAATTTATTTGCCACATGTGTAAGTGTGAATGATTTTTTATACATTTATAAGTGTGGTAAATTCAGAAAAAATTTACACGTTTATTCAAGTGTGGAGATAAAAATGTGTACATTTAGCCTTTTTTTTGTAGTGTGTTTACCGTGCATATGAGTACTAAGTTAAAGAAAAAACGTTCGCATAATAGTGATTTTCACAAAACGTTTCTCAAGAATCAAAAGTTTTCATAAAGCTTCGAAGTTATTCACATTTTGAAAAGTATCAATAATGAGAGTATGAATTGTTAAACATAAAGGAAGTCATAGCATAAGGATATTAAAACGAATTCGAAGGTATCACAAGAATTTGAGTACTAGGAAATAAAGTAACACTGAAAGAGAATATGAAGAATTGTACAAAAGTATAAACAAATAAATGAACACGTTTAGAAAAACATTCGTACCTGTATTGTCATCCAAAAAGATGCTAACGGCAAAAGATCTCATACGCTTGTCACCAATCTATTTGAACAATAACTAACATTAGTTAGAGTTAACGACATAAATGGTCTTTGTGGTTTGCCGGGTGTTACAGATTCAGGCCATTTTTCATTTTTGTTACGGATCTTGTTCCTGTAGTTTCGACCTGTCACGGATCGGGTCCAAAATGCTTCATAAATGGTCCCTTTGGTTTTCTAGGTTTTACAGATTCAATGCATTTTTCTTTTTCATTACGAGTGTTTTTGGACTAGATCCGTACGCTTTGGACCGGATCCAGACGGCCGTAAACAACGGGACCATATTAGTAACAAAAATAAAATATGAACTAAATCCGTAACACCCGGAAAACCACGGGTACCATTTATGTAGTTAATTCTATTAGTTATGCTATCATCACTAAGCTAACATATAATCCACTAGACTTCTAAGGGTCCACTCTCCTAAATGTTTTAGACGTGCATATAGTTAATTAAAACCTGTATTAGTGTTTTTATCTAGTAACTTGCTCAACTACTGTAGTCCAATTAGCTTCAGGGGGCGTTTGGTTGGGGCAATTTTGGGGATATTAGAGGCATTTGCATTTTAATTCCCTTCAAATGTCAAGTTTGGTAACTCAAATGGGGGAAATTGAAGCAATTTACAATTCCTCGAATTGCCAAAATAGGGAGAATCAGAATGCCTCTAAAAAGTGAGGAATTTTAATTTGCTTGAAAAAAAATTTATAAACTTTTTTCTTATTGTTTTTTTATAAACTTTTAAATAGAATATTTATGAAATTTTTTTATAAACTTTTTTATAAATTTTTATAAACTATTTATAGATTTTTTATAAACTTTTATTATAAATTTTTTATAAACTTTTTTTTATAAATTTTTATAAATTTCTTATAGATTTTTTTAAACTTTTTTTATAAACTCTTTATAAACTTATAAATTTTTATAAACTTTTTTATAATTTTTTTTAAATTTTTATAAATTTTAGAAATTTTTATAAACTTTTTTATAAACTTTTTATAAACTTTTATAAGTTTTATAAACTTTTATAAGTTTTTATAAACTTTTTTTTTATAATTTTTTTTTATAAATTTCTTATAAACTTTTTTAATAAATTTTTTATAAACTTTTTTCATAAATTATTTATAAACTTTTTTTATAAATTTTTATAAACTTTTTATAAATTTTTCTATTTTATAATTTTTTATAAACTTTTAAATAAATTTTATGAATTTATATTAAAAAAAAAAAAAAAATTATAAATATCTGTGAACCAAACATGCGAATTCCGGAATTTTAAATTCTCAAGAATTTAAATTTTCTAGAATTTAAAATTCCGGAATTTCAAATTACCCCAACCAAACGCCCCCTTAGAACTTTCATACAAGGAAAACACGTTCTCGTTTTTTTATTGTTTTGTTCTTTCTTTGTTCAAGTCAACTATATTCAAGAATTACGTTTACCAAAAGATTTTTTTAACAAAAGTCATACTTTAATTTATACTACGTATTTAGTAACAAAATAGAATAGGATCGTATTATGAGGCTTGAACTTCATCAAAATGTCTTGTTTAATGAATCACATGATGCTAAGACGTTATCTAAGCTTAGTTTCAAAATGAAAATCATACAGTAGAATCTTTACTGATTTCATTCCAAGTTAAGTTAGTAAACCCAATTGATGTAAACCTCAAGCATGAAGCTCTTGCGGTTATTGTAAATCATCCTCCAATACCAGTATCACTCATGGTTAGTTTATTTTTTATTATTTAACTTACTGTTAATCACCTTTTTGCATATAAATACCTAAAATTATTTGATTATATGAATTAGTGATGGTTGACTTTAATTGGTCAAACTAATTCATTTATGTTGTAAAGTTATATTAAATAGATTGGTAGGTAATCATGTTATTAGATTAGTATATATATATGTGTATTCGATTCTGTGGATAGATTAAGGGGGTGTTTGTGTTTGGCTAAGCTTATGAATTGGGTTTATGCTTATGTTATATAAACTCGTAAGCCTTTGCTAAGTGTTTAGCTTAGCTTGTCATAATTAATAGAGTTGATGGCATCTAATGGCGACAAACTTTCTCAAATGTTTACGTATCAGTTATGAACCCAATAAAATACCACAATACCCATCATACTTTCAAATTCTAGCTCGATATCATACTCTTGCATATGTGGATTTTATTTATTTTATTTTTTTTAAAGTTAATTACGTGAAGTTAGTTGCTTCAAATTACCCATCGAACTTTGTTAATCAGACATGAACGCAATCTGACGTGGATCATAACGGTACAAATTTATGACGTGGCATGTACATTAGTTGCAGACGTGGATTTTGGAGGTACAAAACGGGTTTTTGTTGATATCAACACAAAACAAACAAAGTTTGATGGCTATTGTGGTATTTTATTGGGCTCATAACTGATATGTGAACATTTGAGAAAGTTAGATGTCATTAACCCTAACTAATAAGGTAAAATGACAAAAAAAGTACATGAACATTAAATGGGTGTATTAAATGAGGGTATAAAAGTCCTTTTATATAAAATCCTTATATAAGCCCACCCCTCCTCAAATAAGCAACACAGTTTGGGCTTATCAAAAACCCCTTATATAAGCTCATAAGCCTGGTCAAACACTTGGTTTAGACTTATTTAATATATATAAGCTAATAAGCTCATAAGCCCATCATATGCTTTCCAGCCTCTAAATTGTATTCTGATACATATAGAGATATTATAGACTGGTATTCGCACCGATCGGTTTCACCACTTCTGGTTGACACGATATGGAATATATTCAATGTGTTACGAGAAAAAGATTGATGTGCTGTTATGAAATGCAAACAGTTATGTAATGTTTTTGATTCATATATAGATACAATTCTCCGCTCCAAATGTAAAAAAGGAGTCTTTAAAAGTGATTGGATTGAATTGTTTACACAAGTGATTGTATTGAGTTTTTTGACCGTTTTAAAAGAATGAGATCATATAGGAATTAGGATGGATTTCTCGCGAGAAATATAACTGGTGAAGAGATATATTCGTTTGTAGATTTTTATAAGCATATATACGTTTAGTGTGTTTGAACATATGTTGGAAAAAATGGTATGCACTTTATCATTATTGATCCCTTGATAGCAAGTCAGAATCATTTATTTTGATGATTTCGTTTCACAACCACAAACCAAGATAAAAGGTAGGATGATAGTTTATTTTTTTTATTATTTAACTTACTGTTAATCACCTTTTTGCATATAAATACCTAATTTTTTGATTATATGAATTATTGATGGTTGACTTTAATTGGTCAAACTAATTCATTTCTATTGTAAAGATATAATAAATAGATTGGTAATCATGTTATTAGATTAGTATATGTGTATTCGATTATGTGGATAGATTAAGGGGGTGTTTGTGTTTGGCTAAGCTTATGAATTGGGTTTATGCTTATGTTGTATAAACTCGTACGCCTTTGCTAAGTGTTTAGCTTAGCTTGTCATGATTAATAGGGTTGATGATTGGCATCTAATAGCGACAGACTTTCTCAAATGTTTACGTATCAGTTATGAACCCAATAAAATACCACAGTACTTATCAAACTTTCAAATTCTAGCTCGATGTCATACTTTTGCTTACGTGGCATGACTGGCCGGTTAACTTGCATACGTGTTTTTTATTTATTTTTATTTTATTTTATTTTATTTTTTTAAAGTTAATTACGTGAAGTTAGCTGTTTCAAAATACCCATCAAACTTTGTCAAATGTTTCAAAATACGCATCAAACTTTGTCAGATGTTCACTTATCGCATACGAATAACTGACGTGGATCATAACGGTACAAATTTATGACGTGGCATGTACATTAGTCGCTGACATGGATTTTGGAGGTACAAAACGGGTTTTTGTTGGTATCAACACAAAACAAACAAAGTTTGATGGGTATTGTGGTATTTTATTCGGCTATATGTGAACATTTGAGAAAGTTCGTTGCTATTAGATGCCATTAAACCCTAAGGTAAAATGACAAAAAAAGTACATGAACATTAAATGGGTGTAACTATTAAATGAGGGTATAAAAGTCTTTTTTATATAACATCCTTATATAAGCCCACCCCTCCTCAAATAAGCAACACAATTTGGGCTTATCAAAACCCCTTATAAGGCCTAGCCAAATATTTAGTTTAGGCTTATTTAATATATATAAGCTAATAAGCTCATAAGCCCATCATATAAGCTTAGCCAAACACGCCCTAAATTGTATCTGTATACGCGAATATAGAGATATTATAGACTGGTATTCGCACTGATCGATTTCACTGTCTGGGTTGACATGTATATAGGAATATATTCAATGTTTTACGAGAAAAAGATTGATGTGCTGTTATGAAATGCAGATAGTTAGGTAATGTTTTTGATTAATATATAGATACGATTTCTCCGTTCCAAATGTAAAAAAAGTCTTTAAAAGTGATTGGATTGAATTGTTTGCGACAAGTGATTGTATTGAGTTTTTTGTGACCGGTGTAAAAGAATGAGATCATATAGGAATTAGGATGCGGATTTCTCGCGACTGACGAGAAATATAACCTGGTGAAGAGATATATTCGTTTGTAGATTTTTATAAGCATATATACGTTTAGTGTGTTTGAACATATGTTGGAAAAAATGGATGCACTTTATCATTATTGATCCCCGCATAGCAGTCTGTAAATCATTTATTTTGATGATTTCATTTCACAACCACAAACCAAGATAAAAGGTAGGATGATACTTTACTGAAAACATATACTAGGTTGGAAAGAACTGATATTTATAAAAATCGGCAATTAAGCCTGAAAAAAGAACCAAACAGAAATAGAATAGTACTAATTTTGTCTTCTCTCCTCGACCATCCAACATAGCAAATGATTAAGCATTAAAGAGATGTTTGGGGATAGAAGATGCTTGTGTACTCGGTACTTGTTAGTGCGTGTGATAAGCCTTGGTCACAGGTTTTGGTTACTACGCTTACAGAAACACACAATAATGGAATGTTTTAGTTTAAAAAGTACTAAATTGAAGATTCTAGCTCTAGATTGTGCAGTTCTAATAAAGATGAAGCAAGATTAATGATAACTATATCCGACGCACCAATGACAAATGCACATTTATATTAAGTTAAATCTCTGTTTTCAACAATATCTTAGTATCATAAAATTGTTTAATTTGCAACTTAGAAAGAACTGATATTTCTAAAAATCGGCAATTAAGCCTGAAAAAAGAACCAAACAGAACTAGGATAGTACTAATTTTGTCTTCTCTCGTAGTCCATCCAACAAAGCAAATGATTAAGCATTAAAGAGATGTTTGGGGATAGAAGATGCTTATGTACTCGGTACTTGTTAGTGCGTGTGATAAGCCTTGGTCACAGGTTTTGGTTACTACGCTTACAGAAACACACAATAATGGAATGTTTTAGTTTAAAAAGTACTAAATTGAAGATTCTAGCTCTAGATTGTGCAGTTCTAATAAAGATGAAGCAAGATTAATGATAACTATATCCGACGCACCAATGACAAATGCACATTTATATTAAGTTAAATCTCTGTTTTCAACAATATCTTAGTATCATAAAATTGTTTAATTTGCAACTTAGAAAGAACTGATATTTCTAAAAATCGGCAATTAAGCCTGAAAAAAGAACCAAACAGAACTAGGATAGTACTAATTTTGTCTTCTCTCGTAGTCCATCCAACAAAGCAAATGATTAAGCATTAAAGAGATGTTTGGGGATAGAAGATGCTTGTGTACTCGGTACTTGTAAGTGCGTGTGATAAGCCTTGGTCACAGGTTTTGTTACTACGCCACATAATGGAATGTTTTAGTTAAAAAAGTACTATTTTGAAGATTCTAGCTCTAGATTGTGCAGTTCTAATAAAGATGAAGCAAGATTAATGATAACTATATCCGACCACCAATGACAAAATGCACATTTATATTAAGTTAAATCTCTGTTTTCAACAATATCTTAGTATCATAAAATTGTTTAATTTGCAACTTAGAAAGAACTGATATTTCTAAAAATCGGCAATTAAGCCTGAAAAAAGAACCAAACAGAACTAGGATAGTACTAATTTTGTCTTCTCTCGTAGTCCATCCAACAAAGCAAATGATTAAGCATTAAAGAGATGTTTGGGGATAGAAGATGCTTGTGTACTCGGTACTTGTAAGTGCGTGTGATAAGCCTTGGTCACAGGTTTTGGTTACTACGCTTACAGAAACACACAATAATGGAATGTTTTAGTTTAAAAAGTACTATTTTGAAGATTCTAGCTCTAGATTGTGCAGTTCTAATAAAGATGAAGCAAGATTAATGATAACTATATCGAACTCACCAATGACAAATACACCTTTATATTAAAGTTAAATCTCTGTTTATCAAGCATATGTTAGTATCATATAATTGTTTAATTTGCAACTTAGAAGGGCAGCTGCTCTGTTGGCCCTCATACCAATATGATGTTTCTACTGTTTCTCATTCGAGTTCAACATCTTCCAAACTACAATCATGTATTTGGCCGTATAGCATAGTAGCTCTTAATTGTCAAAAATATTAGCAAAGTATCATTTAAAATGTTTGATAGCTTGAAGGTAACCGAAAGGGTTGTGTGAGTAATCATTTTTATGTGATATATTGGCTAGGAAGCACGGACACGGCAAAAACCTCGACGTGGCAGTGTCTGACACGGACACGCCTCGGACACGGCTCGGACACGTGTCCGACACGCACGTGCCGTGTCCCACGTGCTGTTTGGGCTGGACACGGATTTGGACACGTCTGGACACGGATTTGGGCACGGTCAAAATCGATCAATCTACCCGAGACCTTTATCACAAGATCTTAAAGCCATAAGTTTTCTCCTTGTGTTCTTCGAAGATGAAACAAGAAAGATTAATGCTCGGTTGTACTTGTGTTTGTGTTGATTCGATTGGATAGATGTTTTAGGTGTTCAGTTATGATTGATGAAATCGAAATATGTTAACTGAGTTTGATGATGATGATGAAGATGAGATGATCTTTTGACTGCTAGATCAGTTTGGAGAGTTTAGAGAAGTATTGGTAGGCGATGTTTAGAGAGATGTGTTTAGGGTTATGAGAAATGACTAGTAATTAGGGTTATCTCAACTTTAATACCGGGTATTTCATTTGATTGGGCCGGGTATTCATTTGTTAAGATGGGCTGGATTGCTATCAAAATCAGGAACAGGCTTGTGTGTTTAATAATGATCCGACTATTGGTTTTGGCCTGACATGAGTTGCTGCATATTGATCACCTTTAATTTATAAAATAAATATTTAATTCCTGTGTCCACGCCGTCCGTGCCCTATATTTTAGATTTTTCCGTATCGCCGTGTCCGTGTCCCACCGTGTCCGCAAGAACCTAGTATATTGGTATCTACCATGCATGAATGTAAATATACTGATTTATGCGCATTTTTCTTGTGTAACGCTCCATTTTCTTTGATCTTGCAGGTTTATGGGCTATTGAAGTTTGATCTGCCATATGACTACCAAGGTTAGTGTGTATGGGTGTGTTATTTGGAATGAAGGGACATAGGCTATATTTACTTATTTAGAATGTAATATACTCCTTATATTTTATTATTATTTTGGATAGCTCTCTTGATAGAGGTTGGAGGAGATCTGATGTTTTCTTTACAAGCCAGAGATGGAGAAGACATGTTGTCCATCTTATACGCATTCAGACTAAAGCT
>OU343218.1:243611618-243722502 GCA_910596185.1 Chrysanthemum makinoi
CATTTGAGAAATTTCGTTGCTATTAGATGCCATTAACCTAATTAATATAGGTAAAATGACAAAAAAAGTACATGAACATTAAACGGGTTTAAATGTTAAATGAGGATATAAAAGTCTTTTTTATATAACATCCCTATAAGCCCACCCTCGTTAAATAAGGAACCACAGATTGGGCTTATCAAAAACCCCTTATATAAGCTCATAAGCCTAGCCAAACACTTAGTTTATGCTTATTTAATATATAGCTATAAGCTCATAAGCCCATCCTATAAGCTTGGCCAAGCGCTAAATTGTATCTGTATACACGAATATAGAGATATTATAGACTGGTAATTTGCACTGATCGGTTTTAGTGTCTGAGTTGACATGTATATAGGAATATAGCAATGTGTTACGAGAAAAAGATTGATGTGCTGTTATGAAATGCTGACAGTTATGGAATGTTTTTGATTAATATACATATCTGATTTATCCGTTCCAAATGTAAAAAAAAAGTCTTTGAAAGTGATTGGATTGAATTGTTTGTGACAAGTGATTGTATTGAGTTTTTGTGACGGTGTAAAGGAATGAGATCGTGTAGGAATTAGGAAGCGGATTTCTCGCCAGAAATATAATCAGATATATATATGTTTGTAGATTTTTATACGCATTAGTATAGCGTTGGGATGTACCTTATATATACGTTTAGTGTGTTTGAACATCTGTTGGAGAGTATATTATGCACTTTACCATTATTGCTACCCGCATAGCGGTCTGTAAATCATTTGTTTTGATGATTTCATTTCACAACTAGCAACTACAAACCAAGATAAAAGGTAGTATAGTACTTAACTGAAAACATATAGGTTGGAAAGAACTGATATTTCTAAAAACTGGCGATTAAACCTGAAAAAAGAACCAAACAGAAGTAGGATAATACTTATTCGCAAATGATTAAGCATTAAAGAGATGTTTGGGGATAGAAGATGCTTGTGTACTTTCGGTACTTCTTAGAGCGTGTGTATAACTCTTGGTAGCAATTTTATTTCCTACGCTTACAAAAACCGTACGGGCTGTTTGAGTTAAATAAAAGTACTATTTTTAAGATTCTAGTTCTAGATTGTGCAGTTCTAATAAAGATGAAACAATATTAATGGTTTCAATATCCGGCCTTACATGACAAATGCACCCTTATATTAAGTTAAATCTCTATGTATCAAGCATATCTTAGTATCATAAAATTGTTTAATTTGCAACTTAGAAGAATTGCATTTGCTGTTTGTCTTACACCAAGATTAAGGGGTGTTTGGCTAAGCTTATGAATTGGGTTTATACTTATGTTATATAAACTCGTAAGCGAAGTGTTTAGCTTAGGTTGTCATAATTAATAGGGTAGATGGCATCTAATAGCGACAAACTTTCTCAAATGTTTACATTATCGATTTATGAACCCAATAAAATACCCACTACCTATCAAACCTTCAAATTCTAGCTCGATGTCATACTTTTGCTACGTGGCATGGCCGGCAACCGGGCTACGGTTAAATTGCATCGCGTTGATTTTTTAATTTTTAAAGTTAATTACGTGAAGTTAGCTCTTTCAAAATACCCATCAAACTTTGTCAGATGTTCACTAATCACATATGAACGCAATCTGATGTGGATCATAACGGTACAAATTTATGACGTGGCATGTACATTAGTCGTTGACGTGGATTTTGGAGGTAAAAAACGGGTTTTTGTTGATATCAACACAAAACAAACAAAGTTTGATGGGTATTGTTGTATTTAATTGGGCTATATGTGAACATTTGAGAAAGTTCGTTGCTATTAGATGCCATTAACCCTAAGGTAAAATGACAAAAAAAGTACATGAACATTAAATAGGTGTAACTATTAAATGAGGGTATAAATGTCTTTTTATATAAAATCCTTATATAAACCCACCCCTCCTCAAATAAGCAACACAGTTTGGGCTTATCAAAACCCCTTATAAGGCCTAGCCAAACATTTAGTTTAGGCTTATTTAATATATGTAAGCTAATAAGCTCATAAGCCCATCATATAAGCCTAGCGAACCGCCCTAAATTGTATCTGTATACTGTGAATATAGAGATATTATAGACTGGTATTCGCACTGATCGATTTCACTGTTTGGGTTGACATGTATATAGGAATATATTCAATGTTTTACGAGAAAAAGATTGATGTGCTGTTATGAAATGCAGACAGTTAGGTAATGTTTTTGATTAATATATAGATACGATTTCTCCGTTCCAAATGAAAAAAAAGTCTTTAAAAGTGATTGGATTGAATTGTTTGCGACAAGTGATTGTATTGAGTTTTTTGTGACCGGTGTAAAAGAATGAGATCATATAGGAATTAGGATGCGGATTTCTCGCGAGATATATAACCTGTTGAAGAGATATATTCGTTTGTAGATTTTTATAAGCATATATACGTTTAGTGTGTTTGAACATATGTTGGAAAAAATGGTATGCACTTTATCATTATTGATCCCGCGCAGCAGTCTGTAAATCATTTATTTTGATGATTTCATTTCACAACCACAAACCAAGATAAAAGGTAGGATGATACTTTACTGAAAACATATACTAGGTTGGAAAGAACTGATATTTCTAAAAATCGGCAATTAAGCCTGAAAAAGAACCAAACAGAACTAGGATAGTACTAATTATGTCTTCTCTCGTCGACCATCCAACAAAGCAAATGATTAAGCATTAAAGAGATGTTTGGGGATAGAAGATGTGCTTGTTATTACTCGGTACTTGTTAGTGCGTGTGATAAGCCTTGGTCACAGGTTTTGGTTACTATGCTTACAGAAACACACAATAATGGAATGTTTTAGTTAAAAAAGTACTATTTTGAAGATTCTAGCTCTAGATTGTGCAGTTCTAATAAAGATGAAACAAGATTAATGGTAACAATATCCGACGCATTTATTTGGTATCTACCTGCTGCATGAATGTAAATATACTGATTTATGCATTTTTCTCGTTAATAACGTTCCATTTTCTTGATCTTGCAGGTTTATGGGCACACAGTTTAACTGTATATGACTACCAAGGTTAGTGTGTATGGGTGTGTTATTTGGAATGAAGGGACATAGGCTATATTTAGAATGTAATATAATTTCAAATTTATTATTATTTTTGGATAGCTCTTCTTGATAGAGGTTGGAGGAGATCTGGATGTTTTCTTTACAAGCCAGAGATGGAGAAGACATGCTGTCCATCTTATACGATTCGTATGAAGGCAGCTGTTTTTGTTCCTTCCAAAGAGCAAGTTCGAGTATCTAAACGAATGCAAAGGTGTCTTCATATCTCCCAAAGGATAATATGATCTCTGTTTCTGTTCTTTCTCAAACATCAATCTGAAATATTAGTTGCTATCTCCTTCCTTACCTATGGTATACTTTTAAGTACTATAAACTACTTAATGCTATATTGATATGCAATAATCAACTTAATTGCAGATTTTTAGATGGTTCACTGAATGTTAAGAAACCGGATGAACAAATTGACACGTCAATTGTTTCAAACCACATTTCCAATAACGATTCTGTCAGTTCAGTACAACCGGAGACTGACCAAGTAATCAACTATTTATCTGACCAGATTGATTCTGGTCTACTGCATACTGAACGAGGGGGTTTCCTAGTGATATTCAATTTCCTAAAGCTTCTGTCAAACTTGTTGCACCAAGCAAGAGGAAATTACAAGCTGAAGGACCACAAGATCTTTTGTATTCCAGCAACATCTCTTTCCAGATTGCTGCTGCTTTAAGGCGGGCCAATAAGACTGACTTCACACATAAAGATCCAAAGTTTATTGCTGAGGTGTTATCGAGCCATTTAGCTAATACGGCATCAGCAATTGGTTTGCTGGTAAAAGCTTGCAATGGGCATATTAATTTTTATTCTACAGAAACACAAACTCAAACGGATGCAATGATTGAAAGACCCACAATTTCTAAAGAGAGTTCTTCAAGTGACTCTGGAAAAGTTCAGATCAAGAGATGGAGTCTTGAGCTTCGTTTAAATAGGTCTACTTTTGATCCAGAAGAGTATGCATTGTACAGAAAATACCAAATCAAAGTGCATAATGATACGCCCGATCCGCTCACTGAAAGTTCTTACAAGAGGTTCTTGATTGACAGTCCCTTGGTTTTTGTTCCACCAAATGGAGATAATACAGTTCCTCCTTGTGGATTTGGTTCCTTCCACCAGCAATATTTGATTGATGGGAAGCTTGTTGCAGTTGGTGTGATTGATATTCTCCCTAAATGTTTGTCGAGTAAATATCTGTTCTGGGATCCCGATTTTGCTTTTTTGTCACTCGGTAAGTACTCAGCACTACAAGAAATAAATTGGGTCAAAGAAAATCAAAGTCATTGTCCTACGCTGCAGTATTATTATCTTGGCTATTATATTCACTCGTGCAACAAGATGCGTTATAAAGCAGCATATCGTCCTTCTGAGCTTCTATGTCCTCTTCGTTACCAGTAAGTTCTTTTATGCCTTATGCAAGGTAAAAGCGGGTCAAGCGGGTGAAAATCAATTAACGAACATGTACTTGCAGGTGGGTTTCTTTTGATATTGCAAAGAGGCTACTTGATAAGAAATCGTATGTTGTACTGTCTGATTTTGCCACCTTACAGCATGAGGCGGCTTCATCACCTAATTTGATTGAAGATCAAATAGAAAATGAAAACGAGTCTTTTCCAGATGAATCAAATGATATGCGGATAGATGCAGATGAAGAAATGTCTGAAGTTGCTTTTGAAGACTCTGATGATGAATCAGGACCAGAAACCACTAGTTTAACGCCTGCAGAATTGCGAAAAGATGTTAGTAATATCGTCATTGGTTTGAAGGGCATGCATTTGAAATATAAGGTACACTTCTAACAAAATCATTTGCATTTTCGTTCTTCATGGCTTTCTGCATTTTGCTTATATAATTAACTGGGCATTGATTCCGGGCTATGTTTTATCTCGAATGTGTAATAAATAGCTTAAGAAGATACGGGTCAAATGGACGAAATTTGCCCAAATGGTTTTTCAAATCAAGCGAAGCAAAGGGCATTAGCACAAAAAAACAAAATAAGGTGAACGTTACTTTGAACAGACAAAAACACAAAATTTGGTGAACGGTACTTTGAACACCCAAATATCCATTATAGCGGATAATGCTTAAAACCTCCTAAACCTTTTTTCAAGTATCTAAATCTTCTGGAGAAAATTTGTTTCGACCAACTTTACGACCCAATACATTATGAGCCATAACAAATGATCTTAGCTCACCCATTCGCCACCTCCTTTTTATAATAGAAAGGCCCTTTGTGCCACCTCTAACTATATGCCGACAAAGAAGAGTGTATAATATGTTTATTTTTGGTTTTTGAAGGATTTAAGACAAGCATTTGGACCAAATGAAAGGAACTACCTGGAAACTCAGTTGGATAAATACGTAACGGTTGTGGGTACCGATCTTTCTGAGCGAATGATTTACTCTATCAGCTAATTCAGTTGTGATTCACGAGATGCATTCTTGGTTTGGTCAGAAGTAAGGTTAAATGTTTTCAAAAACAAAACGAAAAAAATGCTTCAAAGGGTGTTGTTTTCTTGAAATTGTATTTCATCTTGTGGTTGCACTAGAGCGCTTGGCCAAGTTAAAATGACTGTGTTATCCGTTGACTATTTGACTTATGATGCACATAGTACAACATAAACGTGATTTTTTTTTTAATTTTTTTTTTATTTATTTATTTTTTTAATGCTTGAGCATATACTCCATTATGTACTAAAACCTTTTAAGTGCATTTTAAAACTTTATTGGAAAAACGCAACATAAAAATGCCTATCGTTTTATTATATAAGTACATCTTTCTATTTTGTGTTTAAACTTGGTCAATGATCATTTTAGAAACTTTACCGCGATTGCACAATTTTGGGATTGTGAAATTAGAATGTAGTTGCAAATAATTCTTTTGAAAAGCATATGATTAGGGGTGGAAACGAGGTGAGCATGCGGCACGGTTGGCTTGTTTATGTAAAGCCGAGCTCGAGCCCGTTTGACCTCATATTTTGAGCTCAAGCTTTCCGTGAAATTTTACAAGCTCGAGCTCGGTTTGGGCTTAACTAATTTATATGATGTGTTGAAGAAAACAAAGTTCAAATGGAGCTCGACTCGTTAACACAAGGCTCAAGCTCGTTAATCAAACTAGGCTCGAGCTCGTTTAGTTCTTCTAACTTGTTTATACACGGTTATACATATAGACAATATATCTACGCATATATTTTTAGGGCTCGTTTAGGATCGTTAGCCTACTCGATCTTTTTGTATAGAGCTCGGGCTCGATTATTAAATGAGCCCAAGCTTGGAAACGAGCTCGGACTTCGAGCGCTGTTTAAATCGGCTTGTTCGAGCTTTTCTTGATCAATTTTGAACTTTTCAAAAGGCTCGGCTTGTTTCCGCCCTACATATGATCAAGAATGTGAAAATAGAAATGACGTCTTCTTTTTGCCTTGGTACAATTGCTGTAATCAAATTAAGGAAAGTATTGGAGTGACCATCTAAGGTTCAACCATCGAAATCCTTGATGGTTAGAAATGTTTTACATTTAATTTTTCATGGTGATGTCATTTAATTTTTTTGACCCAACTATATATATCAATTACTTTAAATAAAAGTTGTAATGATCTAGTTGAAACTTGAAATTATGAATTCGTGATTCATAAACTGTTATCATCAAGTCAAAGTAACTTTTCCATTAATTCCCATGAATTTACCGATAGCTTCTATATCTTTGTTCTTAAAACGAAACAACATAAGGATGTCTACACAAGCACACCTGCACAAATCCGTGTTGTTGAAGTAAATCAAAGGCAGAAAACACTCGTGTTTCATCACAGCTTACTTACAATAGTCTTGCTTAAAAATAGCATCAATACGAATTGTGAGAAAGGCAATCTAAATGCGTTATAGCGCATGCTATTATTTTAACACCACAGGTATATTATTTTCCAACAATCGTTCATTTACCAAGCAATATGCTCAATATCGTCGTACTAGTTAATAACATCTGGAGAAAGATGGGCTGTTGCAGAATGTAGATGTTTCATATGCCACGTCAATCATCATTCATCAAACATTATATGATTATCTTGAGCACCTCGCAATATTTGCTCCATGACTAACCATGTCACTGATTTCATCAGAACCAGAAAGCTTAACCCTGCATCATGCTTGCACTAATAACAATTTCAACATTGTTGTTTAACTAAATCAATTAATACTAGTATGGTACTAACCGTTCAAGGACTGATTTCCTTCCTTGTACTTTTGATTCTCGTCAAGGATCAATTATATATGGATTCTGATTTCTGAAGCATATAGTATTTGCGTATGAACTTACATATGTCCAGCCAACATTTGATCTGACGCAGAAAAGGTCAGCCACCATGTGCAGGCGGTCGAGTCATCAACCTATCTACTTTGACCCCAACAGTGACATTCACACTGTAGAACACAAGAAGACTCGGTGACACAAGGAAGATATATGGTAATAAGTTGGTTATTTGGATAAAAAAAAAATGCTCAAATATAAGAAAAAATGTACTAGCATATGCAACAAAATCGATTATGTACCTGTAATATTTTTGGGGCATATAAATATTTACTTGATGCCAACAACGTTAGCCAAGCAAACACTACCTTATGCGAATCACATATATATACCCCATTATCAGCATTGATAACCAAACAAACATTAAACTCCAAGTTGGATTTGGATGTACCAAAACAGAATAGGGCGGTTGGATTTAGTTGGAATTTACTTGACTTAAGATCGAGAAGATGGTTAGACTGGTGGAACAATGCTCCTGCTTTGTCTACTATACTTAACAGAAGGGAAATTTATTCTGCTGTATACTCTGATGGAGCAATGGTCTCTGTTGCATACAATTCATGTTCTAATTTCAAATGTTGGTGCTAAAGATAAGCCTTTTTGGCCAACTAATGATGGCAAAGAAGGTGCATTTGCTAGTAGTCATGTGGAAGGATCGTTGGCCAAATTGTATACTGGGAAGACTTTGAATTGCTCTTTATTTAAGAAAGATGTTGACTCACACAAGCACTTATACTTCGATTGCTAGTACTCAAATGAATTGTGGTGAAAGCTGCAACGCTTAACTAACATGAAGACAAAGCTCAAAGGATTGGAGGATAGTATTGAGCAGTTGCAGTCAAGAGAAAGGAATTCTGATATTCCTATTCAATGAGTATATGGAGCATTATAAGAAGATTGAGCCTGGCAAATACAGCTTATTATATTTGTACGAAGGAATCAGAGGCTGTTGCAGTCAAGAGAAAGAAATTTTGATATTCCTATTCAATGTAATATTGGAAAATTTGAGGAGCAGTTATGCAGGCTGAAAGAATTTGGAAGATTCAGATGAATAAGAGATAATAAAGGAATGGTTATAGATGTTCATGCATGTTTTTTTTTGGTAACCATGATTTCCGGCCTTTTGGCCGACTAATCCACGGGATTTTAGTCACGGCAACCAGACTCAAACGGGTAAAGCCCTCCTCTCTTCAGGAAGGTTGGCGTGTTTGTATATGGTGAGTCATGAAAGATGGGACTAGCTAACCTATGTACACATTGGTAATAGTCTTTGTCAAGAATTGTGGGTGATGGAGGTCTGCATTTGGAAGAATTACTAGGATTATTGATGAGGCCTTGATAAGTTTGCTGCCATATACCTTTGTTGTCCACGGTCTTAAGAATGGTTCTCTGTCATGCAGGTAGAATTCAGTTTTGGTTGATTGTGTTAGACTGTTGTTTGTATGATTGCTGAGAAAAAAATTGTAGACATCAGTAAAGAGTATCCAAAGCAATTTGGTCTCGTAATCAATTCATCAGTGCAAGCAGGTGGTGGTATTAAAAATGCAATGCAACCAATGTTACTTAAAAGCCGACAACCTCATACTTTTAGTTTCCTCTAAAACACGTCACAAACATCTGATTTGGTGCTTTAATTACTAAAAGAAAACATTACTGAATTGCCATTAAGGTCTAAAACATTGTTACACCCTTGCCAGAGACCAAGTAAATTTATTACTAATTCCTAACAACACACTAATAATTCAGGAATACGACTGCACAATTCATAAGGTTCCAGCTCCACCCCAAAATCCTCTGCCTGCATCACAATCTGTTTTAAGATCAAGAGAATTCCTAGGGTAAGGCATTTTGCACAATTTAATGAAAAAAGAAAACATGCGAAAAAAGGTACCTTTGATTTTCTAATGTCATTTCCGGAAATATACATGTCTTCTCTTCCTCTTCTTTAAGACCAAACTCTCGGCTGCATCAGCAATTGCATTGAACCATTTCACTTTTCTTGTTGACAACATGTAAGAACCCATCACCAATCCGACTAATGTACCACATCCATATCCCAACATCACCACTTCCCACGTAAACCCACTTTCCTCATCCAATCCTTCATCACTTTCAAGTTTTGGTTCATGTGAATGCTCACCACACTCTTTTGGCAGCGGAGTCCCACAGAGTTTTGGATTCCCACCAAAAGAGTTCCCTTCAAATGTCCTGAACTGAGGTCCTTCTGGTATATGACCCACAAGATTATTTTGAGAGAGATTTAACACTTCAAGGGTCTTGATGTCTGCAAGGCTTTGAGGAATCTCTCCTGAGAGTTGGTTCCAAGATAGGTCTAACGACTCAATCTCAGAGAGATTCCCTAGAGCATGTGGAATTGGACCAGTGAGGCTGTTGTGGGATAAGTTGAGCACTATTAGCGAATTAAGACCACTGATTATGTTTGGAATCTGTCCTTCAAATTTGTTATTGGACATATCAATAATTGTGTAGTCAACCAAAAGTTGTGGAAAATCTAGATTCACCCCTTTCACCGCAACAACGAATGAGTAATACTTTCCACCCATGTATAAATATTCTGGTTCTTCGCTGCTTTTAAAAACATTCTTCATGGAATTGAAATTTTGAAAATATTTTGCAGGGAGTTGACCTACAAACCTATTATGAGATACATCAAGAACTCGAAGACTTGGAAATGGAAATTTCACAGCAGAAGATGGCTGAATGTGTCCACGGAATCTGTTTGATTTGAGGACAAGAACATTCAAATATGGAAGGCCATCTAACCAACTTGGGAATGTACCATTTAAGTGGTTATTTCAAGATCAAACAATCAAGCGTGAGCATTTAGACAAGGAACTTGGCACCTCTCCTCTTAATTGATTTCCATTCAAACTAAGCCCTCTTAATTGTCCACAATCCCATATAACGTTTGGAATTGTTCCTTGAAAGCTATTGTTCTCCATATCTATCATTTCAAGATATGAGCTGATATTTCCAAAGCATTGCGGAATCGATCCATCAAAGAGATTATTCGACATATCTAAACACACTAGCTTGCTCATGTTGCAAATTGATGGAGAATGGCCCCTCAATAAGGTTGGACTGCAGATAAAGATATTGCAACCCATAATCACCTCAATCTCCTGCCCAATGAGGAATTTGGCCATGGATTTCGTTGCTAGATAGATCTAAGTAATAAAGTTGTTTCATGGCTCGAAATGAATTCGGAAACACCTTTAGCTTGCAAGAGGCCAATCCTAAGTAACCAATACCAGGGTTGACATAATGATTGGCATTCTTTGTTGTAACAGAGAAACCGCTGTATGAGAGATCGAGATAAGAAAGGTTTGTGAGGGTTGATAAGAATGTATCCAACTCCAATTCACCACTAAAATTATTATGTGAAAGGAACAGGTCAGTGAGGTTGGTGAGTTGTCGAAATGTTTGCACATCAGTTTGGCCAGCTAACTGATTGTTATGCAGGTATAAAAGTTTTAATGATGGAAGAGAAAATGACTCAAAAGGAACATTTCCACTGAACATGTTATCATATAGAGAGAGAACTTCTAAAGAGGGGGAAGTAAACAGCCAAGATGGCAATGTCCCATTAAGTTTGTTAGAATATAAACTCAGAGAAGTAAGGTGTGTTAGGTTAGCTGGGATTTCCGAAGGGATATCGCCTGTGAAAGAGTTAGCTCCCAAGCTGAGTGTTTCCAAAGAATGAAGATTGAAAAAGTAATGGTGTAATTTTCCTTGCAATCCAGTCATGGCAAGATTAAGTGATTTCAAAGAAGAAGATGTTAAGTCTGGTAGGTAAAACCGAAGAGATATTAACATGCCTAAGTAAAGTTTTCCAAATTAGTAAAATTTCGAAACATATTGATGAAAACATCTGGTCCAAGCTTCAAATCATTCCAAGAGAGATCAAGAGATACCATTTTTTGAAGGAGTGTGATATCCGGTGGGACTTGGCTAGAAAACCCACAAAAAGAGAGGTTGAGATGTGTGAGACTATTTGAAAACCTTCCTATTTCACGTGGAATTTGGGAACCACTAAAATTATTGCCAGCAAGGTTGAGTGATTGGAGATGAGGAAGGTTGAAGAGGGGTGTTGTTAAGATGGATGGTACCTTGTAGCCTTCCACAACTGACATCGATTCCGATAACGTCACCAGTGGAGCGGTCACATGTAATTCCATTCCAATTACAGCAATCTGTACTTGCGTTCCAGTTGATCATAATTGGATAATAACCCGAACCAAGAAAATATTGACAATCCCAGTAGCCTATTGAAAAATTGATGGAGGAAAGGCTATGTTTAAAGAGAAGCAAATCTTCACTTTGTTCTTTAGAGCATTTTTTAATCTTATTTAAAGAAGTGGAAGAAGCAAAAGTGGTGAAAGAAAAGAAAATGAAAAAGATACCTAACAGCTTTGAATAACCCATTGTGTTTTTTATTTTAATTTTAATTGCTATAAAAACTCACAATTGCTACAACTATATATACTAACACCGGTATTACAAGAAGTGTTAAAGTTGCTTTCACAAAAATATGATCGAAGGGTATGTTTGTGGTCTAGTTTCATTCATAAGCGTATTATTTGAGAAATTGGGTTGTATGTCTCTATTAATTGACTCTAACTTTAATTCTTTTTGGAATTATGCAAAAATTTCAATCTTTTGATTGTAATAGAGAAGAATCGTTCAATGAAATATTGTGGTCCGCAATAATAATGCTTCTCTATAAGAAATATATATACTAAGTATAACAGTGCTACAATATTAATGTAGTTGCTTTTACAATAAGATAGATCGAAATATGTTTGTGGTCTAGTTTCATTGATAGACGTATCACTCGGGTTATACTAGTGTATTGATTGATCTTTTTCAAGTTATGCAAAATTTTCAACTTCGAATTATTGCAAAATAAACGAATCTTTATAATGAAAATTTTGTGGTCATGATAATGTTGTCGGCCAACAATTTCATATAGATTCTTGTGTTCTTTATTAAATTTTTGGGTTCTCAACCAAAAAAAGCTAACTTACATTTATGATCCTAAGAGTCACATTATACAACTATTTTAATTTGATAGTCACATGATTTTCAATTCATTTTTTATTAATCAAAATTTATAAACTTCAAATTGACATAAATAAAAATAACATTCTTTTATTGGAACTTTATTCTGATTACTTTATTTTATTGGGATATCAATATTACGCTTAGAAATTATTAAAATTTACAAACAAATGCTTGCATAGTGGTTTTTTGAGGTTTACTTGCTTACTAATGGTGTCGGTCTTTATGTTAGTGTTCTTTATATGCGTATATAGACTTTTCGAATGGTATTTGTTTGTCGTTATAGAAATCTAAGGGTCTTCTGCTCTTTTTTATGTTTACATAGACTTTTCGAATGAACCAACTCACAAATCTAAAATTTATTTATGAATGTAAGTTCTTGGTTACTATGTTATGACTTGTTAAGAACTCAAATTCCTTTGATCCACTAGCAATAAAGAACTATTGATGGAATTTGTTTAAATCAATTTGGGGAAATATTTGCTCCACCAAAATCACTTACTTGATTAGTCACAAATGTACACACCTTTTAATTTTGTTTCAGCTGCGACTTAAACACGCATCAAATTAATTGATGAGTTATATAACACAGCTTAGACAAACTTATATCTACATGGAAATGGAAAACCAAAAGTGATAGCTTAAGACAAGTTGTATTCAAGTTCAACTTAATACACATATATAGCAATTGTAATTAAGTTGCACTACAAAAAATTGTTTGGACATTATACTCAAATTAAATAAAAAAAAAATTAATGCTTGAAATAAGTTTCACAATTAAAACAGATTATAATTATCACCGTCAGTGCAATGAAGAAACTTAGATGATGGAACAAACGTCTAATAAAGTTAATTGGGATAAAAATTGTGTGACCAACAACCTTTGAAGTATATGTGGGTTTAAGAAGGCTTTCAATTGAAGATAACGTTTAGAGTTTGAAGTTGTTGTCTACTAGTGTAAACATTCAAAGTAAACTCGTCTTTGTCAACAACTCATAGGTCACTCCTTTCATCCGGTGGCCCTATTATGTTTTAGGTATATACATCCATCGTGTAACATAAGCTAATTGGTTCACAAACATGAATTGCTTCATAAATATAACTAGGAAAGTACATTTGTTAAAATTTTAAAAACTATAACCATAAACATGAATTGCTTCATATTTTGAGGATATGAGGCACAAAACAATTCTCATGATCTCTACTATGAATAGAATATTAATACGGACTTTCCAATTCCACGTAATTCAAAATTTCAAATAAGTTTACATGTAGTTTGGCCAACTTATTGCATTTCCCAGACTATTATGGGCTAGGAACAAAGGGCTTGAAGGAAAAACCAACAGCTATTGAACACCCAATGATATCTTTTAGTATGATTTGTATTCTATATGTATGCAAATAAATAAAATGGTGGTCACAGAGTCACAGCTGTACAGAACTGCAGTATCCACGAGTCTACTTGCATTATGAAACATTGGGCTTCAAGTGAAATCTCCTCCAACTAAACATGTAGCAAGCTAAAGAGAGACTCCACAGAGGGTCTTTTTATCTGTCGATAAGTAATACCCAAACATCAAATTCTAGCAATTATTTTGTGGATCCTGAAAATTTGGTAAAAGACAATAAGACATACCAATGCATTATTGACTGAGCGCAAGCAATCATTAGTCTTTAACATTAAAAGGATGACTCGCACCAGTTTATGCTGAAGTTCTGTATTTTGAGGAAAAAATAGGGAAGTATGCATCTGCAAAACAAATAAAAGGTATTAGTCAACAGAGCCTAACACTTGCCTATTAAGATGTAGATGCTAAATTTTCATAGACAAGATAGACCATAACAGCAAAACCGCATACATCTGCAAAACAAATAAAAGGTTCTATAAGTCAACCCAAGCTTATACATATTACCCTAAATATTTGCAGGTACCCAAATTGTGGCACTTCTTATGACATAAGGAGCAGTTTGTAAGGCAAATTTTCATGTGGATGATTATTTAAACCGAAGGACATAGTGAGACCAACAGGGAGTCAAAATACAAGATACACCAAAAACATTGAAATTGCGTAGATCATCAACAGCAGGGTCAGCATTGGCTTGGGTAGCCTTATGTATTAAACTTGAATGGCAAGATAATCAACAGCAGGATCAATAACCGTGTTCCAAGGCCTCGTTGTAAGAATTCCTGCAAACAATGCATACAGATCCTCACCGGCACTCAATTTCATGCAATTTTCCTTTATTCCCTTGGCATCAACCAGTACTAAAGCCTGTAAGCAAATCATACAGGTCAAAGGTTAATGATGCTCTAAAGCAACAACAGAAATGATAGTAAAGAAAAAATAATAATAGATGACATGAGAAGCCATTTATGTTCATAATATTGCAAGGGGCATCTTCCAGAGTGCAGCATAGTTGGTCCTGGTTGAATTGTCAAGTAATTCAGTTTCAGTTGAGCTCAAAAATTTCTTAAATTAATGTTATGCTTGCATTTTATAAAAAAGGTTAAATTAAATAAGTTCCAGAGCAAACAAATAGATCATACAATCATTGTCAATGCAGTGAAAAAACTTAAAACTTTTGAAGTATATGAGGGTTTAATTAAGAAGACTTCAAATTGGAGGTAGGGATCTAAATTTAATGTTGTTGTCTACTAGTGTAGACTTTCAAAGTAAACTCATCTTAGTATCAATCATACTATCATTTTCAATGCAGTGAAGAAACTTAAATGATGGAAGAAATTTCTAAGAAAGGTTGAGGGATATAACTGCTTATGACCAACTTTTTGGAGTATAAGAGGGTTTAAGAAGACTTTAAATTGGAGGTAGGGATTTAAATTTAATGTTGTGTCTACTAGTGTAGACTTTCAAAGTAAACTCATCTTAGTATCAATCATACTATCATTGTCAATGCAGTGAAGAAACTTAAATGATGGAAGAAATTTCTAAGAAAGGTTGAGGGATATAACTGCTTATGACCAACTTTTTGGAGTATAAGAGGGTTTAAGAAGACTTTAAATTGGAGGTAGGGATTTAAATTTAATGTTGTTGTCTACTAGTGTAGACTTTCAAATTAAACTCATCTTAGTCGTCAATTCATTAGCCACCACATTCATCTGGTGGCCCTTTTAAGCATTGGGCATCACATGCAGATATCGTGTAACATAAGTTATTGGTTCAGGTACATGAATTGCTTCATGAATTTGACTCGGAAGTACATCTTTACAATTTCTAAAACTAAACATTAGACCCGTCTCATATTTTGAGGATGAGGTATAAATCTATACTTATCATGATCTCTACTATCAGAATGAATAAAATTTGGACTTTCTAGTTCCATGTCATTAAAATATGTGTGTACCTGTAGTTAAGCCAACTTACTGAATTTCCCATACTATTATGGGCTCGGAACAAGGGCTTGAAGCCAAAGAGCGTACTACTTTTGAATCAGAAACCAATAAGGACTGAACACCCAGTGATTTCTCTCGGAATGATTTCAGCCTTTAATATATATGCTAATAAACTGATATTGTGTCCACAGAGCCAAAGCTGAATGAAACTGCAGCATCCACAAGGCTACTTGCATTTTGAGAATTCCTGCAAATAAGGCTATAAACAAACATACATACAGTATCAGTTGAGGTTCTTTCCTGTAAACAAACAAACAGTGTCAATAATGAAAACATTGCTGCATGAAAATAAATGATGGGAAAATTGAATATTTAGAAAAGGGGAGGTTGGTGATGACAAAGCATGTGTAATGCCGAGGGGCCGAGATTATAAAGTCTAAATTAGATCTACTTGTTAAGTCTTAGACAGCTTTCTCATCTCAGCAAATTACTATTTAATGTCTAGTTACTCTTCACAAATCTTTATCATGTTTTCTACTTCTTTTTACAATAAATCTCACAAATGTCTCTAACAAGACTTGAACCCACAAGCTCTTGGTTGGTGGGCAGCTCACATACCAGTAGGCCAAGAACAAATCAAGTGGCTCACTCATCTCTTGTACGAAAAGTTCCTATGCTTTTATTGGTGTAAGTTCTTTTTTAGAAAGAGTAAGTTGTCTCTAAGTACGAGCCATTGTCAAACAGAAGTTAACACATTTGACATATAGTCAAACACTTGAATATATCCAAGTGTGCAGTCAAATGTTTCCCTATTGATCATGGTAAGCGCAAGTTTTTAAGATTCCCCAACCAAGAGATGACACCGACACACATTGAAGTCTGCTATACTCTAGTGGCATTTACAGGTCCATCGAGTATCTATTTGCAAGCAAAAATAGCTCTTAAAGCTGTAATTGCAATAGCAATGACCCTAAGAGGGAACAGTGCAGTGGCAAATAACACGTTATAGGGTATTTGCTAACCTGAAGTTCTGAGTGATCACTGGCATTGCCTTGAATGGAAAGATGATTGACAGCATGATCAATAACCCTATTCCAAGGCCTCATTGTAAGAATTCCTGCAAACAATGCTGTAAACAAACAGCATCAATAATGAAACAACAAAATGAAGATAGGCGAAGCTAATAGAACTTGAAAACAAAGATAAGTAAACAGTACACTGACATTGAACAAATACAACTTGAATTGATATTCTGGTATTAATTAGTTAGTTTTGGTTTTCGGTATTTGGTACCGGGTGTACTGATTTTTGTAGGCAAAAGAGGACACGGTACCAATAGTGATTTGGTGGTATAGGTCGATTACAGGACGGTATGGGATCGGTTCGGTATCGGTATTTTGAGGCATATTATCATCCCTAAATATGCAAAGCAAACGACCCTAACTACATAATGTCATATTGTGTCCCTGATCTTCTTAAGCCAAGAGCTAAAGTAACCTATAACATCACACAGAATTTAAGTTACATTTGGATCATATGGCATCAAACCTACCATTGCTCCATTACAAGTTACATAATGATCCTTCACAACATTTAAATCTTCATTTCGCATAGCTTCTCATCAAACTTTTGTTTTGGGGGTACAAGGTAACCCCACCTGAGCCACCTTTGATAACCAAGACCCATAAAGCCTGGTAAATCACAAGCCCACCACACTGTGGCCCCGCCCTAAGAAGTTTGCAGCTAGCATGTTTTGAACCTAATGGTTAAAAGTTACCTAACTCTTACCACAAATCTACAACAAACAACACTTTATAGGCTTTATACACTCAAATATAAAGTCATACAATCAAACAGCAGCATCAACTTACTAAATAAAAAGCACATACACTCTCACCGTATAAAATCGAGTAAATCACATATCCCTACATTTCACCTAAGAAATAACAAGTGAAATAGCACATACACTAGAAATAACAACTGAAAAATTAGAATTAAATCACATTGCATCCCGCTCATGTAAAGTGAATAACTAAAGCAACTTAAGACGGATATCAAATCACAAATGTCACATCAAACTAAATAAAGATACATTTTGATCTTCCGATATCAAACCTACTACTATATTACAATCACAAAGGTTGTGTTTGGCGATGAGCTTATTGGAGCAATTTAAAGTGTTTAGAATATAGTGCTTGCTTGGCAAGCGTCGTTTTAGCTTTTGGATTTTGTGTAAACGCTCCTATTTGAAACACTAATAAAAATAAGCGTTTACGTCATTATCAGACTATATCAAAGTCCATGTTTAAGTTGATTGAGATTTTGTACATGTTTAAGTTGAAAGAATTTGAATCTTTGTGTAGATAATAAACAAAAACTTAACACAATAATCTTTGGGGTTTCTAAGTCCTTGAATTACGTCAAGTTTTTTATTATTTTGAACGTCTACAAAGACATTTGAAGCAACCGGCCCATGTCGTAAATTTTATGTTAGGCTTGCATTCAATAAATAGTTAAATGCTTGAAATAAGTTCCACAGTAAATATTGATTATGTCGACGTATATGGCCGAATGGCCTATGCCGAATTACCCTAGACAAAGGAATGTTTCCCGCCCAAATATTTCCCGCCTAGTTGTTTCCCGCCTAAATATTTCCCCCCTAAATAAGTCACCATCTATGTCATCTCTCTCTCTATATATATGCCACTCTTTACACATAGCATAGGGGACTTTCACATACTACATGTCATCTCAATATAGCACACACATAAGATACTGATATCTCACCTCTCACATATATATAACACCACATCTCTTATCTCATACATGATGACACAGATTATACACATTTCATACATATCAACATATCATAATGCATACATAACTTGCTTACACATATATGCTAAATCCTCTACCTACGAGGTTCTGACTTGACCGTCGGAGGGTGGTTCCCGAGGCTTCGGCCTCGGGGCTCCTTCTAACGGGTTCTTTCATGGTTGTAGCACACTTCAAAGCTCGGGGCAAGGATGACCGGTACGTGGGAGCCGTCAAGACCAACCCGACAGAAAAATGCTTCGACATTTGTAGCACACTTCAAAGCTCGGGGCAAGGATGACCGGTACGTGGGAGCCGTCAAGACCAACCCGACAGAAAAATGCTTCGACATTGGCGCCATCCGTGGGACCCGTCATTCACTCTACCGGAGCTAAGAATGATAGGTTTCGTTTCAAAACTTACTGCTTCGAAGGTGGTTCGTCCACCATACGGAGGTGGTTCGTCCACCATCCTCCCTTCGGTATGACTCCATCCGGAGGTGGTTCGTTACTCACTCTACCGAGAGTCAAGAAGGATGGGTGACATTTTCAGTCCGCTTAGGCGCTTGGTTCAAACCTCGGTATGAAACTTCGGTATAAACGTCCGGCATGGACGTGAGTATAAACGACAGTAAGGACCGACTAAGGGCCTTCCGATACGGTTTCCTCCGGTCAAATCATATGAAAACACTGCCGCTTGGAGACGTTATGTTATTCAGAGGTACTCCTTCGTCCGGTTATACTTGTGACGGGTTTCATTCGTGGGATCCCAAACAAAACAAGGGACATCCGGTATGACTTCCGATACGCGTTCGTTTGTTTTACCGTGACGTTTCACATCCACACCTCTGTAAGTGCTCGACTTTCATCTGCATATCTTCTCGCCATATGTTAAGCCATATTAAAAGAAGTGGATGATTTTTCATTAACCTCCTCACCCTCAAAAATAAAATCGAATTTTATATAAGTGCATAGGATTCCTCACCCTCAAAAATAAAATCGAATATTATATATTGTATATACGTACATAGGATAAGGTTTGTCAGATTCCTCACATGGTGCATGATGTACAAAGTGATTGTCTTTAGTGTTGGGTTTAATCTTGAATAAGTATGTTAGTATTTTACAGTATTATTTTAGTACCTTAGTATTTGAATTAAATAATGTAGTTTGAAAGTAAAAGATCATGGGTCTATAGGATTGACCGAATGTTATGGAGAAGTCAGTAGTAGTGCTCTTCTTAGGAGTCAAAGAACCCACGTTACATCCTTGCAAGGCTATATATAGAGCCATTATTTTATGAATGAAATCATCTCTTCTCCTTATATTTTCTGTTACTACCGTTTACTCGGTAGTTTCTAATTGACCAGTTGCGGCCTAAAACCTACATTTGGTATCATATTTAAAATAAAGAAAGTAACCTACAAACTCGTCATAGTTAAACTACGATCGAAATCAGTGTACGATTTAACTATCCATTTTCTATTCACGTTCATTTAGTTAAAATTTTCCGCGTTGTTTATTAAAGCATATTATGGTATATCTTCACGAGCAAAGTATTAAATTTGACCATATTTATTTTTATCGATAGTACTTTTAAAAATGTACATAGCGAATGCCATGTTAAAATATGTGATTCACATATCCTCAATATTGAGTATAATAAATAAGCGTATTTGAGGACAATATTGTTGTCGAACTTTTCTAAAAAATTTTATGGCGAAAATTATGTTATCATGTGCGAGTGGCTTGATTTTTTCTATATAAAATATTGGTACCTTTCTATGGTACATTTTTATCATCAGTGTCACACATTTTGACATAACTTGTAATACATGAGTAGGTCAACTCACGCATATTTTTTTTTATAGTAGTACAATAATTTGGATGAGTAGGTCAACTCACGTGAAAATCTGACGTAGAAAATTTGACAAATCGTATCAATTTTGCATGTGATTCCATCACATTTACAAGTAAAAATAGTCAAAGTTGTTATAATAATATAATTTTGGTACAAAAATTGCTTTATGTACTATCACTATCTAATCATATGAATGACCACTCAAGATACTTGGTCTGAGAGATGTCTATATCCATAACCTACAATCTACAACAGGATAAAGAAAGATGTCGGGTTTCTTTTTCTCTTTGATAATGTTGCATGTCTATTTACCATTTATGAATGCAAATATGCGTTAAGAGATTGAGGGGCAAGTAGCAAGTCTACAAATAGCAACCCGTACATCTAAAAAGAGAAATATATTCAAGATTCAAGAATGCGAGGATACATTTTTGTATTGAGGAGTAATACTATAAACTGAAGGAATTACATATTCCATTAAGCTCTACGCTCATACATGAGATCGATGCAAAGGTTCACTATTACTGAAAAATCCAACGATTGTGTTATTGTCTAATACGACCATTAAGTAAATACTCGTAAACTTTAGGCTCAAGGTGTTCTTTCTCAAACTTGGGAGCACTTTATCGCTTAGTCAAAATCATAGCCTTGCGTTAGACTTTATATCGTGTCACGTATAGGTGGTCATGTCCTTTTTAGCTGTTGTCTAGATTTTATAAAAGGAAAAAGACACAAAACCACCTGTTTTTGAAAGTCCAAACTTACAACGCCTTCTTGGAAAGAGTCAACACTTTACTCATGGAAGATATCGCCTATGTCGATAATTTTTACTTGTTAAAGTATAGCAAAAATGTTACAACACATTGGGCCTACACTTGACTTGATGTCATTAACTAAGATTTTCTACTTAATAAGTCTATGATTAAGTCGTAATACGAAACCTAGTATACTTTTTGGGTCTTCCACCAACCCGTTAGGCCTCCCATTGTGACCTCCTGGACAAGTGTTGTAACTATTTTACGTCGACCAGAGCTTCGTCATTTGTTATATCTATCTATTTTTCCTTATCCCGCAATGGAAGCATGTTTGGGCTTAGAGGACACACATAGGGCCTCTCGGCCGGTTCCACCGTTAGTTATTTACTTCATCTCCAGAAGCTCATACATATGAACTTTTAGAATTTCTAACAATCATGGCCTATGAAATCGGTCGTTAGTTCGTTTCATATAGATCAAAGACTTTCATCCGCCATAATTTTGATGACGACCATGTCGACATTTTGGTTCATCTACTTAGATTTATGCTTTTCATCTTTGTTACTACTTCTGGACTCGGATCTCTTGGTTGATCGTATGTCCTTCGTTTGAGTTCTATTCATTAAAGTACCGAGGGCGAGCTTAAAATACTGTCACCGGATGATCGTCCCTTAATTAGCATTGTGAGTCCGACCTAATGATGATCACATGAGACCCCCAACTCCCTCAACTAAGCCATTACGCTATTGGCCTTCATAAACATACAAGTAATTTTTAAGGTCATCACGCTAATGTTCCGATACTTTACGCAAGACGATGAGAAATAAAACAAATTATATTAAAGACATGCGTAAATTCCGCATTTTTAGAAATTCGCAAACATTATTTTTTCCAACGAACACATCTAATACGTTTTAAAAATAGAAGAAGCACTCTTTGACAAGTGACACTTACGGGATGAAGACATGTATGCATCTACATCTTTATATGACAAATTAATTAAGTATACAACTCACTATT
Source organism: Chrysanthemum makinoi (assembly GCA_910596185.1). Classification (NCBI taxonomy): domain Eukaryota; kingdom Viridiplantae; phylum Streptophyta; class Magnoliopsida; order Asterales; family Asteraceae; genus Chrysanthemum; species Chrysanthemum makinoi. The sequence continues at coordinate 243,633,911 of OU343218.1, forward strand.
ACCACAATGGCTTGAAGTTTTAAACTCTTTCAAAGAAAAACACAAAATCTGAAAAACAGTTTAGAAGCGTCCATGTTTGAAGGCATAAGGTACATGCTCTCATGCAAAATTTACCGAAGAGAAGTAATGGTGAACCACACCGGACGAAGTTGTTTAGCAATTGGTGATTATCAATCACCACAAATCATGTGAATGTCTTGAAAATAGGAATGAGAAAATAAAAGACCTTATCTTGATAGCATACTACTACGGAATACAACCTTCGGCTAACGTACGACACTAAATATTAGGACAACAATATTCGATTAATATCTTAAAATATTATTGGAACATAATGTTGAATGTCCAACAGTTGTTACTCAACCGTCAAGCAACACGAGAAACACCATGTTTGACAATTAACATCCATGAGTAATGTCATTATCAATGGTTGCTTATGTTATCTAATACTTTTCTCTTTTTAAGTTCAACGATACTAATAAACATTAGCACAATTGAACTGGAGGGAGTACAATGGTATAATACGTTCATAGGTTGTTGCGGTACTCAAGCATGACCTGATTTTGTTTGATGAAACGCAATGTTGTGTTTATCATAGCGGCACCGAAAAGCGGAAGAGCTTTCATGTTTCACTTGCAGGATAATTGCATGAGGTTCCACATGCATAACAGTTACAAGAATTAAGACATAACATCATAATGACCTCGACGGAGATTAGCTACTCGGCCGATCCATGTAGTCATGTCTAGCCAATGGGCATAATGTACCCCGTAAGTGCAACCATTACTAGGGAAGGCCATATACCATTCGGTAGGCGACCGCATAACCCCAAATAATGCTAAGTCATTAAGGGATGAGCCGAGGCATATATGCCCAAACGCACGCAGATTCCCCAGAGGCGTGACGACACCAGGGATGAGCCAAGGTAGATTTACCAACAAGCGAAACATTACCCCCAAAAGTGCTAAGTCACTAGGCCGGGGTATATTACTACAGCATAATCCTAATGTACTGGGTATATTTACTTTACAGCATACTTACCCCCAAAAGTGCTAAGTCACTAGGGAAGGCCGTATTTACTTACGGGCATAATCTATCGTACGGGGTATATTTACTTACAGTGCATAATTTACCACCGTATATTTACTTACAGTATAATTAACCCCCAAAAGTTAAGTCACTAGGAAGGCCGGGTATATTTACTTACGTGCATAATTTACCATTCGGGGTATATTTACTAGGCATAATTTACCCCCAAAAAGGAGTCACTAGGGAAAGGCCGAGGTATATTTACTTACGCATAATTATATTCAAGATGCAGGTACCAAGGACGTCATTGCCTACCCGGAAGAGCTGTCACTAGAGACGTCATTAATTAAACAACTCAAAATGGGATACATGATATCTCGCACAGTATAAACAGGGATGGCTTTCAAACCTCCGCCAATAATGCACCTTGCAAGCGGTCCACAACCATTCAAAGAATGGCGAAAAATGTATATATGAAGACAGATAAAGTTTGAGTATAGCATCCTGACCATTGGTCAATAATACTATACGGGGAGACATGATGGCGTTTGTGGTCTAATAATAAGACCTAACTCCGCTTTAGGAAGCACCGCTTATGGGCCACTTGATGAACCACTCTAAGATGGCCACTAAGGGCACCGCCGAATGACACAGCCGAAAGGCCATAAGGTTACTCTTTTAAAAAGTATTACATCATCGTCTTTTACCAACAACAATGCAATACTTGGAGGGCATGTTGACGAATGTGTCCGATGGACACGCGTCGAGAGTGCGATACAACGCTTGTCCGACGCATCAGCCTAAAGGCTTAAAGACATTCTCCTAAGTATTGCACCATCGGTCTTCAACCAATAATACAATACCGGGGACATGTCGACGATACGGGTCGAATGGCCTATGCAGAATACCCTAGACAAAGGAATACCTTCCAAATATTTCCCTAGTTGTTTCCGCCAAATATTTCCCTAAATAAGTCACTATCTATGTCATCTCTCTCTCTATATATATGCCACCTACACATAGCATAGGGGACTTTCACATACCACATGTCATCTCAATATAGCACACACATAAGATATCTGATATCTCACCTCTCACATATATAACACCACATCTCTTATCTCATACATGATGACACGATATACACATTTACATATCAACATATCATAATGCATACATAACTTGCTTACACATATATGCTAAATCCTCTACCTACGAGGTTCGACCTTGACCGTCGGAGGGTGGTTCCCGGCTTCGCCTCGGGCTCCTTCTAACGGGTTCTCATGGTTGTAGCACACTTCAAAGCTCTAAGGATGACCAGACGGGGAGCCAAGACCAACCCGACAGAAAAATGCTTCGACAGATTACAAGTGTCGCTGTAAAGGCCATGAGGAAACTTAGATGATAAAGAAATGTGTAAGAAAGTTGATTGTGATATAATTGTTTGTGGCCAACAACTTTTGAAGTATATGAGGGTGTAAGAAGACTTCAAATTGGAGGTAGGGTTTTAAGTTTAATTTTGATGTCTACTAGTGTAGACTTTCCAAGTAAACTCATCTTAGTCCAAAACTCATTAGTCATTCCTGCCTTCATTAAATACAACTTTGAAGTATACATGTTACAACTGTTACATATTATGACCACCGATATCTCATCCTTTTGGGTTATGAAGCACAAAACTACAGCTCTCAACCTTTACTCTGTCCATAAGAAAAACAAAACTACGGAGATGTTATTCTGAAATTACATGTCCAACATATTAACACAAGTGTAGATTTCTTGTATACACACAATTACCAAAGGGTAAACTTACACTTTTCGGTCGTAAATATACTTTTACATTACTTTATTTTCACCCCTATTTGTAACCTTTAATTTTTAGAAATATCCATCAACAACATTATATTCTCAAATTGTATAAACACAAAAAAAAAGGGGGAAAGTTGGTAAGAAGTAAATGTGTCGACCTCGTGGATCGATCTTGAACCGACCAAACTCATTTCAACCCATTACCTGAGCCGACCTACCATTGCCACCGCTAGTTTAATTCTCTTTTCCTGAGTAATCTTGTGTTCATTATAAGGTTTTGGAAACATATGTGCTACTTCTTTGTGGTGTATACTGTATATAGATATTTGTGGTGTTTTAATTGCTATCAACATTAGCATCTGCTACAAATGTATATACAAACACTGGTATTACAAGAATATTCTTGTAGTCGCTTTCACAATGATATGATTGATAATATGTTTATGGTCTAGTTCCATTGATTGACGATCGATGTAAAAGTCTATTATTTGATGGTTCTAAACTTCATCTTTTGTCTGATTATGCAAAATTTCCAACTTTGGATTGCGATAAAAAATCATATCTCAATAGAAATTTTGTGGTACATAAAGCATCTCAACTTTATACGCACAGATTTGTAGGTTCTCAAATGTTAATTTATTGAATGAATACACTATATTGAGAAGGACATTCGTGTTACATTAGTCACTACAATTGTTACCACTCAATCCTTACTCCTTAAAAATACTTAAGATAATAATGAGAAATAAAACAAGTCTCAACTCTTTTATATTATTAAAGGGTTAAAACAAGGTTATAAAGATTGAGGTATCATAGTTGAGATTGTTTTTATCTTTGGAATATTTGAAATTGTAAGATCGGTTTGAAATTGTAAGATTCTATTGATTTGTCATGTTTTGTTAATAAGGGATAAATGAGTCAAAGGTTTTACATTTTCACTAACATTTTTAATAAATTTATATGATAGCCTTATTTAAAATGTCAAAGTTCAAAATTTTGAACTGAATAATAGTAAAACACAAGATGTCAACTTTCAATCAAGCAGTTAAATCGATTTAGCAGATAAAATGAACAAATATAGGTTATAAGCATCTCAAAACACATAAGCCATAATGCTAAAAGATTAAGTCATTAAACCATCAATCTATAATATGTGCACTAACTTCATAATTTCATACAAATCAAAAATATGGTTCTTCTAAAGCATAGTTACAAACCTAAAGTGATACGGAGTAGAAAAAAATAAGCATTGTATATGATCCTAACGGTTGACGCACCATAAACCGATCCTAACCATCGTGTTTTTCTTATAGACAAAAGTTAAGAAGCTAAATTAAACAAGTAGAAAGTCACAAAATCAACCTTTCACAATCGCCATATATGTAACTCTACTAACCTAATTCTAATGAGCTACACATAACACAAATTTGCTGTGATTGACCTAACGCAATTTCGTGAAATTTTCTCAACACGTTTCAAGTTTAACAAGTCCCTAGTGATCATGTAGAATAATTTTAACTAATCTAAGTAACACTACCTCAACAAGTCCTTAACCAATGAAGGCGCCAATCCGCTATATAACCGCCCCCAGCCTTCTTGCTAAACAACCTAACACAATTAAATTAAAAAAACAATTAATTAATAAACTTCCTAAACATAATTAAGTTAAATTAAAAAGTAGTGAAGTACCTGTAACATCTGTTCAATCAGCCCCAGCCCTTTATTCTTCTTTTCTTCGGATTCTATCGCTTTGTGACGTGTATTTACCTGACATCAAATAAACTTATTATTAATAGTAAAAAAAAGTAAAAGAAATGACGGTTAAAATAGGTAGGTAGGTAGATACAGTTTGGAGAGGATAAGTGATGAGCTGAGCGATGTTTAGGGTGTGTTTAGTTGGAAAATAAATTCTCTTGTTTTCTATCTCTAGTTTTGTAAAAATTTGAATGAGAAATTTATATCCACAAAACACTTGAAAATATAGAAAATGTGTTTAGTTGATATTTGTATTTTCTATTTTGAAGAAGGGAGGGAGGGTTGGGGGTTACAAAGGAAAACAAGGAAAACATCTAAAATTTATTTTCTAATTTTCCTTGTTAGATTAGAATAGGATTTTGTGTTTTGCAAAACATTTTGTTGGAAAATGATAATTTGAACACGATTTCTATTTTCTTTGTTTTCCACAAAACATTTTGTGGAAAACAAGGGTGTTTTCCTTCAACTAAACGCACCCTTAATTTCTCTTTCTCTCTCTGGTGTTGTAAAATTAGGGGATCTTAGAGAGAGAAAAGAGTGTTTGTTTGTGTGTGTTTTTAGAGAGAGAAAGGAAGTTGAAACTGCTGCGGAATGATAATTAATTGGGGGGTTTTGGATGGATGACTTTTTAGTTCGACTCTTCTATTGTTTTCACTTATTTACATTTATTTTAGACAAAAATTACACCACCCGTTGGTCTTTAAATTTGTCCAAACCTACATCGTCTTTTGCTTTACTTCTCGAAGCCTTTAAGGGAAGGGAAATGGAAAAGAATAGGAAAGGGAAAAGAAATGGAAAAGGAAAGTAAGGGTTAGTTGTTATGTTCTTGAGATAGAGGAAAGGAAAAAGGAAAATAATCATAATCATGCCTTGAAAGTGAGAGGAAAAGGAAAATAAGTTGGTCAAATTACATATATGCCCTTTAATTATTAATGTGAAATGTTTTAAAAGGGTATATTAGTCTTTACACAATATATTGTTCCCGCTTTCCCTTTCCTCCAAAGTATGGGAGGAAGATTTACTTATCAAATCTTCCTCTCTATTTCCTTTCCTCGTTTCCTTTTCTCCTCCTTTAAAAAAGACTCAAGAACACAAAAACTTTCCTCGCTTTACTTTTCATCTTCCTTTTCAACTCGAGAACCGAAGCAGTTGAGCTTTCATCGGCAAAGAGTCCGAACCTTGGGAATTTTTGAAGAAAAGTATCCTTGACCCATTTTCTGTTGGTCAAACCGTCATCTAAAGTTTTTTTTTTGCTAAGGACATAACGATCATTTCATATTTTTCTTCCCCTTTCATCGCCAGTAGTCCAAACCTTGGGAATTTGAGGCCAAAGTGGTCCCTTGACCCTTTCTGGTCAAAGTAAAATAAGCATCTAAAAGCTTTTTTAGCCAAGGGTTATAACGATCATTTCATATTTTTCTTCCCCTTTGATTACTAAACACCACACGACACACTGCAGTCCTTCCCGATACACATATGCATTTGATCTTCGACAAAAGAAATGTCAAAAAATACCCTTAGCACGCTAAACATGTAAGCACTAAATTAATTTAGAGCACGTATCAAAAGAACTGTTGTTCTACTCATTGATGGTTTTGGACAACACGTTTTATATCATAAACCGGTGATCTTTATGCTTTGGGTCAAATTGGAAACACATTTTGTCCATATATATGTGCAAAAAAAGAGTTTTAACATATCAACTTGGAACTTAAAAGTTTTCTTTGCGCAACTTATACTACGAGACATAATTTATGAAGGGGTAAGTTTTCAGTAATGATTTCAGACAATTCAATGAAAAAAGTTGAATATCATTGATTTTAGACGTTTGGTTAGTGGTTTCTTATCACCGTATCAGGAAACAAGATCAAGCCACATACTTGCATCTTGAAACAAAACAATATTCTAAACAAATTCCCCAAAAAGATAACATCCCCACTGCCACTAGCTTTCAGAAGCACTAGTATCGAGCAGTCCATATATACAAGATGATGATCTTCTAAACAAGATTTGAACTCACGGCCTTAGAAATAATGCATCATGCATATCCTTAACTTGTCATCAAGGTCCAATCAAAACAGCGCATATGATGTGTGTGGGATATATATACAAGACCAAATAAAAACTATAAAGCAAAAGAATAGACATAACATCAAGTGCAATCTATAATATAATTAATATTCAAAAAAAAAAGATAGAATTCAGTAAATATGTTTCATAAGTGAAAGTATTCTTGCTACTAGCTAGTCCTAAATCAGCTAAAGGATGATGGTTGATCTTGTTAGGGTCACTTGATGATGTTCCTAGTTGAAAACTTCATATATACTCGTTTGATGAGCCTCATGTAGGCTTTAATATAAAACGTAGCTCCCAACAAGCACACACATATTGATGATAACAGGACCCAAAAGGGTAGGCATGGCGACAGATTAATCGAGAGAGGTGCAAGAATAATAAGGAAGTAAGTCCAATGGAAAGGATACTCGTTCAAGTGTTTGTTTTTTTCTTGATAACTGCACACATGTTCCAAAATAAAGCAGTATAACCTCAATATCCCGACAAAGAGTAGCAACCAATACTTTTCAAGATGTTGTAATGAATATTCCTCATCCAATGTTGCAAGTAGAAGCTTGCAAAAACCAAAACACAAGATGCTAGCACAACCATGGATACCGAGGTAAAAGTCATAGTGTTTCGATTTTTCTTGTCTGCTTAGAAAATCATAATCAAATCTAATATGCTACTAATTATGTCTCAATATTACATGCGTTACAAAACATTTACATCATCAAAAGACCATTCAATCCATGTTGCATCTCTGTGATTCATTTAACAAATATCGGTCACCGTCTCACATGCTAGACCAAAAGAATCTCGACAGTTTTGAGTCAATTTTTACCGAAGATCAAATGCATATGTGTGTATCGCGAAGGTATGAAGTGTGTGTGTGATGTTTGGTAATCAAAAAGGGAAGAAAAATATGAAATGACCGTAATGCCCTTAACTAAAAACAAAAAAAAAATCAGCAAATAACGGTTTAACCAACGGAAAACGGAAAGGGACCACTTTGGCCTCAAAATCCCAAGGTTTGGACTACCGGCGACGAAAAGCTCAAATTTTGGGCAAAGGCGATGGTTTTGGACAAGTTTAGGGACCAACGGTGTAATTTTGTCTTTACTTTACTACCGTTCTCAAACTTTAAGAAATAAAAACAAAAAGGAAACGAAATTTGGTTGTTTGTTTATGTTTACGAGCTTTTCTGAATTTGGTTTCTATTTTGTAAAATTTCTATGAAAGCCTCCTAAAATTTCATCTACCTTCACCTAAGCAAACCAAACAAAACACATAGCTTTGCAAAACTCGCCCCCTAAACAAAAAATACTACATATTCATTCCAAAAACCAAACCCTAACCCGCCGTCATCATCAATAATTTAGTAATTTAGAGATCTATTTTGTGTTACATTTGATGTTGAATCTATATAACTAATTAAGATAAAAGTCATATGACATTTATAGCTTTAAATCATTTAAAACTAGTAACTAGACATCCTAAAAGCATCACACAGAGTTACAATATCTAATATTAATTATTGATATTTTTTATATTTAATAGAAAAATCAACAAAAAGTATTTTACTAATTATCTATACTACTTATAAAGAGTGAATGCTTAATTATTCTTAAAATTTTAAATCTTAAAAACTTTTGTAGTTTGCCTAAATTATTCCTAAGTATCTTTTAATACATCTTAAGCTTGATCAATTCTAAACATAACAACATTTAAAAAACACACACTATATTAGTTTTAAAAAATACACGTTATCAAAGGTTGAACCAGAATCACTTTTGCAAGTATAATTATTTGTCGCTATATATAGTCGCTTGTATGGTATACGTCTAGTTTAATATAAAGCACACATGATGTGACATATGTAGTCATCTATATCACTAAAACTTGTAGCTAGACATCTTAAAAGCATCAAACAGACTTAATTACTGATATTGTTTTTATATACCTCCGTCCCATATTAATTAGGTAGGTACCGGCGAGCTCGTTGATTAAAGCGTCCAATACGCTTAGTTCTCTCTCTCTCAGAAATTAGGGATCTTAGAGAGAAAGAACGCTTTTTTGGTTTTATAGAGAGAGAGAGAGAGGAGGTTGAAATTTGCAATTAAAATGATAATTGATTGAGGGGGGTTTTGGATGGAAGAATTTGAGTTTGACTCTTCTATTGTTTTCACTTATTTGCATTTACTTTACTACGTTCTAAAACTTTTTTGAGAAGAAAAGATAGTAACCCGCAAAAAATCATCCTGTTTATAAGTAGTTTCGCCACATATCATCTCTATCTCATACTATTGGCACTATTCATCCCTAAATGGTCACAAAACCATAAAACACGATTTCACTAACATCCTTAAAGCATCAAATTGAGTTATATTAACTGATATTTTTTTTTTCATATTTAATAGATACTAGAAAACGGTAAAGTATCATTTCACTTATTATATAAGATAAAAGTCACATGATGTGACATTTGTAGCTTTAAAATTAAAAATCACTTAAAAACTTATAACTAGATATATTAGGCTGAGCAAACCACCCGAACGACCGATCGACCGACAGATTAACCGAGACCGACCGATTCGTCCGCCCTTAGTTCCTCGCTTTAGGCTAATTTGTCTGCCTAGGTCGTCCGACCACAAGTTTTACTATTATTTGCCTTGTTACCGACGAATTAATGTCAATTAAGACCGACCGAACCGGCCCACATATAGTCCGTCCTCGACATCTCGATTTTGGACTAATTCGTCTCGTCTTGGTCTCAGTCTTGGTCACCGACCGTCGAGTCCGGGACCGATGCTCACCCTTACTAGACATCCTAAAAACATCACACCGAGTTACTATACCTAATATTAATTACTGATATTTTTCTTATATTTAATAGTCAAAAAGTATGATTTCACTAATTATTTAATATAAAGGTTATATGATGTGATATTTGTAGCCTTCTCTATCACTTAAAATTTGTAACTAGAATCTTAAAAGCATCAGACAGAGTTACAATATCTGATATTAATTACTGGTAATTTTTTTATATTTAATAGTTACTAGAAAAACAAGAAAAAAAACATTATTTCACTAATTATTTAGTATAAAAGTCACATGATGTGACATTTGTAGCCATATATTGCTTAAAACTTGTAACTAGACATCGTAAAAAGCACCATACACAGTTACAGTATCTCATATTAATTACTGATAACTTTTTTTTATAACATTTATTAGTTACAGAAAAACGAGTAAAACATATAATATCTCTAATTATTTAATATAAAAGTCACATGATGTGACATTTGTAACTCTATATCACTTAAAACTTGCAACTAGACAAACCCAAAAAGCAAGACAAAAGTAGAAATTTCATGTTATCGAACTTATGAAGTACTTAGTTTATGTTAAAGCAAAAGAAAGTTTATGTTAAAAGAACTTTATACATCAAACACTTTTAGTATGACCAATATTGTATACTATATATTTGTTAACCATTTATATTTTTGATGCCACATTTAAAAAAAAGATTTATAAAATGTTTCACTTTGTAAACCCGCCGTGAAGCTGGCACCACTTTACGTTATCCTACATTATGTAGGATTATAGACCGATCCCACAAGCCTTTTGTTAGCATGATGGTAAGATTGTATGATCTACCGACAACCTCGCCATCTTGATTGCCTTGATTTGGAAGATATAACCTTTAATTATTAGTCTTTTGTCTAAACATATGTTCAATCCGAGGGTGAGACACATATTAAAAAACTATAAGCTTTTTACTAGCAATCACTTTGATGTGCTAAATCTACTCTTAAATTTATAATAGCTGACTTAACCTAATAGACTAACACTTACGGGCAATGTACCAGGTCAATCCTAGCTAGTTTGGTGAGTACTGGTCGTTCGCAAGGAGTAAATAAACTTAAACCTAATGGACTTTCTACATTTTAAAAAGATGGGTTTTCAATCTGAGAGATTTACACGATTTAATTAATTAAACTACTAAAAACAATAAAGTAAACTAAACTAATAAATTCTAGTTGAGATCAAATTAAGAAGAAAATGTCAACCATATTAATCTTACTACATTTTATTGATCCGTTTTATAAGGTACAATGATCTAACGACTTATGTTGGTAAACATAAAATGTAGGCTAAAACTCGAGGAGCATGGATTTGGCCTTTGTGAAAACATTTCCTATCTGTTAGGTCACAATGTTTACCACACAAGCTTATAAGAAAGATAGAGAGGCGATTGAACAAGAAATCAAACACACACACACACACGATATAAGTAAGACGGTTATGGCGTGAGAGTGTGAAAAGAAAAACTTGAACAACCAACCTTCAAATGAAGGTTTACAAAAGTATTTATAGGCAAGGAGCTAGGGCAACACTCCTACTCCTTCCCTTTCTCCTATGGGCTTGGGCCTAAGCTCATGGGCCTTCTACATAAGCTTAAGGCTAATAACAAACATAAAGGCCATAATAAGCTAACTATTACATATGAGTAACTAACACTTGAATAAGGTTTAGGAGTGATTCCAACAATCTCCCCTCAAGTGTTATTACATATGAGTAACAAACACTCAAGTGTTGGTGATGAAAACGGTGAAGGCGTTGATGTAATAGTAGCTTTGACGCCTTCGACATTCTTCTTCTTGTGAGAAGAAATGCATTGATTTGAACAATCTCCCCAGTGTAGAGAGATAGTTTACTTTGAACAGCTTATGCTTTGACGTCTTTTTTAACTTTGTTCTTTGATCATTGTTCTTTGTGATGAAAGTGATAGTATGTTGTTGTTCGCATCAAGTTCCGCCTCAGTGTCGCTTCGCCGCTTCCAAAGGTCTCCACGCCATTCTTCAACATGCTCACACGCTTTTGACGCTGGAATTCAAGATGATGAAGTTCTTTAAGTCTTTAACTTTGTAGATTCTTTGATTTGATGAAGAATCATTCTGACCGTTGTGTTGCTTTTGGATAGAACTTCCATTAGTGATGATGTTGGCGTGAGCATGAGAAGAATCTGCACGATCATTCCGCCTGAGCTTCCATAAGAAGAAAACATTTAAACGGTTAGTAATAAGCGGATTCCGCACTTACAAGTTTGAACTTCGAGAGTGTTAACAAAATAGTGTGAAAACACAACTCTAATTCTTACAAAGGCCGCTCCTGAATCGGAGTCCCACAAGTGAGATAACACGATGTACGGGTACACCTACGATTCGATGAGTCGCCGAGGTACACCAAGCATCACCTCACGACATCAGACCGCTTGAGACCACTAAGCGCAATCCACGGAGTTGCCGGCGACCGCCGTGGTCGCTTGATGTTGACCCCGGCAGAGTTTCCATTCAATCACTGAGGATCACAAATGTGAACCTCTCATAAATGTTCTCGGCAGATTGCTAAGATCTGTGAAGGACTCGATAATGTACCACCGAAATTCTTATTGTTGAATATCAAGTGATGAAATGTCAAGTGTACCTAAGAGATCTTTTGATGAATCTCGTGGCTCTAGACTCAATAGTGCGCTTTGGTTTTCCCCGAGTGAGACTAGGGAGAGGGTCTCCTTCTTCAATACCAAAGAATCTCTAAGAGAAAGCCAATAGTTTACTTAGGGTTCCCCGTGAGAATGAAACAAGCTTCTGTTGAGAGAAACTTGAGTGGATAAGAAGGTTTAGTGCATGCGCCACTGGGTCCATGACGACTTTTAATCTTCAATACCGGCGTCACTAAGTGACAACCAAGAGCATATGAATTGAACCCTGGTTCCGCCTCTAAGTTGAATAATCTGGAGGGCTATTTCTTTTCACCCTTTTCTTTGCATTTCTTTTAATTCTTCAACTCCTTCTTTCTCCAATTCTCATTTTCTCCTTTTTACAATCATACCTAAGGACTTCTAAATACTAACTATTTGTGGTGTCCTTGGGTAGATCCATCCGCTCAAGGATCATAGGACGGTTTTTCCTAACCTTAGTCACCTTATAACTCCATGACTAACCTATGTTGCCATAAAACCACTGTTGTGAAAAATCTCTCAAAGTGTTTGTGAATGAAAACATTTTAGTACCACTGTTGAGATAAGATTTTGCATAAATACTCCCTCTCCACATGTGCTTAAGAGTTTTAACGGTTAAAATGCACAGTGAGGAAAGAGCGCACATTTTGAATTGATTCACTCAAGATAGACAATCCCCGCGAGACACGGTTACGTGGCATAGTTAAAGAGTTGCATTGTCAGCTTTTAGGTGACAACTAGCTCTAATAACTACCTTGAAGGTGTAGACAATCCTCAAAGGTTGTCAAACCCGCCGAGTTCATGTCTACCAAGAGTTTCTAATGGTACATTCTACTCGCACAAGTCCTTTGCAGACACGCTACATCACTAGCTTAACTAGCTTGAAATTATTACCCGCCCGACAAGTCTTTTCGAAGTTACTAACAGCTTAAGATCTCACAATTCATGGGTTAATTCTATAGCACAAAAATTCATTTGCATTTACACAACATATTTCTTATCACATATTTTTCCCCTCAAAATGGCATATGTGATGTTATTTTTGAAAAGTTGAGAATAAATATGACCATTTCGAAAAGTGTTGCGGAAGAATGACCATCAGTGGAACAATTTTTGAACAAAGTTTTAATTCAAGTACTCCCTCAACGAAAGTGATATAAACGGTTGAGGTTTTGAAAATCATAAGGGGGAGTACTTGTTCTTTTGAGCAAAACCTTGAAAAGTGAAAGGTTTGATAGGTTTTACTCAAAAGTAAGAAGCTTTCGCTCCTTTTATAAGGATTGTGGCAATCGAGCCGCACTACGTGGTCCTTTATTTACAAGTACGGGTTGTACATCGTAATGTGTGCACAAGCCATATACATAATCAATCAAACATCCAAAATTATATGAAGGAAGCAATTCAAGGGGTACCGGGAAGTGCAGTGATGTTCCCGTGAGTGTGCATGGCTGAAAGCGTTATGTTAATCCCGGTCGCCACCAACATAACTCTCCAATCGCCTCAATCGATCCCTTCAAACAACCGCTCATCAATCATTGTGATGATCCGTCTCACATCCCTCCTTTCCCGAGAATTCCAGCGCTTAGGAGACCCAATTTTCTGGCGTATATCCTTCAACCTCTATGCCAATCCATCCCTAACCAATTCAAAGTATGATCCCCAAACTTGTGGAGTTCGCTACACGCCATTAAGCAGTTTCTTTGAAGTTCACTACGGTAAACAACGCCAAAGGTTTGCCGATGAGTGTATATTGAGATAGCTGGTTGATATCGGGAAGATCAAGCTTTGGAGGAGTGAAGTTGACACGCGCCCGATAAGATTCAAGCCACCGGAGATCTTCTACACGCTCTTGATGACAATGCGCCTTATGAAGATGAGAAGTGACTTGATAAATTGCTAATCTTCGCTTGAGAATTGTCTCATGCGACTCGACTTTGGCAAGGTACATGTCTTCGATGTCATTGAGAGACAAATTCTCAAAGTCAGCCTCAGAGAAAGCATAGTCCCGCTCATCTTGTCGTTTGACTACGATCTTCTTTAGGAATGTGTAGTCCCACTTAGACTAAAGGTCAACGTGTATGATGGCAACGATATCCTTAGAACTATACACGATGTTGAGACTTCAACCCCACAGCTTTCGTAGTAGATTCGTCGTTTCTGCGCCGCCAATGATGAATCCCGTACAATGCATCTCGGTCGTATGCTTCCACTGTGTTGGAGAACAAGTGATTGGCACGTTCTCAATGGCTATGCGCTTTGAGTAGACAAATGAATGGAAGTGTCAACGATGTAGCGTATTTTCTTGAATCATCGCCACCGTAGAAGAAAATCCAAGTCTTTGTTGAAGAAATATCCGAAAGGAATCCTTGGTTCAAATTGGTTGGCCAATTGTTGGTAGAGGTTTGGTCCAATCGGTGTAGTATGGAGGGTTGTCCCTGTATGTGAAGTCAATGTTTGCTTCCGGGTTGAGCCAATCCATGTTGTTAGACATAGCTCGAGCAATGTTTTCAAGGTGATATTCGACCTCGAGGGCACTTTCGAGCTCGTCTTTTAGAAGTTGAAATGCTTCATTCTTGATTCGCTTCAACTCAGATTTCGCCATTTTCTTCACATGGAACTTTTCTTGCAAAATTTTAGCATGCTCCAATGTAGAACCGTCTACCAAATCTTGACCTTCTTCAGGGTAGGGAGTGTTGTTAACAAGAGTAGCAAACCATTCAAATTCTCTCGTTTTATCGTCATCTAGCCATGATACGACGCCACCGAGGCGCTTCTTCTTCTTCTTTTCAAGGCCTAGATGATGATTCCGTTTCGAACTTGTTTGGGAGAGGTGGGTTGTTGTAGGGGCTCAAGGACCTCTTCATCGCCACCACCCGTATACTCAAAGTGATCACCGGTTTTCGAGTCGGGGTGGTAACTCGAATCGCCCCGAGGTTTTTCAAGAGAAGAACGAGGAGGAGATTTTTGTTGAGCAGAGGCCGCTGGGGAGGAGGTTGCATCAAGAAGATTCACCGACGCTCGCTCGACGCTTAGGTGCGTAGTCTTTATCCTTATCCTTGTCTTCATCGCCTCTAGGACGCTTAGACTTTTCACCGAATCTACAAGCTTCTTGAAGTTGGTAGTCCAAAGAATGCTTGAAACAATTTTCCTTCATCGTAAGTAAATGTCCTGATCGTGACATTTGTGTTACAAGCTTGGCCACCAATTCATTATCCGAGAAAACTACCGGATCGGTTGGATTGATTGTGACGGTTAAGGGCGTTGATCGAATAGTTTGCTTGGCGACCTGCATAAGATTTGGATAAAGTTGTTTGGTGAACAACTCCTTTGTGACTTTAGGAACGCATCTTAAGGTACTTTTTCGTAGCCTTCATCATTTCGCTCGCCTCTGACGGTGATTTTTCATGAATTCTCAACAAACTTCCTTTCTCCTTGCATCTTTTCATTCTCGCCATACATGATGTCGTATGTGATCAAGAAAGAAATTCAACTTCTTGTTGAGCACGCTTTCTTTCTCGACTTGTTTGACAGCTTTCACAATTTTTTATGAGTTGAGAAATCCAAGATCGAGGTGGTTTCTTCACCGATTGGATGATGATTTGTTGATCTTTTGATGGTGGTGGTGAAGAGTGAGAAGACGAATCTGATGATGAAGAGATATGAGGAGACTCGATCCTTCGAGGTTCAGAGGTTTCTTCCTTTGATCGCAGCAGACTATCTAGAAGAAACGTATCATAATCAACATCTTTATCTTTTTCGACTTCTCGCTTCCTTCCTCAAACTCATATTCGCTAGTATCTTCCACAAGCTTTTGTTGTTGCACAAGAGTGGTGGCACCAGCTCCCTTATCGGGTTGATTAACCGCATCGAGATGGTTCGAGTGGCAAGACCACTTGATCCTCCAAGACCACCCATTTGGTCTTTAGCAAATTCTTCAGCTTTGTGTTGGTGTCTAAGGAATTTGATCTTCTTGTATACATTTCCGGTGGCTCTTCATCACTCTCCGAGCTTTCATCATAAGGTACAAGTACATGAGTCTTCCTTTTCCTTTATCACTTGAGGACTTGGAGGTTTTGGTACCGGGATTGTCATCCTTGCAGCTTCGTGAGTAGGTAATCTCTTCATCCGTGTCGGTATCTTCGTGAGCTTTCGCCCACAAGCTTTCTTTTGCGTTCGTGTGGGGAATAGGTTCAGCCTTCCTTTACGGAACAATCCTTTACGAGGAGGATTCCTTTGGGAAGCTTCCTATAAATATCAGTATTGTGACACTTCCAAAGATCGCTCTTCCGGTCCTCCTAGGTGTACCGTAAGATTTTTCATCAAGATGACCAACTTTGCCTTCTTTTACCGCTAACCGATACCTTTTGTATGTTTCAAGCTTTTGATTTCGTAGTTAGAAGGTGATCGTGTAATACCGCACCTTGTTTCTTTGTTGACGATTCTTTGATTCCCAGATAATATGGGTTCACCAATATGTCGTGATTATCCGGGTCATTGAGCCTCATGGGATATCGGATGAAGTCCAAGTGCTCTCGGATCAACAGCTTTTGTGTATCCGACATAGGGAATCTTGGAGCCAAGCTTCTTGTGAAATACCATCATGTCCTCCCATATCGCTTTCGATTTCAATGTCCTTCTTGTTGATCAATGACCGTAAAATTTGCAGCCCATGAGCTTGGGATGCTCATAGCCACCGCCACGCACTGTGAGACCGATTTGGTGATGATCATGTAGAGTGTTCTCCATGGTTGAGGAATATTCTTACTCCACGGAGAGTGCTTAGTAATGATTCCTGAAGCTTCATCATAACCAATATCTATCAAGAATTTCAGGATGCCTCTTCAAGAGGGGTAGCAAAGAAGTCGGTTGGAGCGATGTCGTGAATGATGAGAACACCGTAAGTCGCAGGAGTGATAGTGACTTGTTTGTGATTAAGTGTCACATTCATCGCACTTTGACTGTGATCCTCTCGCATAGAATCCCGAATTGTTGAATGTAGACCTCGAACTGCGGGCAGAGTGTGAGAGCATGTTCCGTAGGGATGATTCCTCGAGAATATCCACCGCAATGAGACAAGAAGATTCAGAGCATGTGAGGGTGTCAAAGTCAACCCTAAGGTTGTTCTTTCCAATCTTTCTGATAACCCTCTGGAAAGATATCAGAATTGTAAGAACTTCATGCATCCACATTCATTTGTTCACCATGTCGCGGATCTCAAATAACATTAGCCAAAAGAACCAACATATCGAAGACATAATGTTAGTCAACGTAAGGTCTTATTGTCTAGTTATTGAATGTACAAAGTCAATGATTGTTACGAGTCCTAAGTCACTTGTTTGTTCAATAGTCCAATGACGTCGGGAAATGTTTCGTGAGTTAGTTAACTTTAAGTTTTAAAGTTTATGTTATCACTTATTGTTCACAACATATCAAACGCTTAAGTTTATTAGTGACATTATTGGATTCGTGACGTTATGATTAGTTTATTAACAAGTTTGTACACGTAACAATTCATAATGAAGGTCAATCAAGGCATTGGCGTAGAATTGGCAAAGTTAAGCGCAACAAGAATGACATACGCAGAGATCTAAAGCTTATGCGTAGGATCTAACTTACGCTGTAAGAAATGTTACGCCGTAGGAAAAGGGGACCTTATGAGAGCTTACGCCAGAGGCGTATATACCTTACGCTGTAAGGCTTACCGTAAGAGTAGACCTTATGCGAGAGGTCATCAAGCTTACGCATATCCTTCACGTGATACGCAGTAGTCCCATTGTAGAACCTTACGCTGCAATAGTTATGCGAGATTATTCTTACGATAACTGACTACGCCGTAGGGTAATCCTTATGCGAGATTCAAATGACCTTGATTCTGAATATTGCTAGCAAAGCCTCAAATAAATTCATCAAAGCATCAATATTAACACAAAAATTCATTTTAACAACAAATCATGGCATGAACATTCGTTAAACAGTTATGCGTAGAAAGTCATACGCGTAGGTCAAAACCCTAAGGGTTATGAATTACGCCGTATAATTTCTAGCCATGGATTTGCACCAAACAATTCTCGTAGTTCTAAGATGTTTTGAGAGTCTATAAACCAAGTTATAACATCTAAATCGTGATGAATCAAAAATACCCAAACTCAAGAACATTAAACCCTAATTCCAAATTCTCATTCAATTAGTGTTTCGGTGGTTACCTGGAAATCATCAATTCAACAACATATGAACATAACACAACAATCTTTTGACCAAAACACTTCACATTTGAAAACACCCAATTCGACTCATAAACCCTAATTTTCAAAAATCATCAATTGTTTCGGGTGGGTTTTGATGGTTAAAATGATATCATTGATGTATTAAAACATTTTGACACAATCCATTTAACCACAAACACACACACAATGATTGTGTGTTCATACGCTTATGCGTAGAACACATAATCACGCTTGAACAAAAGTTTTAACCGTAGGATTTAATGAAATTCAAAACCTTAGCTTTAAAACATGTTAAGATCATGAAAACACTTACAAATGATGATCAAAGCACGGATTTCTTGAATGAATTTAGGCGTAGGATGTTTAGGTTGAAAGTAATAAATGTGAAGTAATGTTAGGTGGAGGATTTTTTATTAAAATAACTTTAACATTTTGACAGTTTTGGTCCCTCCACCTTTTCCTTTTTCAAACAAAGCCATTTAACTTCCATTTTGGTTACCAAACAAAGATTTTAAGAAAGAAACTTTGACGACACCCCCTAACTTAAGAAAAATAATGAAAGGTTATAATTTTAGTCCGAGGAGTGTCATTGAACCGTAAAATTTACCACCATTGATAAAAGAAACAACCGATATGATAACATGCAAGTACACGATGTTTTGAAACTATATTAATTTTCTCCCCCTCAACACTTGATCGAAAAATACTGAATTTTGAAAGATTAAAGTGTTGACGGAAGAAATGTACTTGCCATGTTGAAAGAAAATTAGATTAGAAGAATATTTTTGTTGTTTTATCGGGTTTTATATTTTTGTATTTTGTTTTTGAAAAATTATTTACAAAAGAGATTTTGGTGTTTGACATGTGTTTTAAGACTGCTTTTAGGAGGTCATCCAATTCCTCTTGAGTCAAACACCTCATACCAATCCGTTGGACCAACTCATTAAACCTAGCGGGAGGCAAGGCTTTGGTGAGAAGATCTCCCAATTGGTATTCTGTACCCACAAAATATAATTCAACAAGCACTGCTCCACGTGATCCTTGATGAAATGATATCAAGATCGATGTGCTTTGATTTCGAAAGTGCTGAATCGAAGTTGCACGAGATCGCAATGGCACTCCGATTGTCGCAAAGACATCGATTCTCAAATACGTAACCATAATCATTGAGTTGTGTTCTCATCCAAATGACTTGAGCACAACACGCCGACATGGCTACATATTCTCGCTTCGTTGAGGACACGATGTACAATCCCGCTTCTTCGATTGCCATGACACCAGTTTATCACCAAGAAATTGTAAAGCTCCATAAGTACTTTTCCGTGAGTCTAAGCATCCCGCGTGGTCGTCCTCAAAAGCGATTAGTTCAAAACCGTAATCCTTCGGATACCAGATCACCAAGTTAATGGTTCCCTTGATGTATCGGAGGATTCTTTTAGCCTCAGAGAGGTGGGTTTCAGCTTGGTCGCGATCGATAACGAGCAAAGATATACGGCAAAGACAATATCGCTAGCTGTTAGATACATGAGAGACCCAATAATACTACGGTATTTTGTAGGGTCCACCAATTTCCCATGTAAATCACGCCTAGCTTCTTGGTATGACCCATTGGTGTGGCATAGGTGTCACATGTTTTCATTCCAAATTTGTTTAACAATTCAAGGGCATATTTGGATTGACTCAAGAAAATACCACGGGTGATTGATGAACTTGCAGTCCTAGAAAGAACGTGAGTTCACCCATCATGGACATTTCAAAATTTTTCTTCATTAGTTTTGCAAAAGCGATTGAAAACTTTTATGTGTAGACCCAAAAATGATGTCATCCACGAAATTTGAACAATTAAGATATGTGCCCCGTGATATTGTATAAAAAGAGTTGGGTCAACCAACCCTTTGGTGAAATTATTAGCAATGAGGAAGGATGATAGCTTATCGTATCATGCCCGAGGAGCTTGTTTGAGACCATACAGAGCTTTGTTCGCTTTGTAGACGGATTCGAAACTCGTGATCAACGAATCCATCCGGTTGGTCGACATAAACCGCTTTAAGTTGTCCATTGAGAAACGCAGTTTTGACATCCATCCGATAGACCGTCATATTCATATGAGCCGCGAACGCTAGAAATATCCGAACAACCTCAAGACGAGCAACCGAAGCAAAAGATTCTTCAAAGTCAATACCCTCTTCCTGACGATAACCCTTAGCCACCGTGACGCGACTTATTTCGATAACATTTCCTTCAAAGATCCAATTTGTTTTTCCAAATCCATTTGAGACCAATGACGTAGACCCTGTTGGTCTTTCAACCAGTTCCCATACTTCAAGACGCTTGAATTGGTTGAGTTCTTCTTGCATGGATTCAATCCAGTTGTCTTTTGTCATTGCGCCTTTGATGTTTTTAGGTTCGATTGGCGATGCTGAGTGCATAAATGCAATGTTCACCATCTGAGTGAAGACGCTGTCTCGTAACGACTGGTTGATTCGGGTTGCCAATAATGTTTTCCAGAGGATGGTCTTTTGTCCATCTATGTGTGGAGGGTTGATGTTGGTATACATTGTGCGATTCTGAGGATTCAAATGGTTTGTTGAAGATTCTCGCGACATCCGTGCGCTAGCCTCATTAGCAAACGGGTTGAAGAACGATTTGGATCAAAATCGCAGTGGGGGTACTTCATTCGTAATATCATCACCGATTCATCATTGTTGGAAGCGGTTTGTTCAACTGTTGTGTTGGAGTCAACTGGTGTAGGTGCATCTTCAACAAGAGTTGTTGTAGCAGTGTATCGTATAAGAGTATTATCGTTGAGCAAATGAAACAATGGATACACCCGAGCACGCTCATCAATATCGCCACCGAACAAATGAGCAAATAACCTTTCCATTTGTTGACGAGTAAGTCGGGCTTTGTTCACCGATGATGGGGTTTGGGGAAGTTTAAGCGGTTGTGTCCGGTTCCAAGTCGTATACTCGTAAGCCATTTCCGTAAGTTCATCAAAATGAGCATGAATCGCTTCCATCACCCGCTTTGTACGACGATTCCAGATTCGAAACCTTTGAATTATCACAAGATCCGATAAAGACTCAAATGTCAACTTTGGCTTTGAGCTTTCCAAAGTCATCACGATCATTATTCGGATAGCAAAGAGATCCAAATACATGAAAGTGTTTTAGATTCGGTTTCTGCTATGGACAAGCTCAAAAAGCGTTTTGTTGTGGCGTTTTGTAATCATAGAACGGTTTTGAGTATAGCATGCAAGAGATACAACTTCATAAGTAATCTGAAAGTTTAGCATTGATTAACATTGTTCTTGCAGCTTCCACTAACGCTCGGTTTCGCTCTTCGACAACTCCGCTTTGTTCGTGTATGCGGCAATAGATGTCCGATGTCAATTCCCACTTTCTCATAGAATTCACGAAGAGTTTGATTAACAAATTCGCCTCTATC
This sequence comes from Chrysanthemum makinoi, assembly GCA_910596185.1. Taxonomy (NCBI): domain Eukaryota; kingdom Viridiplantae; phylum Streptophyta; class Magnoliopsida; order Asterales; family Asteraceae; genus Chrysanthemum; species Chrysanthemum makinoi. The sequence goes on from OU343218.1 coordinate 243,655,754, forward strand.
TCTGCTCTCGATTAGTCGAACGGTGTTTCGAGTGAACTTGTATTTTCATGAGAAAGGTGATGATCATTTGTGGAGCTTGATCTTTGCTTCAAAGAAAGTAGACCCAAGTCCATCGTGAATAGTCATCAACAATTACTAAGATGTAGCGTTTGCCATTGATCGCTTGCACGCGCATCGGGCCACACAAATCCATGTGAAGAAGATGAAGCACATGCCGAGAGTTGTGTTCCACCTTTGAAGGAAAATGAGCACGAGTGCTTTTGCCTTGTTCACAAGCCGAGCAAAGGTGATCTTTAGAATACCAAAACCGTGGGAGTCCTTCAACTAGTTTGTGTCGAGCAAGGTTGGTGATGGTTTGAAAGTTTAGATGTGAGAGACGACGGTGCCATAGCCGTGATTTTGTTGATGTTGCCTTTGAAAGTAAACAGATGGGAGATGAAGCAACCATGTCTTGCATAGAGATAGTGTAAAGACTAGAATTACGCGATCCGCATATAAGGTCATTTCCTTGTAGATCACTTAATGAAACAAGTTTTCTCCCGAAAGCAACCTCCAAATCTCCATCACAAAACCGACCCATCAAAAAGATTATGACCGAGGCCTTCCACATAGTAAACCCTGCTGATCTCGATGTTCCCATTGACATAGTCTCCGTGAGTCCCATGATAGCGCGAAGTGATCATTCCCGAATCAGACAGTGCCAATGAACTTTGCAATAAAGTTTGATAACAGTTTAAGATTGCCCGTCATGTGTCGGGAACATCCGCTATCAACAATCCAGAGAATGATCTCAGACACCGTGATTACACAATGCATCTAATGATGGAATAGAAGTAGATGTGGAACCCAAATGTTAGAGGGTTCCAGAGTGTATAGTAGATATACAAACATCAATAGCTTTAGGTATCCACTTAAATCCTAGTGTGTTATATATCCATTTCTGCCATCTCCAACTAGTATTTGCTTTATTCTTAGTGAATGCACTAGGTGGTACTACATTCCTAGGAGGTGAAACCGAGCTACAGTGGACAAGAATGCGCTTAGAATCTAAAGAGGCGGTCTACCAAGCAATGACTTAGAAAGATTAGTGGGCCTAGAGGTATTCTCGTTCTTAGGATTCCTTAAACGAGAGATGATAGCTTTAGCAACACATTTATCATGACAATCAATATTCATACTTTTACGACAAATAACACAAGGTGCATCAGACTCAATATCAAAAGTACTTAACGGTTTAGCATTCGTTACATCACTATTTCTATTACATTTGCCGAACGCAATATCTATAGTGGAGGCAACGTGAGTCTTATTCATAGTCCTAGGGTGTTCTTCTACTTTAGCATTCTTGATTGATCTTTTCTTAGGTCGCAACTTCCTATTCTTCAATGTAGTGCTCCTAGGCTGTGAAGTGCGGACATTTGGAAAAGCAACTATTCCTGCTTTCAAGAGAAGGAGGCACGTTAGCAACTTGTGATTTGGCAGTTGGGATTCTAGGTTCATGAGTACTAAGTGTTACTGGGCTAATCTCTTAATGATGGTTGGCGGAAGTTGTTCATACTTTCCTAACATTTCTCTTAACTTGAAGATAGTGTGAATCGATCTTGATTTTCGTGACCTAACATTTCCAAAGAAAATGCATAACTTCCTTAGTGTGTGCAAGATAATGATCAAGTTCATTTGATGCTTCATCACGAGTCTTTTGAGTAAATCAAATATGACACCATATTCCTTTTAACTTTTACAAGTTCTTGTTCATATTTTGAGATTTGACACTTAAAAGACACGCTTTGATCATCCAGTTGCTCAATTTTAGGATCAAGATTTTGCACGAATCATGATTTTGTGTTGAAATGCAAGTTGTTGATCGTGAATATCTTTTTGACACCAATTAAGACGACGTATTGCATTTGAAAGTTCGCTTGACAATCGTTTGTTTTCAACTTTTAAGGACTCGACCAAGCACATTATCGTGTTCTCAACATTTACCACGTAATCAACAAAGATCGCAGAGATATGATCAAATGCATATGACAAAGAATTCAATAACACAACATTATGGACATCAAAGACGATGACATCTTCCAAGAGTCGATCAACATCTTTTCTCAACAGTTTCTTTTTACGCTTAGTATTAGAAATAGATGTTTCGCTTTCTAAAACGACCTTCATCAATCCAAGTTCCTTATGAAAATCCTTTTCCCAAGACAATGCACAACTTTTCAAATTTTTAACATTAGGTAAAAGATTTTTCTCAAAAATGTCTCTTTGTTCTCGCGCCAGAGGCGATTGAAAATGTTCAACTTTGATTTCGTAATGATATTCTATCTCATGTTGTAAAATTTTGAGGTCAACCATGAAAATGTCAAAATATCTAAGAATTTTTCGATTTTCGTGTTTTGAGTTTACTTCACGATGGAAGGTAAAGGACCATAAGTTTGTGCATAACTGTTGGGGATTAACATTAGAAGACTCGTGTGTTTTTATGATTACCCTTGGTGTGTTAGAAGAATCCGTTGGTGTGACGAAGTGACCGCTTTTGAATAGTTAAAAGGTTTGTTGTAAACAACTTTTTCTAATTTTGATCGACTCTCGCCTTCTCGTGATCTAATTCCTCTTGACGATGATATTCAACAACACTCATAAATGTAATTATCAACTTTATATTCTCGACCGAAACTTCAGGATTTGGTTTGAATGCTTTGGTTGAAAGCTTAGGTTTGTAATCGAAGATTCGGTCCATATCCATTTGGATTTGGTTTTAAAGTAAACTTTTCAATGGTCGTGACCGACTCGCCATGTTTGTAAACAACAGTTTTAAACTCTTTAAGTTTGTTTTGCAAGCCGATGATTTCTTCAAGATGATCATCTATTCGCTTCGTTGAATGCTTTTTGTATGCAGAGAACTGTTTTTGACAAGTTAACAACTCACCTTAGCTTTTGATTTTCCAAGGTGAGAGCGTAATTTGCTTTTATGTTCATGTTTCAGCTTGTTCTATTTCGCATAACAAAGCATTCTTCGCTGCTAGATCAATGATCTGCCTTTCTAAATATTTTTCGCTTTGATAAGATTTGGCAAAGGTCGCTTCAAAACCGTTTTCACGTTTTTCTTGAGTTTTGAAAAAGTTAAGTTGCTTTTGTAAACATTCAAAATCCTTGGTTAACAAAGGCATTTTTGCATTTCAAGTCCCGATTAATGGCATGACATTTTTCCACTATGGTTTGTTGGTCTTGTATTAAACGAGCAAAATGGATGAGGCAAAGGTTCAGCGTGTTCAACGTGAGTCTCAACATGATCATTACTGAGATCCTCAAGTATAACCACGAGTCAATTTGATTATCAAGGGAAACCGTTGGTCATCTTGATCGCCAAATATAACTACGGGTCTAGTTGAAAATCGCCGGAATGAGATGATGGCTCATTTTGAACATTCCGAGCCTTGCCGGATTCGATGTTGGCGAGATATGAGATCGAGATAAATATGGTTTGTTCGTACTGAGACAAGCCATCGCTGTCATACACCGGCCCGTGGTCACTATGTGTAACTCATGCACATTAGCCATCAACATAACAACTGCATTGGCCTGCAAGTCCTCCATATCATCATCCGAGTCAAGATTTGCCATAAAGCTCGTTTTGTCCGTGAGAGTTCCACCAGCTTCATCCTTAAGAGCCAAAAGAAGAGCCTCTTTGAAATAAGCACTGCCTCTAGTCCTTGGCTTTGGGCATGCATTAGCCAGGTGTCCCTTCTCATTGCAGCTTGTAGCATCAAGACCATTCAACCCATTCGAGCATTTCCTGCTCCACCACTTGAGCTCGATTGTTATTCCTACCCACAAAGATTAAACCCTTGACCACCGCCCATCCGACCACCATAACCACGATTCTGAACTTCAACTCGCCCATTGTTCACAACAGCTTGATTCCTTGTATTAGATGAGGAACTAATACGGTTGTTGGATTTGTTGGTATAACGGCTAAAGGCATTAGCAATCATAGCAAATCCTTGTTGCAATGCTTCGAACGGATCGATGTCCTCATTAGCTTCAGTTTGAGCATTGTTGTTGTTGTATGGAACCAATTGAGTTTGTTGAGATGGAGGTTGTGAAGGATCATGTGGTGTGATTGTAGCAGTTGGTTGAGTTGCAGGTTGAGGAGAATAACCGCTTTTGAGCATATAAGGCAAGTTGTTGATTTTCCGATGTGTCGGTGGAGCAATTTGAGTACAGAGAATCCTTTCCCTATCAACTTCCTTTTCATGAGGCTTCAAGTAATCGTACAACAATCCATATGTAGAATGATGCATGTTTTTCGCTTGACGGAGAAAAATGACATACTTCTCCCATTCAGACCAAGACTACTTAGGAACTTAGTATTCACCGCAATTCTTGGCATGATGATGTTGTGTTTATCCAAATCATTGATGATGTCCGAAAATCGGTGATGATAGGACTCTAGTGTCTCTCCATGTTCAATCATGAAGTGTTCATAAGCCAAGTAAATTTTGGATTCCAAATCTTCCCGATTGAGTACAGATCCTTCCATAAGAAGACGAATATGATCCCACATTTTCTTTGCAGCCTTTTGAGCATCAACACTACGAAGAATTGGGTTTGGTAATCCTAAGAGGATATATTCCATTGCAAGCTCATCCGCTTCATAGTGTAGAAGTTCTTGAGGATTCAAGTCTGCAACAAGAGCAATGTTCGTTTGTTCATCTCTTGGTGGAATGGCATTTGGATCTCCTGTACAATGACAAGAGGCATCTCAAATGGAACTTCCAAGATAACCTTCTTTAAGAACTTTCCATGTGGCTTCTTTAGATCACAAAACCTAAAGAACCTTATCACCCATTGATCGTAGTTTCCCGGAGTGAGCATTGGAGGTCTATCAAGTGATCCAGCCTCATGAATTGATTGTTGGTTGCTTAAAGCTTCAAACATCTTTGCAAACCAAGTGGGTTCCTTCATAGTGATCCTTGATGGATGTTGATTGAAGTCATTTGTGTACGGTTGAACTTGAAGACTTGGTGGTGGTTGAACCATTTGAGGTTGTGGATTTGCGGCAAGTTGTGGAGTATGTTGTTGGTTAAATTGTTGTTGATAAATTGCTTGTTGTTGATTCCATTGTTGATGTTGTGGAGTTAGTTGTTGTTGACGCTGAGGATGAGGATAAGTGTAAGGGAAATAGTTAGAGTATGGTGGTTGTGACATGTTGATAAACTTGTGTTGGTAAAAATGGATCTTTGTAGTCGAATGAACCTTTGTTGATGAAGTATCCTTAGGCTAGAAATCACAAGAACCAAGTAGCACTTATGCGTAAAAACACCAAAGTTACGCGAATAACAAGAGTTACGCAGAGATTTAGCTTACGCTAAGTAGGAAAAGACACTAAAGTTATGCGTAGACACAAAGTTAGGCGGAGAAAGTTAGGCGTAGGATTATCTTATGCGTAAGACTAGGCTTAGGCGTAAGAAAAATCTTATGCGTAGGATTTCTACGCCAGTAGCTTATGCTTATGCGTAATTTTAGGTTTTATCCCAAATGATCTTTTACACTTCACAAAGGCAAAAGATATCCAAAGTCGACGTATTTTCAGCCTTATCCAAGTAAGAAAACACGGAATAAACCACGAAAATGAAGATCAAACCAAGGAGATACTTACGCGTAGTTTTAGGGTTTTACTACGCGTAGAGATTACTCGTAAATTTGATTATGCCCAAAGATGTTTCTAAACCAGTTTTTGTGTGATGAAATAGCTTCAATAACACCAAAAAGACACAAAAGTGTGAAACTTGATGATCCAAAGCTCTTAAAACAGCTATAGTAGAACAATACCCACTAACAAAACTAGCTCAAAAACAATGATCCACGCATAAAGTTTGAAACTTTTTGCCAAAACAAGTATTTTAACACCTTAAAACGTTGAAAGTACAAGAATCTTGGATTAAAAGTGTAAAACAAGTTTTAAGCGAACCAAAGTATCACTTTTTACGCAGAAGACCAAAACCAAAAACTTCAAAACAAAACGTTCACCCAACTATTTGGCGATTGATACCACTGTTAGGTCACAAGGTTTACCACACAAGTTTATATGAAAGATAGAGAGGCGATTGAACAAGATCAAACACACACACACATATAGTAAAGACGGTTAGGCGTGAGAGTATGTGAAAGAAAACTTGAACAACCAACCTTCAAATGAGGGTTTACATAAGGTATTTATAGGAAAGGATCTAGGGCAACACTCCTACTCCTTCCCTTTCTCCTATGGGCTTGGGCCTAAGCTCATGGGCCTTCTACATAAGCTTAAGGCTAATAACAAACATAAAGGCCATAATAAGCTAACTATTACATATGAGTAACTAACACTTGAATAAGGTTTAGGAGTGATTCCAACAATTGACATCATCAAGTACACAAGAATGTAAAATCAGTAAACCTCAACAAACACATTAGCAACATACGACCAAATGCATAAGCATTTCAAAACAACATAAAAACTATAGATTCAACAACAGTATCAAAACTTCAATATGACCACATCAAATTGCAACTAAAACCGAGTACAAAATTGCTCAAAAACCGCACAAATCATCAAAAACAACACAACTAAGGCTCTGATGCCAATTGTAGGATCGTATATTTATGTTGTTTAGATGATTCGGGTGGTCTAGGATTATGATGATATAAGATTACCATGTTTAGCGTGAGAAAGAGTAGAGAGGGTGATTCTAAAGAGATAAACAAAAAGAGAAAATGTTAGATTAATGAGAAGCACCACCCCTTCCAAGGATGGAAGGGGTATTTATAGCTATAAACCTAAACGCCCCCTCGGTTTAACTGGGTGGATCGTGCATACGCGGGTAAAGACCCGTCTTCCTCCACGGGGTGTTACACTCAAGCTAACCTAAGCTAATAACTAACTAATAAACTACTAAACAACGTAAATAACGATATGTCTACGAGCTAACTTATGCTAGATTATATTTGGGGTGACCGATACTTCACTATGGAATTTCCAATTCCTAACAAAATCTATAAGACTACCAACAATGGTCACACCCTCTCACCTTCTACCTCAGCATTACCTCATCATTCACCTCCCCTCATTACCTTTAACTTTTACCCACAATGGTCATCACTCTCTCAACTTTTATTAAATGGGGAATTGCATATATACCCATTAAAAATAAAAAAACTTGCATATTTCCTCATAGTACAAGTTTTTATTGCACGATGTACAATGCATTTTAAGCATGTTTTGGGTATATATGCAAATATGCAAGTTTTAGTGGGTATATATGCAATTGCCCCTTTATTAAAATACTTAAATCTATACAAACATAACCCACAAAATACCTCACACAAACTTACAAATCAAATAATTAATAATAAAGGCAGCTCATGTGACCTACAAATGCACATAAACCAATTGGTAAGGCACTTACCTTTCGTCCCCTTTTTTTGCCTACCTAACGCGTGAGCCATACCCAATTTATTGGGGTGTGCAGGACACTTGTATTCCCAAAGCTTCCTCAAGAGCCACCATTAAGTAACAAATTTACTACACACTTGCATCTCAATTCCACTCAAAACTAGCCACCACAAGTACTAGCCTAAGCTTCTTTTCAATACCTTCAAAACAAGTTAAATATCGATATATATTATATTAGATATATTTTTTATTTATCGCATTATCATACTTATTTTAATGATAAAAATTGATTTAGTGTGTACATTCAAGATTGTGTTTTGAAAACATTTTGATTATTGTTTGTTCAAGAGTAAGTAAGAAAATGTGAGAAATGTATGAACCTTACATGATTACAAGGTGTGGTGTACGTGAGTTATCGCCTAATGGCAAACTGATTGGGATCTGTTTGGTTTTGAAACTCTATATACCAATGTTGCTCTTGAGATGGTAAAAACAATGTCCACACGCTACAATACTAATGGTAAATAAGACCATGTTTTATGAAAGGCTAGAGCAATTGTTAATACGATACATGAAAACATGTTTACATGCTTCAAAAGGTTTTAAATAAAAGTAACCATCATAAGGGCGTTCGATGAAATTGTAACGAGATTAACTATTTTCTGACTTAGCATGGAATGGTATCTCTCCTTCAATGAAAACGTTTAGTTGACCGATCAAGAAATGCTTTGGGAGAGATAGGTCATCTGTTCAATCTCAAATCCTAGCTAAAAGGTCACTAGATAATGTGATCATTACCTTAGGCTTGGTCTTTTGGGACGGTCAGTCGATTAAAATTTTGGAGAACTTTTTGCTCACTTATTTACCTCCATCAGATTAAAATTTTGGAGAACTATTTGCTCACTTCTACATAACTTTGGTGACGAATGAACCCACAAGATACCCATTGATAATTATGGCACATAAGTTAAAGTTTTTACTTGGGTTATATGTGCCCGGTTGTTGCTATGAAAGGATGTTCGATATCATTAGATCATCGATTTGGATAGTGCATAAAATTGGTTAGGTAGTTCTTATCGTAGTCAGATTTAAGAAGTTACTAAAAATCGGGCCAGTGGGCTCGCTAAGTTCGAGACTCATTTCACTCTTTGTACATGTAATCAGCGTAATACATGGAGTCAATCGTGGTGGTCGGTCGCTTTGAACCCCTTCCTTACCTAACGCCTCCCTTTGGTAAAACCGAATTTGTTAGTTTACTCAACGAAGTCCTCCATATGCTTTTGATGTGCCGGGTGTGTACAAGTTTTAAATTTATAAAAGGTGAATTAACAATATTACACAACATACGCAAGTATACTCGTCCATATAGCAAGATTATGAAGGTAAGTCGGATCGTTTCTCAGTAGGATTTGAGTGAATCTTAGCACAAGTTTGAATCAACAGAGTCTATCCAAAACATATAACAAAGCAAATAGATATAATGAAATTCAGATGATTAAAATTACACTTGCTTAAACTAGTTTCATATCATAGATTAATGTGATGTTAACCTCTAAATGTTGGTTATGAAATTAGTTGGTGGACTAATCTATTGTTCTTACAAGTTAAACCTTACAAGATTTTAGTTCATAAAAACAAGCATTAAGTTTAACCAATCAATTCAAGATCAATTCAAGTTTCATAGTCTACATACATAAACTTGAACACAAAAACATCCACTTGTTTCATCAAATTGCTTAAGAAATGGTCATAAAAAGGTAACCGATCATAGACAAAGGCTACAATTGATTCTCAACAACTAATCTTACGACCTTTTAGATGTTTCCAACCAATCCAATTTGATAATCAAAAAGCGCTTCTATTACAACCACACCTTAGTTCCTTTGTATAATCAAGAATAATGGGTAAAACAATCATCCATAGACAAAATGATTATGACTAGTTGAATAACAATAAGTTCTTTCGACCTCAACGATTACTATCAATTAGCCAAACTTGATTAACAAATGTCACTACGAAACTTTAGCACAATTGGATCTTAGAATCAACTTGAAATTGAATTAAAACATGTTAACACAATCACTAACTAATCATATGATAATCAACATCATTTAAGCAAGTGTATAAAGAAACTAGCCACTCATAGCAAACATGAACATAAACTCAGAACTTTGAACATTAGAAAACATGATTAAAAGTCTTACAATGCTTGGAATAAGATTACAAAAGGTGAAGTAATGATTCCAAAAGTATTGTGGTAGACTTCTTGGTGATTTAGCCTCCAAATGTGGAACTTCTGGAACTCCAAACTTCCCTGGACTTCTAAGGACGAAGTTGAGAGCTTAAAGCTTTGTTTGATGATTAGAGATACAGATTTATGTGTGTTATGCTCACAAATGGTCTTTATTTATACTAGTTCCAAAGCCTAGGGTATTAATTGCTGAACTTGGCCTCCAAGGAAGTGAAAGGGACTAGAATACACTAAGAGAAGGACCTAGAATCGTTTGGATGCAAAAGGGAAGCTTAGTGATGAAGATTTGGCAGTTGCGCTTCTCCAACCGATCGGTTATATGACCAACCGATCCGTTGGTTCTATTAAAACGCCAAACCGTTCGCTATGGTGGCTTAACCGAACGGTTGGTGATGGTCATTTGGTAAGCTGTCATTTCAACCCATCCTGCATAACGGGTAACCGATCCGGTTGATTTCCGAAGTTACGGAAACTTGATCTTTTCTTTTCTTTATCTTGTAGAACTTGGTTCTTCAATCGCTATGGTCTTCAAAGGTCCTTGAGATACTGATTTAGCTTCACTGAACGAATCTTCTATTTCATTTGAACATTTCTTCACTTTCCTTCCGTTTCCCAAGACTTGGTTATAAACACTAGGCAAACATCTTCATGCGTTTAAGCACTAAAATCACGCAAATATAACCAAATAACATATATAAAAGCACACATAACGCTACTAGAAACATGCACACTGGAAGTTATCAAATTTCACACTTAAACTTTGCTTGCCCTCAAGAAAATCTAGGAAAAACATCCACTGGTACAAGATTGTGATAATGAAAAATGTGATGCAAATCAACCAAGTATAAATACGAGAGAAGATTCATCAATTATGCTTTATAAAGGTGAAATATCAAGATGTTTGACAATATCCAATGATTTTCTTGCATGATTAACATTTCAAAACACCTCACGAAAAAGGAACGAAATATAATCACTCAATCACTCATTTTAGTGTAGAGTAACAAGATAAATCACACTCATTGCTCATCATGATAGATTATTACCATAAGCTTGTACAAGAAACAAAACTCCACCGACGCATGCGGAGCACCAAGTAAAAACATATAAAGAGGACTTTATTCGGTTATAATGATATATAGGGTTAGGGTATGGATAGGCATGGGAATGTATATGAAATTGGTGTTAAAATAAAATGAAATCAAGTCTAATACCTGTTGTTAGCTACCAAACATTCCACGAACCAAATAAAAGATTATAGCTTCAATTTCTTCTTTTCCGCTTTCCACATCTTTTTGCTTTGCCATGACAATTTGTTCTTCGATCTTAGCACATTGGCTATTATTTTCATACTTCAACACACCTTTTTAACATAAATCCATGCATGGCTCGATCAATCTCGCGAGATATGGTACTCATAATCATTTGAACAATCTTCACTTTCCAAGCAACTAGCAACCAACCGTTTAGACATGATACGGTAGGCTAAGGTTTAAAGTGTAAAATCTTTTTGTATTTTCTCAGAAGCAAAATGAAAATAATGGCTCGGTTGTGTAACTAGGGGTACCTAGTGCTAAAAATGAGCACTACAAATGGGTCCATGTGGGTGGTTAACTAACCAATGCGGATAGCTAATATATCATTAGATGTAAAATGGAAGGCCATTTGGGTTAAATCCTAAGGTGCCTCTTTATCACACGAATTCACTTATATCACACGAATGCATCTCAATGCGGTCTGGTAATGATTTACAAGTACAAGTTCTAGAATAAATAAAATCACCGGACACTCATAGCAAAGATCAAGCATAAAAGATGTATGCTTATAGAACAGCTTCAATCCTCACAATTTGTGGAAAAGGGTTGTAATATGTGCTAGCAAATGTTTATCGATCCCATATGGATTCTAATAGTAATCGAACACATCTCAAGTTTCAAATATTAACAGTTTTACCAAAGGGATTGATCGAGTTATTCTAATAGATAATCCTAAAAGCGTGAAAACAACTAGATCACAAGGGCAAACAAAATTAAAAATTTAAGCATGAAAACTCTAATTTTTCCTATTCACCCCCCCCCACACTTAAGTTAGACATTGTCCTCAATGAAAAACGAACTTCAAAGCATAGAAATAGGGAAAATAGAGATGAAACCAGATATGTCAAGGAGTTGTCACTAAAGTTCTTTCCTTCTTACTGCTCACTAGAGAAATCATTACCTGCACAAAATCTTATAAACAAGCAAAAGGTTTTATTAAAAGGTGGCACCCCCCACACTTAAGTTCAACCAAAGGTTAAAACTTTGGGAGTGACCACGAAAAATCAAATCAAACACACGGGTTGCCCCGAGAAGCGCTTGTTTTATTACCGAGTCATCACCATCAATCTTCTCGATCACTTTGGCCATAAGAGCGCCTTGAACATTTTGAAAAGTTCGGGATGTACATGAATTCTTCACCAGTAGCTTCAATATCGCCCAGCATCGAATTCAGAAGATGGTTTCCAGGAACAATTTTGGGATTCTTCCCGAAATGGTGCTACAAAGGTGATAGATTCAAATTCATTTTTAGAAATGCAAATGAAACTTCATTCGCTTGCTCCTTGTCCTAATATAACTTGATTCGTGCAATTAACAATGAAACTTCCACCCTGTTTGTCATAGAGTTCGACATACCCGGATGGATATACATGTTTAACGATATATGGTCCAAACCATTATGGTTGTAATTTAGGAGCTTTGAATTTGAATTTCATGTTGAAAAGCATAACTTTATCTCCGGCTTTGAATTCTTTTCAACTCGTAGCTTTTATCGTGATAAGCTTTTGTCTAGCTTTATACAGTTTGGAATTTTCATAAGCTCGGAGTCTTAATTCATCGAGTTCGTGCAATTGCAGGAATCTCTTTTCTCCAGCTATTTTGAGATCGGTATTACGTTTCGAGAGCCCAATAAGCACGATGTTCAATTTCGAACGGCAAATGACAAGTCTTTCCATACAAGAGTCTGTAAGGAGTTGTGCCAATTGAGTTTTATAAGCAGACGAAATGCCCACAGAGCATCGTCATGTTTCTTTGCCCACACTGAAGGATTGTCCTTCACTGTTTTCTCGGTATTCTTTTGAGCCTGTTGGTATTTTCAACTTGTCCACTGATTTGTGGATGATAGGCGTCGCGATCGGTGATGAACTCCATATCTTTTCATGGTTTTCTCCATTTGTTGGTTACAGAAATGGGTTCCTCGATCGGTTATCAATGCCTTGGGAATCCATAACGTTTAAAAAGCTTTTTCAGAAATAAACGACGACACGAGCATCGTTTGTTGGTAAAGTCAGTCACCATTTGGACACATAATCTATAGCACGAGAATGTATTCGATTGTGATTTAGGAAAGGTCCCATGAAATCTATTCCCCAAATATCGAATATTTCACACACTTGGATACTTGTTAATGGCATTTCATCTATTCGAGAGAGGTCCTTTGCGCGCCACAATTTTGAACAAGTGGTAGCTTCTTTGAATATTGTTGGCCAATAGAATCCAGATCAAAACTTTTTAGTTGGTGGAAGGACCATAATGTCCCCTGGGCCAGCCATGATGACATTCATCAAGAATCTTGCGGGTTTCAGAACCTGAAACACATCTTCGGATCATTCCGTCTGGATACATTTTGAAAATATATGGCTCTTCCCAAAAATAGTATTTGAGTTCCGAAAAGAATTTGCTTCTTTGAGCATGTTAGTCCTTTTCTAAGAATTCCTCCCTTCGAGGTAGTTCGCAAAGTCAGCAAACCAAGGATCGTCAGTTCCATCGATGGTCATGAGAGTTTCATCGGGGAAATAGTCATCGATTTCCTCTTCTTTTAATTCCTCGAGATCGGGATTTTCTAGATGAGATAAGTGATCAGCAGCAAGATTTTCTGCTCCTTTCTTATCTTTGTTTTCGATTTCAAATTCCTGGAGTAGGAAAATCCATCGAATAAGACGTGGTTTAGCATCTTGCTTGGTGAACAGATACTTTAGTGCTGAATGATCGGTAAAAATGATTGTTTTTTAGAGCACGAGGTAGGATCGGAATTTGTCGAATGCGAAAACGACAGCCAGTAATTCCTTTTCGGTGACGGTATAATTTTTCTGAGCACTATTCAATGTCTTGCTAGCAAAAATATATAGCCGAAAGTGTTTCCTTCACGTTGGCCTAAGACGGCTCCAACAGCAAAATCGCTTGCGTCGCACATAGGTTCGAAGGGTTGTGACCAATTAGGTGAAACCATGATCGGAGCACTAGTAAGTTGAGATTTCAGTGTTTTGAAAACTTTTATGCAATCAGCGTTGAAGTAAAAGATAGATTCTTTCTCAAGAAGTTTTGTCATCGGACGAGATATTTTTGAAAAATCTTTGATAAATCGGCGTTAAAAACCAGCATGTCCTAAAAAACTTCTAACGGCTTTGACGTTAGTTGGTGGTGGAAGTTTCGAGATAACATCGACCTTTGGTTTGTCTACTTCCATTCCTGCACTGGAGATTTTGTGGCCAAGCACAATTCCTTCGGTTACCATAAAGTGACATTTTTCCCAGTTAAGAACAAGATGTGCAGCTTCGCATCTTTCGAGCATTTTATCGAGATTAGAAAGACAAGCTTCAAATAAGTCTCCGAAGACTAAAAAGTCATCCATGAAAACTTCCATGGAGGTTTCTAGCATGTCTTGGAATATGGCGATCATACACCTTTGAAAAGTCGCAGGTGCATTGCAAAGACCAAAAGGCATACGCCGATACGCGTAGGTTCCAAAATGACAAGTGAAAGTGGTCTTTTCTTGATCGTTAGGATAGATAGGAATTTGGAAATATCCTGAAAATCCATCGAGGAAACAAAAGAATTTATTTCCTGCCAGTCTTTCAAGCATTTGATCCATGAACGGGAGTGGAAAGTAAACTTTTCTGGTGGCTTTGTTTAACTTACGATAGTCAATACAAACGCGCCAACCAGTGACAGTTCTATTTGGAACTATTTCATTTCATTCATTAGTCAAAACCGTCATTCCTCCTTTCTTGGGAACACAGTGAACAGGACTTACCCAAGGGCTATCCTCAATTGGGTAAATGATTCCAGCATCGAGAAGTTTTATGATTTCCTTTTTAACAACTTCTTTCATGTTGGGATTGAGTCGACGTTGACGTTCTACCACAGGTTTAATCCCTTCTTCAAAATTGATTTTGTGTTTGCAGAAATTAGGACTAATTCCTGGGATGTCAGATGTTTTCCAAGCGAAAGCTTGTTTGTGATTCTTGAGGACAGAAACTAAACTTTCTTTCTCACTATCCTTGAGCAATGGAGATATGACTACTGGAAGAAGTGAGTTTTCCTCCAAGTAAGCATATTCAAGATGATCTAGGAGAGGTTTGACTTCAAGATCTGTGGGTGGTTCTTCGATAGAGGATTTAATTCGCATCTCGTCATTGAAGGTTATTTCTTCAAAATTTTCATCCTCTTCCTCCATTTCTTCTTCTTCTGAGTTATCTCCTTCGAATTCTACTTTCATGAAATCATCAAACTCTTTGTCAAAGTCTGTTTCATTGATTTTTTCAGAAGTAGTCATGAATGGATCGGATTCGTTAAGTAATGCGTCTAATTCTTCATCAGTGACTTCATCAATGATATCGATGTTAAAACAGGTGTCATCACTGGGATGTGGGTAGCGCATCGCTTTATCAATTAGAAAAGTGATTCGATCTTCCCCAACTCCAAGGTTGAGTTCTTTTCCTTTCACTTTGATGATTGCATCAGCGGTTTTTAGGAAAGGTCTCCCTAATATGAGTGGAACTTTACTATCTTCTTCCATTTCCAAGATCACAAAGTCCACAGGAAAAATGAATTTACCAACTTGAACGAAGCATATTCTCGGCAATACCCACAGGATATTGATAGGAATGATTTGCTAATCGGATGCTCATCTTTGTTGGTTTCAGGCTGTTGTTGCACAACTTGGAATACAACGAATAAGGCATCAAATTGATACTTGTGCCAAGATCGGCCAAAGCATCACATTTAACATTATTCCCGAAAGTACATGGAATAAGAAAGCTCCCAGGATATCCAAGCTTTGGTGGGAACTTGTTTTGGACAATAGCTGAGCATTCTTCGTTAAGGAAAGTAGCAGATATTTGTTCAAGCTTGCTTTTGTTATTAAGAAGTTCTTTCAAAAATTTCCCGTAATTGGGCATTCCGGCTATGACATCAACAAGAGGAACATTGAGTCTAACCTCTTTGATGATTTCAATAAACTTCTTATAACGCTCTTCCATCTTTTCTTTCTTCAGGCGTTGAGGATAAGGAATCTTTGGTGTATATGCCTTGACGGATGGAATGTTTTTCTTTTTGGTGGTTTGAGTTGTGTTTGGGTCCTCGGTTTCATCCTCACTATCAATGGTGACAGGAGTGTTTTCATTAGGATTTGGTGGTGGATCGTACGAGAGACCACTTCTTGTGAAGACAGCATTGATATGCTCATTTCTTGTTTGTGGTGGATGGTACGTCTTATCATTTGATGGTTTTGGGTTGGATTGGGTATTACTTGGCAATGAACTAGATGGTCTAGAGGAATGTTGGTCAGAAAGTCTGCCAAACTTGTTTTCAAGATCTTGGATAGATGCTTGATGATTTTTCTGTCCTTGCTCAACTTTGGCTTTGAGATTGAAAAATTGATTTTTGATAAAATCATTTGAAGATTTTTGAGCATCCACGAATTCTCTTATGGTTTTCTCGAATTCGGTTTCTTCCATCTTTTTGTCTGGGTTTTGTGGTGGTGGATCGTCAGTTCGTGGTTGAGAATCACGGTTGTCATCCCTTGGTCGGCGATCTTGCCAATTTTCAGAATTTCGACCATAATAATTACTACGATATCCTCCTCCACGGTATCTTCCGTGAGCGTAACTCTTCCCTTCCTTCGGTCCACCCATTGGCTTATCGTCGCACTCGGACGATGGATGATTTCCTCCACAATTGTTGCATCCGTCTCGCATTTCCTTCATTTCATCTTTGATATCTTTGTATTGCGAGTCAATTTTTGAGGTTAACGCTTCCATCTTCTCCATGAGTTTTGAAGCATCGGTGCTTTCGACAAAAGCAACAGTTTTTCGGAGAGGTTTGGTTTTGGAATCTTTGGACCAATCAAGTTTGAGAAGTACTCGATCTTCTAGAAATTGATGTGCATCATTGGGAGTCTTATAGAGAAAAATTCCTCTAGCATCAAGGATGCCTTGAGAGATTTCATCTAGTCCATGGTAAAAGATTTGGATAATGGTTCCTTTGGATAGTCCATGTCCATGACAACTACGGAGCAAATCTTTCATTCGAATCCAAGCTTCGACAAGTGATTCGTTTGGGTTTTGGGTGAAAGCACGAATTTCTCCCATTAATCGATCAAACATGGCAGGTGGGAAGAATCGGGTTACAAAAGCTTGCCTCATCTCCTCCCAAGTATTGATGATTCCTGGGGTTAATTCATTGTACCATACTTTAGCAAAAATCGTTTCTATTACAATGACACCTTAGTTCTTTCGACCATAGACAAAATGATTATGACTAGTTGAATAACAATAAGTTCTTTCGACCTCAACGATTACTATCAATTAGCCAAACTTGATTAACAAATGTCACAACGAAACTTTAGCACAATTGGATCTTAGAATCAACTTGAAATTGAATTAAAACATGTTAACACAATCACTAACTAATCATACGATATTCAACATCATTTAAGCAAGTGTATAAAGAAACTAGCCACTCATAGCAAACATGAACATAAACTCAGAACTTTGAACATTAGAAAACATGATTAAAAGTCTTACAATGCTTGGAATAAGATTACAAATGGTGAAGTAATGATTCCCAAAGTATTGGGGTAGACTTCTTGGTGATTTAGCCTTCAAATGTGGAACTTCTGGAACTCCAAGCTTCCCTGGACTTCTAAGGACGAATTTGAGAGCTTAAAGCTTTGTTTGATGAGTAGAGAGATTTGTATTTGAGGTGTGTGTCATATGCTCACAAAAGACCTCTATTTATACTAGTTCCAAAGCCTAGGGTATTAATTGCTGAACTTGGCCTCCAAGGAGTAAGGAAGAGACTAGAATATACCAAGAGAAGGACCTAGAATCATTTGGATGCAAAGGGGAAGCTTAGTGATGAAGATTTGGCAGCTGCAGCTTCTCCAACCGGATCGGTCATATGACCAACCAATCCGGTTGGTCTTCTACAAAAACGGCCAACCGTTCCGGTTGCGGGTGGTGACTGAACGGTTAGTGATGGTCATTTGGGTGTTTCTAGTCAATTTCCAACCGATCCGATTACACTGGTAACCGATCCGGTTGGATTTCCTGTGTTACGGAAACTTGATCTTTTCTTTTCTTTATCTTGTAGAACTTGGTTCTTCAATCACTATGGTCTTCAAAGGTCCTTGAGATACTGATTTAGCTTCACTGAAACGGGAATCTTCTATTTGCTGAACATTTCTTCACTTTCCTTCCGTTTCCCTGCACTTGGTTATAAACACTAGGCAAACATCTTTCGATGCGTTTAAGCACTATAATTACGCAAATATAACCAAATAACATATATAAAAGCACACATAACGCTACTAGAAACATGCACAATCTGAGCGTTATCAGCTTTGTTTGTGTGTGAGTGTGTTTTTAAATTATTTTGTGAGTTATTTTTGTCTTTAAGTGGGATATGCTTCTGGATGTAATTGCAGTCGCGTTATTACAATAACTTGATCTTGAAAAAGATTATAGTGAGTTGACATTGATATGGCATTGGTGATCGCGGTCAATCTACGATCACTAATACATCATGCCTTAGCAATTTAAGTTGGTCATGTTTTCCAAATGTATCTCTTATAGCTCTCGCTAGGTTTTATAGTTTATATACCATTATCTTTGTAGTTCACGCACACAAGGCTAATAAAAGTTTCGAACTTACATAAGAAACAAGAGGGACATGTCGATGAAATTGTTCTAGCTCCTATTAGGATTTCTACTCTTGAAATTATCATTGAGGATATCCATGTTAGTCATCGATCAAATATAAGGGGTCTTTTAGATGCAATTCAGCTGCTTAAGAATAACAAATGAACACCACCAGACTAGTAGACTAGTAGACCAAATATCCTAGAAACCTAAGTATGTACAGTTTTTGTACTAAACCTAGTTACGGGATGTGTAACATAAATAAGGGTACTTGTCAAATTTTCAACTTGTAAGATAAATAGGCAAGTCGTTTATGATCTAATGAAGTTATAGTTTCCATAACTAGTTCCATAAGTTGTCTATTCCGTATTAAGATTTCTCATAGACTATATTGTTTATGAACCTAGGAATTACTATGGACTTTTCACCATCAGGTTATCCCAAGCCTAGGTATATAGGACTCATGGTTGCAATTCATAGTCAAGAAATTAAGCAAGCGACTTTACCTAGAGATACCAAAACTTATGACAAATCTACGTCATCCTCCGTAGGATCTTCTCCACCACCTAGTCCATCATCCTCCGTAGGATCTTCATCACCGTTTAGATCAACTACACCACCGCTAGATTATTCCTTCGATGAATCTATGTTTGCGGAATTAGATAATTCATTATGGATTATACCGAGACCCTTAGGAAGTGAACTAACTCCCGAGGAATCTAATGCTCATTAGTATAGCATCCTTCTCTAGTTTTAGATTTCTAAATCCTCCGTTGTATCCTACAATGCTCTAAATGTTAGAACTTTTATTTCCAATATTCCGACATAACCTACAATGTTCTAAATGTTAGAACTTGTATTTTCAATCTTCTGTCAAATATTCCAAGAATGCCTTGCACGAGATTGTCAACCCCTGCTGATCCGACCATGTCGTAGGATGTCATCCGGCAACTAGTTGCTGACAATGTGACTGCAGCACTAGAATCCCGAGCTGCTAACATGGCAAATGCTAATAATGCGAATAGAAACCTTAAGCCGAGAGAAGTTCCTGTACCGAAGAAGAGTAGCTACAAAGTGTTCTTGAGCTAACAACTTTCAATTTCAAAGGTATAGAAGGCGCTGTTGGACTAATCCGCTGGTTCAAACGAAGAGAATCAATATTTTCTTGTAGCAACTATACTGAGGACTGTAAAGTCAAGTTTGCTACTGGTACTCCTACAAAAGACTCTCTATCTTGGTAGAACTCATATGCCCAAACTTTGGGAATTGAGGAAGCATATAAAACCACCTGGAGTAAGTTCAAGAATATTCTGATTAAGAAATATTATCCCCGAACTGAGGTCAATAAAATGGAAGATGAGTTTTATAAATTGACTGTGAAAGGGAATGATATCAAAACATACATTAGGAGATTTCAGGAATTGGCAACTTTGTGTCCTACAATGGTGCCAACTACTGAAAAGATAATGGAAGTTTTTATCAGAGGTTTGCCTCCAAGTATCGAATGGAATGTTACTTCCTCTAAACCTCAAACTTTAGAGGAAGCCATTACCATCACTCACAAGTTAATGGATCAAGTAACAAAGCACAACTATGTATCAGTGCCCCAAGATAACAAACGAAATTTCGATGATAGAAGAACTATCAACACCAACTACCGTAACACTAACGACCGTATCCCAAATCCTTACCCACAACCGTATCGAAGGCAAGAAGCTACTAGAGCTTATGCTGCCACTCCAACTGTGGGAAGTAGTTATGCTGGAAAATCCCCTTTGTGTAAGAGATGTGCTTTACATCACACAGGACCTTGCTTTGTTAAGTGTAATACTTGCGACAAGGTGGGCCATCAAACTAAGGATTGCAAATACAAGGGACCCGCCACTAGAAGCAATCAGCTACCAGTGACGATCACTTGTCATGCCTGTGGGAGAGAAAGGGCATTATGCAATTCAATGTCAAAAGAAGAATGATGGTGCCCAAGGGATAGCCTATATGTTAAAGGATAGGAATGCTCCGCAACACCCAAATGTAGTTACAGGTACATTCCTTCTAAATCATCATCTAGCTAGAGTACTATTTGATTCTGGAGCAGATAAAAGCTTCGTATTCTTATCTCTTGCTTCAAAACTTAGGATCCTAACCCTTACCTTAGATACCTATTACGATATAGAAATGGCTGACAGAAACTCAGTTAGTACTGACTCCGTTATCCAGGGTTGTACCCTAACCTTGTTAAACCAACCTTTCGAAATCGATATCATGCTAATTAAACTTGTTAGTTTCAACGTTGTCAATAGTATGGATTGGTTGTCCAAGAATCATGTTAAGATTCTTTGTGACGAGAAAACCGTTCATATTACCAATAACAACAGTGAGACTTTAATCATCCGAGGAGATCGGAGTAAAACCCGTCTAAATCTTGTCTCCTGTATCCAAATCGAGAGGTATATATCTGATAACATCAAATAGTCCTGAATATTAAGTGTCAAATTCCCCCAATAATGCTCGTTATTTCTATCATTTATATGGATTTACGCTTGTTTTCTATTGTTTTCCACTTTCAGGTAAATTACGAGAATTGGAACTAAAGAGACGCGGAAATGGAAACATAACTTAAGATTTATCACAGTATGCTAATTTTGAAGAAGTTACGGCGTAACTCCTCTCTCACATTATGCCGTAACTATTGCGTGACCCAGAATACCAACTTATCAAAAGGTTACGACGTAATTCTTCCCAAAGGTTACGACGTAACTCCATTAGGTCAAATGAGGTTCTACACCGCTGATACTTACGCCGTTACTACTGCATCACTTACGACGTAACTGAGTTTATTGAAGACTACGGCATAACCACTAATTAGGTTACGCCGTAACTAGCAGATCTAGTGTATTTACGAAGAAATAGAAGGTTACGGTGTAACTCCTATATTGGTTACGCCGTAACCCAGACCTGGCCTATAAATACCTCACGAATTCCAGCATTTCTAATCATCCCATTCCACACACAACACTCTGAGAACGTGGGAAAAATCTCAAGGCAGGTCTAGGGGAGCATACGAAGTTGTTTCCAAGGGAGAAGTCACTCCATTACGATAAGCTTTAGCATTTTATATTTCTTTTACTTTCGATTCATGTATTTCGTACCTTTGAATATTGAATTGATTTGCATGATTAATATGAGCGGCTAAGCACCCTTTGGTGCTAGCCTAGTTATGATTCCTTAATTGTTTTGTTTGCGTTTACCTTTACTTCCGTACAATTATTTCTAAGTGTATGCATGCATAGTTCATTGGTAGTCACCCTTGGTTCGGTAGTTTTGAATGGCGGTAGAGGCCAATTGCCTAGGAGATATGACCAACTGACCTTAGGTGAGTGGACTAAGACGGGAAAGGTAAGATATGATCAACTGACGACCCTTTCTACTTGTGCGATTTGACCAACTGATCACCTATAGTTTGGATGAACTTAAGAATTGGGGGGTGTAGTGTCTAAGTTCCTAACAGCCGGGCACTCACTATTATGAATCTAGCATGTAGCGGTACTTAATGAGTTGGCTTAGGGGACCAGGAACAACAGGACTTATGACGGTGCACCTGATTTCTCCTGTGGTGGCATCTTTGCTGATAGGTTAGGGCGAATTGACCAAATGCTGTCCTCTCGAATTTGAACCCACCTCAAGTAATTGGAAGTAGGTAGACATAGACATAACTAGCTAGGAGGATTGACTAGGTTAGCACCACTATTCCTCTATTGATTTCCCTTTACTCATTTATCTGCTTTTATTTTATTTTGCATTAGTAGTTTAATTAATTATATCCCTATCGAAACCATTATTATTCTGTGACAATTAGACTTAGTAATAATCCATCACACATAGCTCTTGGGACGTCCTCGGCTTTACCATTTACCACACTACACGTGACCGGGTATACTGCCCGTTAGTGCACTAGGGTAGACCATAGGTATAGCGAGACACTATAAATATTAAGACCAGTGAAACCCACGCATGAAGTTTTTGCGGGAGTTATATTAGGATTGATATTAAGTCTTTCATTTCGTTTTTAAACTTTTCTCATGATCATATTTCAAGTTTTCAGGTACCATGGAAGCTGTTAACATCGATAACCTCACTCTTGAGGAATATTTGGCGTTGACAAGAGAAGAACAAGGACCAGGGATTGTTAGGCTAGCCATTGCAGCAGATGCTCAATTCGAAATCAAACCTCAATTCATGAGGGAATTGCGTGCAAATCCGTTCTCTGGAAGCATCACCGATGATGCCCATGAACATGTAGAAAATGTCGAATACATTGTCAGCTTATTCAAAATTCCCAGAGTTTCACACGATGCTATAATGTTACGAGTATTCCTATTTCTCTTACGGGAGCTGCAAAAAGATGGGTCGATCGATTACTTGCAGGGACTGTCAACACTTGGCCTATCTTAAAAAGTATTTCATTCAGAGATACTTTCCTCCATCGAAGACGGTTAAACAATTGGAAGAAATTTATAACTTCAAAAAAGAGGGTGATGAAACGTTATACCAAGCTTGGGAAAGATATAACGAATTGTTATACAAATGCCCTACTTATGATCTCAACAGCCAACAAAAGGTGAACGTCTTCTACAAGGGACTGAACATCTCTTCAAGACAAATGATTGATTCTCAAGGGCCAATTCCTAGTATGACACCCACTATGGCTTTAGAAACTACTCAAAGAATGGCAGACCACTCTCACAAATGGCACAATGGAGGAAGAAACCGAAGCAAGAATAATGATATGGAAGGCCTTGCAGCAATAAACAACAAACTAGAAAGCCTTGGAAGAGAAATGAAGAAGCTCAAGGAAAATGTGCATTCCATTCAAGTTGAGCGAAATGGGACTCCTCCTTCTAAAGAATGTTCCTCAAATGAAGAAGTTAAAAGGATGGGAGAAATTAACTATGGTAAATAATTCCATTTCAACAACTACAATAATTACGGACCCAGGTATCGTGAAAAATCCCCTGGGTTCTACACAAGAATCAACAATAATCCTCCTAAACCTAGCCTTGAAGAAATAATGCACCGGCACATCGAAGAATCTACAAAAAAGGGAGATAGAATCAAGGAGTGGATGGTCAAAATAAAGGAGGACACCAATATGAACCTACGTAACCAAGATGCTGCAATTAAGAACCTCGAAACACAAATTGGGCAATTGGCTAAAAAGCTTGAAACAAGTAATGCTAAAGCCACTGCCTGCAAGGCCATATTTGCTCAAGATAAAGCAAAAAGAGAGCAGTGCACATCCTCTATCACTAATGATCTTTCCGAGATTAACTACCTAAGAGAGGATGATAAATCAGAAGACGACGAGTTCCTGCCAAGCCAACTTCATGAAAAGTAGCAATACCAGGAAAGTTTTCTTCTCCCATGCACTATTGGTAACATTAAGATTCCCGCATTAGCTGATTTAGGGGCCGGGGTAAACCTTATCTTTACCACTTTATTTGAAAAAATCAAACTTACCAATTTAAAAGAAACAACTATAATGATTGAAATGGCTGGTTCCTCTAAGGCTGTACCGAGGGGAATTGTGAACAATGTGCTTTTAAAAATTGGAAATTTTTTCTTCCCTACCGATTTTGTGGTTATTGACATGGGAAAGCGGGAGGCTTACAACTTGATTGTTGGAAGACCTTTTCTGGCCACTTGTAGGGCTCGGATTAAGGTTTTTGAAATATAAATTTCTTTGGGAACTGAAAATGAACGAATAAATTTTAGTATGAAAGAGCATTTAAAACCAAAAACTAAAATTTCAAATGATGTTAATGTTCAATTGCTGGATCCCACTCTACACTCTAAACCTATTACTGGTGATCATAGAGAGAATATTGATAATTGTAAGCAGAAACAGGATTAAATTGTCCAAGGCATTGAGGAAACTCTGAATCCAAACAAACATTTTTGCAACTCAATGTCAACCAAAGATAGCGAAGCAGTATGGCCACCGTTTACTCGTCCTCAAAAATGTGAAAGAAAAGCGGATGAATGGATATACCCTCATAAGGGAGAGAAACATGATGTTGATTTAGCATTAGAAGATTGGTACAAATTAAAATTTGGAAGCTCAAAAATCATTAAGGGACTGGTTAAGCGGTATGAGTGCAATCATCTCACGGACACAATAGGCGGTACAAGATCCAGATCGACTTTACAAATAGTATTACTTGAAGATGATGACCGGGGAAAATCATGTGATAAATGGATTTCACATAAGTTTGGAACAAATGGCATCCACAAGGAAAAAAAGGCTTGAAAATTGGATGAATGAGTACCAACGAATGTGGAAGGGCTCCAAAGGCCCCCATAGAAGCCCGCTGCTCAGTCTAACTTAAAGACTTCGTTAACAAAGAAAAGTGCTCTTTCGGGAGACAACCCGGATTATCCCTTTCTTTTGTTTTTATTTCTTTTCTGTTGGGTTTTGTGTTTTCTAACCATTTTGCAGGAAACGAGGAACTAATTGCGATAGCTGCCGATCTAGAGAGTTACGGCAACTCATCTTGGTGATTATGCCGTAACAAACATTTTAGCAGCAGAATTCTTGACATCAATTACTGGCATACCATCTTAGTGGTTACGCCAGTAACTACCGCTATACTCATACCAGGTTTGGCCAGTTACGGCGTAACTCCCTCATAGAAGTTACGACGTAACTTTCCTCTAATTTAATTCTTTCATTTTAAAACACAGTAACCTTGTATTAGTTTTTAAATGAACATTGTGGGTGTGTTCCCTGTAAACCCTCACTTGACTTCACTCGTCCACTTGGGACACCAAGTGGTTTAAAGGGTTTTTGCATGCTTAAATGCAACCGTGATTCCTACGAAAGTGAGTTAGGTTTGTTTTTCGTTTTTCATTTTTTTTCTTTTTAGAATTATGCTTGTCGGTATTGTGATTTCAGGGATTGAAGTTTGTTCATGACGCTTAAGAGAAGGCACGGTTCTTTTTCGTGGGCCTTCTTCTTCTTTATGGAGCAAATTTCAGGGAAGTTCTCGCTCTAATTCTACCTTTCTCTTCACCTTTATTTTAATTCCTAGTATAAAAGGGACTTTGTACAATTCAAGTGGGGGGACGGGAGTAGAATTATCTCTTGAACTTTATTTCGCCCTCATTTTTCTAGTTTATTTTGAAAAATTATGCCTTTTTTTAAATTTTGACATGTTTTTCCTAACCTAACTAGATTAGACCTTAGCCAAGCACATACAACCCTTGACATTACATGGTGAGATTAGCCTTATCCGTTTCCAATATTTTACCCCAAATCCACCAAATTATGAGTGTGCAGGTAGCTTGTAAACTTTAGAACTTGGCTTTTGCATCATTTCGAGACCATAGATGAGGTATGTTTAGTTAGCTCGATGTATTTGGACTTTTCAGTTTTAGAAGGCAATATTATAGGATTATCACCCAAACAACCTACCATTGTGAGTTTATCGATTAGTCACCTCGACTTTTCGACCCCCATGTGAAACCCTTTTGTTGCACTCACCTTTAGTGCAAGATACCCCTAGATACACCCTTATAAGCCATTCCTTTCATTTTGTCAACCCAATATATTGTTTCGTTACACCTATACACCCTAGCCTACCCTGTAGTCTTTATTTGTGACTGGGAAGTCATCATTTGCCTAAGTTCAAGGTTCGAGTGGAAAGGTTTAGAAATCACGCTTTCATCGACAACATTTATGAAGATCATTGAAGATCCCCCGAATTCCCATTGTTCATCTCAAGTGGGGGGATGTTATCTTATTTAGTTATGATTTTAAAAAAAATAAAAAATAAAAAACAAATAAATAAATAAATCAAAATAAAAGATTCGAAAAAAAAAGTTGATTGAGTTATGATATTGTAAAGTGCGATGTTATAAGCACTATAGTATGAGCTTTATTGATTAGTATCGAGGAGGCCACCTCGGTCACATTTGAAGATTGGAGTTGGTAGTTTTTGTTTGGATCGTATATTTATGTTGCTTAGATGATTCGGGTGGTCTAGGGTGGTGAAAGATCAAGTAAGCCATCTTAGAGAGAGAAAGGGTAGAGAGGGTGATCTTTAGAGAGAGAAAGTTAAATAAAAAATGAAAGGTTAGATTAAAGAAGCACCACCCCTTCCAAGGATGGAAGGGGTATTTATACTTACAGACTACACGACCTCCTGACTTTTGTGGATCAGGTATACAGTGGATAAAGACCCGTCCTTCCTCCACGGTATTACACTAAACTAAACTACGCTACAAACTAACTAATTAACTACCAAATAACATAAATAACTACAAGTCTAGGAGCTAACTTATGCTAGATAATATTTGGAATGACCGACTCTTCACTATGGAATTTCTAATTCCTAAAAATCTCCCCCTAAGGGAGGTCACCCCATGATTTACATTTTGAATCCTAGCATTCTATTCTTGACTTAGTTCTCGAGCTCATAGACTTCAATTCTTCAAATTCCGCAATCTTTGTGCATTAGTAGCGATTCTTTAAAGTCCGCATAGTTTTGTACTTTGAGTGGAGGTATTTGAAATTATCCACATCTTTGATGATCTTTGAGCTTTCATTGAGATCATCAGCCACAGTAAATCTCTGGATCACCTTTTGTTGTGTTGCCATCATGTGATGTTGTGACATTTGGACCGATATGCTCACACTTTCTGGATCATGACATCTTTTCATCAGAGTAGCGGAAGCTTTACTGGCCCATGATATATGCAGGCGCGAAATCATAATATAAAAATATCGAGCCGTTCGTAGATATGCACAAGTCATGATTTCTTCAATTAAGTGTGGATGCTGTGAGCATGCGGCTTTGATTGACTTCTTAATTCGATCACCGCAACCGTCAAATGTACCTGCAAACAACAGTTAGCAATAAAACACACGAAAGTCTTTGATCACTTTCGTTGAATTGAGGTACACGGCCCACGGTTCCCCGTTGATCAAGTACAAGTATCGCTGTGATCGGTATGATTTGAAGAATCTCCTTGACAGGGTTTCGCAGCTGTTCTAGCTGTTCTCAAACCGGAATGTCTCAAAGAAGACAACACGGAGTGAGTGAACCAGTGGATTGAGATTCACTGATTGATGAAAAATTGATTTGAAAACAATCGCGTATTGCTTGAAGAAATAGTTTTGCAATACGACGAATGTTCTATGAGAAAGATCAATTTCCAATCAAATATACTCTTTGTATTTAAAAAAGAATACACATTCGATGTGCTAGAGAAAAGAAGAAATTTGCACATCGAACGGTTTTTCCAAAAGCATTTTTTTTTTCAATCAGAGATACTTTTTGAGTTTGAAATATGAATACACATATGATGAGCAAAAGAAAAGAAGATTTGCACATCGAATGGTTTTTCCAAAAGTATTCGTCAATTCATTTCCTGGACCAAGGTTGATTCACGAGTGAATCACCCCATAGTTTCTATCCAGTTGTCACAAGTTTGATCTTTAGAAAAGATCTCACATGTCACCCACCAAGAGCTTGTTTTATGTTGGCTCTAGAAGTCTTTCCATCTTCATCGTGAATATATTTAATATATCACTCGGATGTTTTGGCAATACCACAAGGATAATGCGTAGGACTCTTAAAATATTCATACTTTCCACATTGTGTGAAACAGCAAGTATTCATTAATTTAGTGTCCTAATGAGATATTGTGGATGATCTCTTGGCTCTAGACTCAATCGTGCACATTTGGCTTCTATGCCGAAGACTAGGGAGAGGGTCTCCTTCTTCAATATCAACAATCTCCATGAGAAAGTCGATAGATTATGTAGGTTCCCCGTGAGAATGAAAAAAGTCCTTTTAAGAGGAACTTGAGTAGCTTGGGAAGTTTAGTGCAATGCATCACTGGGTCCATGACATCTTGTCTTCAATACAAATGTTACCTTAGTAACAACCAGTAGCATATGTATTGAACCAGGTTTCTGCCCTAAGGTTGAAATAATGGAGGGTTATTTCTTTTCACCCTTTTCACATTCAATTCTTTTTCATTCTTCAACCCCTTCAGTGCTTACCGAGACTTCATAACTAGAACCTTGTTGGGTTTATTCCAGTTCTAGCTCTATCTCAGTCCGCACTCTTCCCATATCTCACTTTTCTCCTTTTTTCATCATACCTAAGGACTCTACACTATCTAGTGGATTGTCCCTGGGTAGATCCCTCCGGCTCTGGCGGGATCGTGGGAATGAATACCTAACCTAACCATCTTTATAACACCATGCATAAAGTAAATTGGTCGGTCTTTTGGTATTGTTCTTTCCTTCATGAAACCACTTGAAAAATCATTTGGAAAATCAATCAAGGTACTTGTGATATAATATCAAAGCATTTTGTACCTTAATTGTTTTGATCATTTAGAAATGCTCCCCTCAACATGTGCATATGATATTGAAATTGTTTAGCACATGGAGGCAAGAGTTCTTTGAAACAATTTCTTGATCACAATTTCCTTAGAAAAAGCCTTTTGATTTTATTGGTAAATTCTCCCCCTCAAAATGTGCTTTGAATATTAGAAATCATTTTATCACATAGAGGTAAGAGTTCATTTGAAGTACATCCACAATCACACTAGCAATTAAGAAACCATTAGAAAATCAATCAAGGTACTTTATGATAAAACATAGAAATCTTTGTACCTTGAAAGTTTATTTTCTTTTGAAATGCTCCCCCTCAATATGTGCTTCGAGATTCGAAAGTGTTTAACACATATGGGAGAGCAGCATGCACACTTGAATCAAAACAATCACCTTTTATCAAATTTCATTATTAAATCACAAATTCTCCCCCGATCAAAAATATCAAACGCTTTGAGATTTTGGATCCCAAGTGATTTAATAAGGTTTAGAAAACATGGGAGAATATGTGCCTTGTTTAAATACTCATCTTGTTTTTGGATAAATGCTCCTCCTCAGCATGTGCATTGTATATTTGAAATCGTTTGGCACATGGAGGAATGAGTGCTTTGAAACAATTACCCTTTAAAAACCGATTTGAGATTTAAATCACGATCTCTCCCCCGATCAAAAATTTCAAAGTAATAGAGATTTTGGATCCCGATTGATTTAAATCATTTAGAAACATTTTTTTGGGGAAAGACGTGGCAAAATTTAATTTTGAAAATTAACTGATAAGGATCAATTTAAGACATAAAAGATTGTTAGTGTCAGGTATGGTAGTTTTTAAGAGATCTTTAAGTAAAATAAAACAATTTCACAATCAAACAAGAACAGAAAAAATTTCATTTTGTAAGATCTTTGAGTTTTAAAGAAAATCATACCATGACATAATATTAAATCTTCAGATCACCACTTTGTTTTTTGTACAAACCGGACTTGATAGATG
This sequence comes from Chrysanthemum makinoi, assembly GCA_910596185.1. Taxonomy (NCBI): domain Eukaryota; kingdom Viridiplantae; phylum Streptophyta; class Magnoliopsida; order Asterales; family Asteraceae; genus Chrysanthemum; species Chrysanthemum makinoi. Next base: position 243,685,792 of record OU343218.1, read on the forward strand.
AAATATCGTTTGAAAATATTTAATTTGAAATCACTTAAGATTTGACAGAATAAAGTCCGGTTGATTTCAAAACATTGAATCCGATTTATTTTCAAAACAATAGTTTTCCATTTTCAAAACAATATTTTTCAATGTTTTAGAAAAATTGTATCATCACTATTATCTCTGCACAAAGATACGTTAGGTGGATAAGCTGCTTTTGTTGTTGTTGCTGAGGGTTGGAAGAAAACCGTATGCTGATGCAGTGAGACCTCTGATGTTGCATTTGTTATGCCAACTCCTCATAGAGGTCCAATTAAGCTCCGTTTCTTCATTTGATGATGAAGAAAACCATCTGCTGATGCAGTGAGACGTCTTACGTTGCATTTTTCATGCCAACTTTCCATAGAAGTCAAATAAAGCTCCGTTTCTTCATTTTTCAACCCAAGATATAGTTACCCTTTCCTTTTGGCATCCAATCATCTTTTGTGGGATCCGGATCTGGAACATTCTTATATACTAATATACCTGCATACGTTAGTGGACACAAACAGATATATGGTGGTCGACATCACCCAAACAACAATCGACTAATAACAGTCAATTCAACATATCAATCAGATCATATAAAGCATGGGATTATGTGTTCATCAAACTCTAATCATCTAATCCTAACAATCGTATCCTAGGCACCTAGTCCTTCAACGTAGGTTAACATCATTTTTCAGTTAAGCATTTAGGATAATTAAGAAAGCCCGTTAGATGATATAGATTTGAAAACATTCTCCCCCTCAATCAATGACTTATTTTTCTGAAAAATTTAAACCCGCTGAAGTCATTGATTGAGTTTTCAATTTTTTTACCAAAACTCTGAATCTGATTGATTTTCAAGCAACTCATTTTCCACCATTTTCTTAAAACAAATATTTTTCTGAAGAATTTTAGAAGGAAAAATATTTGAGTAGGAACAGCACTCCTTTGACATACTTTCCTCAATCTGTTTTAGGATAAGTGCACGAAATATTTGAAAATTAGATTACCGCAGCACTTTCCTTTCTTGAAGAGCGGGTTGCTATCGGAAATAATAGCAAACCATGGTTTAAGCACGGGTTACAGTCTGAAGTAACTGCAAGCCATAGTTTTAGACATGTTTTGAAAAAGAATATTTACACCTCCTGCTCGAACTTCATCTATGGTCCCGTGCCATTATTGAATGATATTTCTAAAATCGTAGATGTTATCGATACCAGAAGACATGTCTTGTGAAAACATATTTTTGGTATTTTTAAATTTTCTGATTTTTATGTATTTTTGTTGGTTTTATATTTTTCTATTTGGTTTTTGATTAATATTTACAGATAGATTAGATGATATAGTTTAAGAAGATGATGATACGAGTACCGAGATCAGGATATCGAGTAGCACGTCGTAGAAGATAGAATTCGTCATCTCTTAAACTTCCACCACCATAGCTTCCGAGGCTCCAGAAGAGAAGATAGAACATGAGCCTTTGAGAAAGAGAGACTTTGGCAGCTTCCCCCAAACCGAAAATCCATTAGATGAGCAGATTCAAAGCTCTATTTCAAGCTTGGCTTAGCCAGGTGCACAGAGAAGCACACCATTATCATAAATCCCGCTGCTCCTTTTAAAAACGATAGCCGAGATTCTTCGTTCATCAACAAAAACAGCAACGTATCATCCCACTCTTTAGATTTCTTCTCATATTTCATTACCACTGAAGTCTGAAGCGATCCATACCAAAAAGTTGTCAAGAGACCACTTCTCCCAAGGAGATGAATTGATGCAGTCAGTCTTTTAGACTAGATCTCACGAACCCGAATACATATATACCCGAAGACAGAGAAACTTATACCATCGAAGTAGCAGATTACGTCCGATATCTAAAGAATAACCCCGATGTATACTTTTCTCTCCCCTGAAGAAAGTGTATGAAGCTCAAGAACCCTAAGTACCCGAATGCCCAAAGAGAGAATAACCGATAACATTGAAGAAGCAGGCCGAATCACTGATTATCTCTGCGGATGACTATCTCTGCGGACGTCAACTCCGGAATAAGTGATTATATCTCTGAATCACTTATTAAGCTCTCAAGTGAAACAGCTGAGCGCCCCCAATGTACACAGTTCTCTCTCCCCTGATGATTACGATAACATCGAAATCATCACACACTTGTGTACCTCTTTTTATCTTCAGAATCTTTCTTTTACATCACTTCCCCCACGTCGTTGGAATAATAACACTAAAAGCCTTGATGAGTAAAACCTTGAGTTTCTCTGCGGTCATGACATTTGTCTTCCTGGGATATCTTCAATCACTTAGAAGAATTAAGTTCATCAAGTTTACTCGCTTTGTGTTTAGATGTGTGTCTCCTTCCCCCTTGCTGGTTTTGACACTTCAGAATCAGCAACATATTTTAAGCCCAAATACTTGAAATATTTTGAGAAGAACATCATTAGCTCAGATGTATCTGTGAGAATCAACTTGCTGAAGAATGTGAGCAAATCTAATTCGGGATAAAATCTGACTTTTCACTCTCCCCCAATTAGTGCTCTCCCCTAAACCGACAATCTTTATGATGAGTGCTTGAGTTAAGAAGAAGTCTTTAGATCGTTAAATGCAATTCGTCTTTAGTATTCTAACATGTAGCAGAAAATGTAGAACTGACTGTAGACTCGACCTTCTTCAAGATTGTCCAATTGGGGAATAGAAAGTCAACATCTTCAACTCACCAAATGCATTCCTGTTAACTTACAAATAGCAAATCTCCTTAACTAAGATCCCTCCCAATCAAACAAGAACAGAAAGATGTTCATCAAAGAAATCAGCCCAACAACTAGAAGCACTTTGTCATTAATCAAATCAGCCCGTGTGAAGATGTCAACCAACGGCTCTTAGAAGAAACTCCATGTGAAGATGACCCGATAAGAAGAAGCTCGGTTCTTACATGAGTTTGGAGCCGAATGACCATATATTCTCAGATGCAACTCAACATGTAGAATTATCATACTTCTTCTCCCCCTCAAGAATTGCATATGGAGATGCCATTCTTGATTAAGCAAATGAAAATCTTCCAAATGTATTCTATTCACACTTCTCCCCCGCGAAATTAGCACATGATGTCGTCATCATCATTATATTGAGCAAGTGGAATAAGAGTACTAGCAACGGTAGTCCGGTTCACTTGATCACAGAAAGCGCATGGAAAAAGCATGAAGCATGTTGATGACAATGGTCATTAGTGAGAAGATTTCTCTTCTTCAGAAGATAAAGCACACTGAAAGGTACACTTTTCTTTTCTTTAGAGAACCAGGCTTGAACTATTGTTTTCAAACGTCATAAGAAGATTTCTCTTCTTCAGAAGATAATGCGCACTGAAACGTACACATTTCTTTTCTTTAAAGTACAAGGCTTGAACTGTTGTGTTCAAACGTCATTAATCTCTCTCTTTTCATCTACTCTTGGCAAACTTATAATCAACCCCATTATCATTCAGTAGGCTCTTTGTCGTGACAGCTGATGGAGAAAACCCAATATGATGAATTTGACCCTGAAGTAAACTACCCCGAACTCGTGACTTAAACTTGCACATATGTAACAAAGAGCGGCACCGATTTCCATTAGCATCTCTAAGTACTCTCTAAGTACTCTATAATCTTCAACCAACCAACCATCAAGTATAAGACATACATCACCTCTTGAAAATCCACAATTGAATGTGACACTGAGCACTACAAAGTAACTCCTTAAAGTGATAGTTATTTTGTGGTGGTAAGAGCCCAATTCCCCCAAGTGGTAAAAGAAAAGGTAAAAGTCACCCAACAATAACTAGATTTCCAAGTCTTCGTTTTTTATAATAAGCTCGAACAAGGATCTTGAAGAATCTTCATCCAACCATACCCGATACCTTCAGATACTAAGTACACTTGCCCATGACATTTCACTTCAACCTCAAATAGATAATACTGAATTAACGTCGTTGACACATCTTGTAGTTAAAAACTCAAATCTAGCCTCCTTTGACGTTTTAAGTGAACTATGATAATGGTTTTCATCCCGACCATGGTTAATAGCACATAACCCCGTAAAACATTGTAATAACCAAACTGCCATGAAGACAACCCAAACACATACCCAATTCATGAAGTACACCCTTTTATCCCTTCTTTGAAGCAGAAATCGTAGCACCAGCATCAGATAAGATCCAGAATTACACTTTCCTTTCTCCAGGATGGTTCCATCATTACGGGATTTTACAATTCTATGCTTTAAACCGAGAAATAGATTCTTTCGCGGGATTTTACAAAACCAAGAATAAACCGTAAGATAGATCCGGAAATGCACTTTACAATTACCAGGATGTTTCCATTGTCATGGGATTTTACAAGTCTATGATTCAAACCGAGAAATAGATTCTTTCGCGGGATTTTACAAAATCAAGACAAAACCGTAAACAATGTTAGCTTGAATCTGATATGACAACTTTGGTTTCGGTGAATATCTTTTTTAGGGGAACATGCAGCGGTTCATAAACGGTTCATTATCCAACATCAACAATATCATCAACCATCCAATAAACACTTTGGTAAACACATCATTCACGCATTCTGTCGGCTATTGCAGTGACAACCTGGTGAAGTAAACACGATATGCCAAACTTGATCATGAAGTGAGATTCCCCAGATTTGTTTACTTAAACTTGTACTAATCCTTGTGAAGAAGAAACGGTGTACCCAATGTACAAAACCTCTTGACGTATCCTCAACTGCGTGAGACACCGAAGTAATAGCTACGTTGTGGGTTAAGAAAGAATCACAAACGTAACTAAATAGTCAAGTCTTTAACACACTCTAAAATGCCCAAACAAGTCATCTTTACAAATGGGTGGAAAGAAAGAAGGCGAAATAAGTAAACGCGCCCGGAAAACATCACGTCAAAGCCAAATAAAAATATCGTCCAAACAACCACGTAGTCAACTTTTTCCAATAAGCACTTCAAGCCGTGACATAATATACTTCGTGAAAATGTATATACCAACGTTTCAAACTGCATACCACAACAACTATCATCATCATACAAAGTCTCTTCAACAAATCTCATTTAGTCCAATTCTCACAAAATTCAAATATCATGAGATCTCATAATATCAAATATCATGATCAATTTACGACTTGCACAACATAAATCTCATCATCAAATCAAATTACAACTCGCATCCCTTGAATAAGATAATAACACCCGGTCCAAAATAATAATCACTTACGGATTATTGAAGCTCGATTGAAAACCGCGATCCAAAAATTATAGCAAAAGTTATCACAAAATACCAATTTATCAATAAAATCCGGATCACCAAGTGTAGGTCCTCGTTCATTAGATTTTAGCCCAAATAGCACTCGTTTATATGATTTCAGCCCAAGAAAAATGATAGCTAGATCCGTTGGCCCATTCGATCAGCTCCAGGCCCAAGAAATCACAAAACTGGTCCAACAATACTCTCACCCTAATTTCTTGAGTATTTAACACACATCACACACACTCTATCCGAACCCTAATCACACTCTCTTGAGAACAAACGCAGTCACCATATCACTCCCTAATCACACCTTTTACCACAAGACAAGGGTTTCACAAACCTAATCAAACGCAGTCTACACCAAAGAAAAACGCTCCATCACAAGATAAAGGTTTCACAAACCTTTTCAAACACCACGTTTCCCCTTATCCCATGAATTCAAATCAGATCGAGTAAGATTTTACCAGGTGTGATGACCTCGCCACAGGGATGGCTTGAGGTGTAACGAGTAAGTAAGTCTTAGCGAGCCTTTGAGATCATCTTGAAGTTATCAATGTAAGTTCAATTGTTCCATCTTGTATGGGAGCCTTAACGAGCCAAGGTAAATGAGATGAATGAATTGATTTAGTTGTGATATTGTTTTGCACATAACACAAATCATAGAAGTGAATTAACAAACTTGTTAAGATCATTTCTTTTCAATTCGTATATAACAAAATTTGATCTATGATGATTTGATTGTTTCGTGATTTAGATTCTTGATAGTCTTGAAGTTTCTTATGAGAATCACGAATCATGAAAACTGAGATCAAAAGTCGTTTTGTCTTAGCTCTCTGCTTAGAAGTCCGAATCTTAAGCGATCAATGATGATGTAGTTTCCTGGGTATCGCACCTCTGATGTAGCACTAAATCACCTCGAAATAACTCTGAGATCCTCCAAAAAATATGTTATTTATCAATTTTGCTTGAGTCGTTAACGAACAAAGTAACTATGATTAACATACTTGTTAAATAATAGTACTTGTCGTTTCGGACATTATATGGAGTTATCCGTCAGAAATGGATTGATGATGAATTTGCTAATTTGAAGTGATTGATCTATGGGGTTCAACACCATTGTAGTACTTCTTCGAAAATCAAGTCTGAGATCTCAACGGTTGAACCTTTGTATGAGTTAGAATGAGTTTACATTCTTGTTGTAAATGTAGATGTATATGAGACTGAGACTTGATTGATTTAGTAGTACATTTATGACGTTGATACAAGATTGGAATGAATCTTGATGAATAATGTTATATGATGCTAGTGATGAATGTTGTAATATTGATACAGGTATTGAATGAGTCAAACTGCAACTGAATTAGTATGTAGATACAAATCGCATCTGTTTTGAATCTTGACAAACCACATACTTTTAGTCTTGACAAACTGCATCATCATACTTACTCAAATCGCATCTGTTATCATGGTCAAAACGCATGATATTGAAACACAAACCGCATCGATTTAATTTGGACAAACAGGACAAATCACATTCAAAAATGCAACAAATCGCTTAAAAGCAGTTTGACACAAATCTCTTAGATGAAAAAGCACACAAAACGCAACATTCTGAACAAGACAAATCGCATACTGAAGCGTCAAAACGCAAAGTATTGAAACAGACAAACCGCATCTTACATTCAATGAATCTGGACCATAACACAAACCGCATCATAGAATAACCACAAACCGCATACAAGAGTCTGACCACAAACTGCACTTCTGAATGAGCAGATTCAGCCAGAAACCAGATATTAGATAACCAGCAGACGCAAACGGATTCAAACATCATACAGACAGCATCAGCAACATATCAAAACACATAACAACCATAACAACGGATTGACACTTTTTAAGAACAGATTCATTCAAGAGCAACCTTCAACAAAACATAATCAAACACATTCAAACATCACCAAAAACTTATCAAACCGCATCAACGATACACAAACCGCATATAAAAACGTACGAATCATAAAAAACAACACAACCATGGCTCTGGTACCAATTGTTACGATCGTATATTTATGTTTTTTAGATGATTCGGGTGGTCTAGGGTGGTGAAAGATCAAGTAAGCCATCTTAGAGAGAGAAAGAGTAGAGAGGGTGATCTTTAGAGAGAGAAAGTTAAATAACAAATGAAAGGTTAGATTAAAGAAGCACCACCCCTTCCAAGGATGGAAGGGGTATTTATACTTACAGACTACACGACCTCCTGACGACCTGTGGATCAGGTATACAGTGGGTAAAGACCCGTTCTTCCTCCACGGTATTACACTAAACTAAACTACGCTACAAACTAACTAATTAACTACTAAATAACATAAATAACTACAAGTCTACGAGCTAACTTATGCTAGATAATATTTGGGGTGACCGACTCTTCACTATGGAATTTCTAATTCCTAACAGTTTTGCCAACAGAAGAAGAAAAGGTAGTGTGCCCATCACGACGTCGTCTAATGACACATCTACCCTGCATTTCATGATCCGGTTTCTAGACTTCTAAGCTTGAACTTTGGGAGGAAGGTAAGTGATGATGACTTGGTTATAGATTTAGACTACCTGCTTGTTTTTCATTTTACACCTATTATATATCCCATGTCTTATCCTACCCTTTAGTCATGAAGCGTGTCTAGGTGATGCAGCGAGCAATCTTTGGTGTCTTGGCCATGGATTTGGTCATGTATCATTGATTTTGTCCACTTCGCCGTGACATTTTAGTAATGACGAGTCACCCCTTAACCTTTGTCGTGTCTACCCATATTGCCTTCGAGAATTGTTTAGCCCTTAACTCTAGTGGTGGAGATTTGTGTAACCGCCAAGATTATGATAGAATATATGCTATGACTATGCGATTGAGTGATCACCCCGATATTGACGCTTAGAATAGTTGAGAGATTTGAGTGTTTGTTCCCCTTTCGTGAGGTGTTCGGCTTTGTTTTATTCTAGCATAAGGGATTTGTAAACTCATATTTTCTAGGTTTTGGGAGATATCGTTTTAGGAATATATCTAATAAGGTCTACTTGAGGGCAAGTGGAGTTCAAGTGGGGGGATATTTGATAACATCAAATAGTCCAAAATATTAAGTGTCAATTTCCCCCGATAATGCTCGTTATTTATATCATTTATATGGATTTACGCTTGTTATCCATTGTTTTTCACTTTCAGGTAATTTACGAACATTGGAGCTAAAGAGACGCGAAAATGGAAACATAACTTAAGATTTATCACAGTATGCTAATTTTGAAGAAGTTACGACGTAACTCCTCTCTCACATTACGCCGTAACTATTGCGTGACCCAGAATACCAACTTATCAAGAGGTTACGGCGTAACTCTTCCCAAAGGTTACGACGTAACTCCATTAGGTCAAATGAGATTCTACGCCGCTGATATTTACGCCGTAACTACTGCATCACTTACGACGTAACCGAGTTTATTGAAGACAACGGCGTAACCACTAATTAGGTTAAGTTGTAACTAGCAAATCTAGTGCATTTACGAAGAAATAGAAGGTTACGGCGTAACTCCTATACTGGTTACGTTGTAACCCAGACCTGGCCTATAAATACCCCACGAATTCCATCATTTCTAATCATCCCATTCCACACACAACACTTTGAGAACGTGGGAAAAAGCTCAAGGCAGGTCTAGGGGAGCATACGGAGCTGTTTCCAAGGGAGAAGTCACTCCATTATGAAAGCTTTAGCGTTTTATATTTCTTTTACTTTCGATTCATGTATTTCGTACCTTTGAATATTGAATTGATTTGCATGATTAATATGAGCGGCTAAGCACCCTTTGGTGCTAGCCTAATTATGATTCCTTAATTGTTTTGTTTGCATTTACCTTTACTTTCGTACAATTATTTCTAAGTGTATGCATGCATAGTTCATTGGTAGTCACCCTTGGTTCGGTAGTTTTAAATGGCGGTAGAGGACAATTGCCTAGGAGATACGACCAACTGACCCTAGGTGAGCGGACTGAGACGGGAAGGGTAAGATATGACCAACTGACGACCCTTTATACTTGTGCGATTTGACCAACTGATCACCTATCGTTTGGATGAACTTAAAAATTGGGGGGTGTAGTGTCTAAGTTCCTAACTGTCGGGCACTCACTATTATGAATCTAGCATGTAGCGGTACTGAATGACTTGGCTTAAGGGACCAGGAACAACAGGACTTATGACGGTGTGCCTGATTTCTCCTGTGGTGGCATCTTTGCTGATAGGTTAGGGCTAATTGACCAAATGTTGTCCTCTCGAAATTGACCCCACCTGAAGTAATTGGAAGTAGGTATACGTAGACACAACTAGCTAGGAGGATTGACTGGGTTAGCACCACTATTCCTCTATTGATTTCCATTTACTCATTTATCTGCTTTTATTTTATTCTGCATTAGTAGTTTAATTAATTATATCCCTATCGAAACCATTATTATTCTGTGACAATTAGACTTAGTAATAATCCAACACACATAGATCTTGGGACGACCTCGGCTTTACCATTTACTACACTACACGCGACCGGGTACACTGCCCGTTAGTTCACTAGGGTAGACAGTAGGTATAGCGAGACACTATAAATATTAAGACCTGGTCAGTAAAACCTGCATCAATATCTCGAGGTTAACACGTCTTCGTGGTCCAAGTAATGAAGAAGAAGCCAGATGAAAAACAACTGGAGGAGATCTCTATAGTCTAGGAATACCCAGAATTTTTTCCTAAGGATGTACCTGGCCTTCCTCATGTTCGTCAAGTAGAATTCCAAATCGACTTAATTCCCGAAGCGGCACCCGTAGCCCGAGCACCCTACAGGTTAGCCCCTTCAGAGATTAAGGAACTCTCTGAACACAACTCCAAGAATTAGCCGACCGAGGTTTCATCCGTCAAAGTACATCACCCTGGGGAGCTCCTGTATTATTTGTTAAGCCATAAATACAAATATTTTAGGATGTGTATCGATTTCCGTAGGTTGAACAAACTCACCATAAAGAATCGTTACCCATTACCCAAGACTGATGACTTATTCGATCAACTTTAAGGTTCGAGCATTTATTCGAAAATCGACTTATGATCTGGTTATCATCAACTGAATGTGAGGGATGAGGACATTCTTAAGACCGCTTTCAGAACGAGATATGGACAATACGGATTTCAAGTGATGCCATTTGGTTTGACAAACGCACCTGTGCTTTTCATGGACCTCATGAACCGTGTGTGTAAACCATATTTGGATAAATTTGTAATTTTGTTCATAGAAGATATCTTCATCTACACTCATAACGAGGAAGAGCACGCCGACCATCTAAGAATAATCCTTGAATTACTCAAGAATGAGAAACTTTATGCAAATTTCTCTAAGTGTGATTTTTGGATTAGCGTTGTGCAATTTCTTGGACACTTGATTGATAGTCAAGGAATTCACGTTGATCCCGCCAAAATAGAAGTAGTTAAGAATTAGGCATCTCCCACTACTCCTACCGAAATACAATAATTCTTTGACTGAGTTAACCTAGAAAAATAGGAAGTTTATCCGGAGAAAGGACCAGGAGTCAGCTTTCCAACTTTTGAAGAGAAAGTTGTGTGAAGCTCAAATTCTGGCATTACCGGAGGGAAACGACGATTTTGTTGTTTACTGTGATGCCTCTCATCAAGGTCTAGGAGTTGTGTTGATGCAAAGAGACAAGGTCATTGCATATGCATCAAGACAACTCAAGAGACATGAGAAAAACTACACCACACGCGATCTAGAATTAGGAGCGGTCATGTTCGTTCTTAGAATATGGAGACACTATCTATATGGCACAAAATGTAAGGTTTTCACAAATCATAAAATCCTACAATATATTATTGATCAAAAAAATTTGAACATGAGACAATGACGTTGGCTTAAACTGCTCGCTGATTACGATTTTGACATTCGTTACCACCCTAGCAAGGCTAATGTTGTAGCAGATTCCTTGAGCCGAAAGGAATGAATCAAACCTCTTAGAGTTAGGTCATTACTTAGGACTCTTTATCCTAACCTACCTTCTCAAATCCTTATAGCCCAAAATGAAGCCCTCAAAGAGGAAAACCTCAAATCTGAGAACTTGTGAGGAATGGACAAGGCTTTTGAAGTACATCCAGATGGAACTCGTTGCATCAAGAATCGGAGTTGGTTAACATATATTGGTAATTTGAGAAACTTGATCATGCACGAGTCCCATAAATCCAAGTACTCCATTCATCCGAGTTCTGATAAGATGTATCAGGATTTGAAGAAACACTATTGGTGGCCTAATATGAAACCAACCATTGTTGAATATGTGCGCAAGTGTTTAACATGCTCCTAAGTGAAGGCTGAATGTCAAAAGCCATCCGTCTTACTAATTTAACTTGAGATTCCCATATTGAAGTGGGAACGAATCACTATGGACTTCGTTACAAAACTCCCAAAACAATCAAGTGGACATGACACAATTTGTGTAATTGTTGATCGTCTCACAAAATCTGCTCATTTCATCCCCATCCAAGAGACTAATAGTATGGAAACCCTTACAAAGTTCTACATAAAAGAAATCGTCTCCCAGCATGGAGTGTTAATATCTATCATCTTGGATCGTGACACTCGTTTCACGTCTAGATTTTGGCAATCGATGCAAAGTGCCTTAGGTACTCAGATAGACATGAGTACGGCATATCATCCTCAGACCGACGGTCAAAGTGAAAGAGCTATCCAACACTAAAAGATAGGGTTTTATATCAGACAGGTTACCCAACTTTCTCACTTTGTTCGCCTAAGTTACCAAACTTTCATTTTGTTCACTTAGGTTACTGAACTTTAGTTAAGCATTCAACCTTCATTTTTCAGTGTAATCAAAGTAACCCAAATGCATTTTTTTAAGTAAGTTAAGTAACCGAAATGCATTTTTTTAGGTAAGTTAAGTAACTTAAATGTCTCATTTTACAAATTCAGTAACCTGAATGTCAACTCCGTGTAGTCCAATACCCTGTTTGCACAAAAAAAAGTTTGGTAACTTAGGCGAATGAAGTTGGAAAGTTGGGTAACCTATCTGTCTATAAACCCCTAAAAGATATGCTTCGAGCTTGTGGGATAGATTTCGGAAAAGGATGGGAGAGACACTTACCATTTATCGAGTTCTCTTATAATAATACTTGTCACGCCAGTATTAAGGTAGCTCAATTCAAAGCACTTTATGGTCAAAAGTGCATACCCCCTGTCTGCTGGGCTGAAGTTGGAGATGTTCAACTTACGGGACCAGAGATAATCCATGAAACCACTGAGAAATCCGACAACGGTTACAAGCTGCAAGAGATCGACAGAGAACCTATGCCGATATAAGACGTAAGCCATTAGAATTCCAAGTCAGATATCGTGTTATGTTAAAAGTGTCACCTAGGAAAGGTTTCACTCATTTCGGAAAACAAGGAAAGCTTAATCCGAGATAAGTTGGACCATTTAGAATCCTTGAATGGATTAGTTCAGTGGCGTACAAAATTGAGTTTCCAGAAGAGCTGAGTAATGTACATAGTACTTTCCACGTCTCTAATCTTAAGAAATGCCTATCCGAAGAATCTCTCATCATTCCTATGAAAGAGCTTCATATAGACGATAAGCTCAATTTTGTATAAGAACCCATAGAAATCATGGACCGCGAGGTCAAAAATCTGAAACGAAGTCGTATCCCTATCGTTAAGGTCCACTAGAAATCTAAGAGAGGACCAGAATGCACGTGGGAATGTGAGGATCAAATTCGTGCTAAATACCCTCGTCTATTCTCAAACCCTCCTCCCACTTCTAACTAAAATATCGGGATTAGATTTCCTTTTAGGAGGGAAGACTGTAACAACTCACTAATTTCATCTATACTACCTACACTCATGATCCTTATGAGATCATTTTTCCTGGGTAAATTTTTGCTTTATTTCATTCCTACTAGGTTAAGTAACTTACGTAGTGTTGGGTTTTATAGATTTGATGATACAAAACATAAAGAATGAAACATGAAGGACTTACAGTGACAAAAGACAAAGATGACTTGCAGAAAAAGATGGAGTGTAAAGATTAGGGAAGTATTTGTTTCCTAGTACAATTAGGAGTCTTTTTAACTCTAGTATATCTCTATATAAAGAGATTACAGGGAATTAGTTTTAACAAGTCTTCCATAATGTAGTCTAAAGGTGTGTGTGTGTGTGTAACCTAGACGTAGGGAAAAACTTCTAGGGTTTGTAAGTCTTTCAAGATCAATTTATTGATCCTTGTTATTGTAGGTAATACGTTATTAATATAATTGAAAGGCTTAGTTGGGAAAAACCTTGTGTCAATAACATATGATGTTCTTATTATTCCGCTGCATATTGTCTATATTATTGTTAACCCTAGATGCTCTAAATGGTCCAAAGAGTCTATCAAACTCCAAAATTGGTATCAGAGCTCAGGGAGCTCGTTACCTAGGGTTTCGTAAGGTTTTATTGGTTGAAGAATGGTGAAAAGAAGACAAAATTCGAATCTGAAAATTTTTGTAAAAGTTTCTGCAGAAAATGGCTGCAGAAAAAGGTATAAAAATTCAAATTTTTATGGTTTTTAAGGGTTTGGTCTTCAATGTTTTTAAATTGGTTTGGCTTCTCTGATTGCTGAACGAATTAGATCAAGAAAATTGATATCAACTGGTCCCACTAAAGCTAGCTTCCTCGTGCAACGTTAATATAAATTGGTCGATATGATAAATTGATTAAGTCGGTAGTCACATAATTCAACGTTGGTCCATTAATTGATCAATTGATAATGCTAAGGTATTTATTGATTGGTATATACATGCATGGAGTATATGGATCTGTTATTATATGATATGCATTTGAGTCTCGTTCATGATATCTACTGTTCGCTCTTCAAGCAGTTTGTACTGCTGGGAATAAATTGTTTTTACTGCTTATGTTTGGAAGATGATTGATACTGCTATGCCATGATTGATAAATTCTTACAAGCCCAACTTATTTGACTATTCAAAGGATTACTCTCACTTTGCTTGGTGGAATATATTATTAGCTCAGGGATTGTGACATTTAATATATTTGTGGGTCGGTGTTCATGCAAGCATATAATTCAAATTGGCTGGTGCATTCTCCTTATCATTGAATGCTTTGCATGTTCTCTTTGATAACAAATCGTGATTAAAAACAATCATTGTTATTATAATATAAATCATGGTTTGATGGTATGTTAGATTATCGTACTACAAAATGCAGTTGTGAAATTTGTTTGTAGTATAAAGTTTATACTGCTTGTACTGCTCATTGGAGTTTAATTACTGCTAAGCTTGTCTGAGATAATTAGTTTCTACTGTTAGTTTTATTCGATATTGGATGGAACGTACTTTTTGGTTCTCGGCTAAAGTTTGAAGTTTGGATGGTTTACACACACAAGGAGTTTGGATTTTTGTTTTAGATGTTCTTAATGGTTCAATGGCTTGCATTTATTTACTCTTATTGGCGTAGAGGATTATTTGTTGCTTATTTGACGATGAAGTGGAAATTTTCAAGGTTGTATTTTATCATACCTTTTAGCAGGAGGTAACTTGTTCGTTCGTTCAGGTGACTACGAATTGAAAATCACTTGAAGGAGTTACATTATTGTGCTTAGTGATTATTGTCAAGGGATTGCGATCTCCCTATACTTTAAGTATACATTCGAAGTCAGTTTTATTACAAGAGATAAGACACAAGGTTGGTTTATTCTACTTCAGCATCAAATTGGTAATGGTTAGTTTTCTTCATCATTACATAAGAGCCTACATATTTGAAGAATCATGAAGATGATTAACATATTGGTTTCAGGGGAAGTATCTTATTATGTGTTTTAATCAGTTGATGTTCATGCACCACTCAAGGGGAAGTGTTTGATTTTTACTACTGTTGCTCATTATTACTACTGCTAGTTGGAGTTTTCTACTGTTTTGGATTCCTTTTTAGTAAGCATTTTGGTGTTCTTCATGGAGGGCAATTCGAAACATTGGAAGGCTTAGATTGGAAGTATGATATTGGTTCGTGGTGGTCAAGATCATTATTTTCATACGTTCCCTATTTTTTGATAATCAATAACAAAAAGGGGGAAAGTTGGGGAGTGGCATGGCATGGCTTAAGGGGAAGACAAGATTGTTTCATTAATGGCGAGATTTAAGTATCTCAAAGATGACTTGCAGAAAAAGATGGAGGATAAAGATTAGGAAAGTATTTGTTTCCTAATACAATTAGGAGTCTTTGTAACCCTAGTATCTCTCTATATAAAGAGATTACAGGGAATTAGTTTTAACAAGTCCTTCATAATGTAGTCTAAAGGGGTGTGTGTGTGTGTGTAACCTAGACGTAGGGAAAAATGTCTAGGGTTTGTTAGTCTTTCAAGATCAATTTATTTATCCTTGTTATTGTAGGTAACACGTTATTAATATAATTGAAAGGCTTAGTTGGGAAAAACCTTGTGTCAATAACATATGACGTTCTTATTATCCCGTTGCATATTTTCTATGTTATTGTTAATCCTAGAAGCTCTAAACGATCCAAGGAGTCTATCAAACTCCACACGTAGCCCACTAGACGCGCTCACGCAACTACCAATGCAAAATATCTCTATGTTTACATCATGTTTCAAAGATCATTTTACCAAATGTACTATCAATCTAACCTACTATTCCCAACACTATACCAAAACAAGCCCTATACGTTTACGGTTATTTCAAAAACCCTAATTTCAATTCTAAACTAGTTTGAAAGTGTTCAAGGCTAATATATAAGTTATCTTAGATACATTTTCCTTCCTAAACCCTAGTACAACTACCTAGAGCACAATGTACAATTCCTTTAAGCTTAGAATCCTAATTAGGTCATTTAGGCCCCTAAACAAGGTCTAAACCTTACCATTTCTTTAGCACAAGTTATAAACAATTAGTACACGATTCCTAAACCATAAAATTAGTCTCTAATTACTTTCTAAAACCTTATCCTAGTTCTAAACTTTAATCTAAACCCTAATATAGCCCTAATCTATTGAAAACCCTAAACTAATTCTAAACTAGTTTTAAACCTAAAACTAAGCTACCAACCTAGCACAACCACCTCTAGCAGCCTACCTATCACCTTCATCACCTCCTTGCCACCCCAAGCTACCACCCTACCACCTCCATCACCTACTCATCACCACCTTGTTTCCTTCTGTGACCCTATAACCACTACAAATACCCCTAGCTATCTCCCTAGCTCTTCCTAGTCACCTAGTAGCTGTCATGAATCACCCCTTCCTCTCCTTGGCCACTACTCTAAGTTATCTTGGTTGCTACTCTTCTTTCGTCCCTATAAATAACGCGCACACACCACCACTATCAAAACCATTCCAAACAGCCTCATCACCTCAAAACATTGCTCTCAGTCACTCCTAGCAGTAGCATAAGGTTCATAGGAAGCCAAGAAGTTAAGAGAATCAAGCCTAGAAGCCCTCTCTTAGTCTATTTCTAGCTTAGAAACACTAAACCTAGTTGTGACCCATTTTAGCTCGTGTAAGCCATTCCACTTGTTCCATAAGCTCTATTTTGGTTTCATAATATTTATGAGCTATGTTATTTCATGCATGAACCCTTGAATAAGCCTTGCTCATTTTAAACTAGGCGTTTTCATTTTGAAACCCTAAAACTGTTCGAATTGATGTTTTTAGCTCATAAGCTCTTGTCATAAGCTATAAGCTCGTAAAAGCTACTTATATAAGCCTAAAATAATAAGCTATAAGTTGCAAAACCTTTTTGTAAACTAGAAATGCACTTTGCATGGTTTTTGGATTAGTTTTGTAAATATTTCCATGCATAAAGGTATATATTGTAACTTTCTGAAATTTATAACTAGAGGGACTGGTAATGTTATTTAATTGCCTACTATGTAAAAGGACTAGTTTTGTAAAAGTTTATAACTTAAGAGTTTAAATGAACTATTTTTATAAATTTAAAAACCTATATTTTTATTTAACAACGTATCACAATATTAGGGAGCTTCATGTGAGGGGTTTCATTTGGGTATACTTTTTGACGAACTTGCTGGGTTTACAATTTAAAGTGGCCCGGCTCCTCGAACGTTTACTACATAACCTCTAGATTATTATGGCCCGAACCGTGTTACGTTATATCTAAATCTAGTAAATCTAAGAAACATATATTTCATAAACTAAGTTTTGAAACATGAACAAACCAACTAAGACTTGACATACACACTACCCCAGGTTGCGTGAGTTAGTCGTCTAATATCTGAGTCACTTGACATCATTCAGATTTTCCTAAACTCAGGTGAGTTCATAGCCTCACTTTTAAATGCTTTATAAACCCGTGACGGGGATGCATGCTATAAACTTGAATCCAAGTATTTTTCTCCTAACTGATTTTTGCACGAGTACCACCTTTTCCACTATTTCACACAAATTTCATGAACCATAATCACTTGCGAGTGAACGCGAGTATAGTGGATAGATCTATCTGGAGTTTGACAACACCCGTTGGTGTGCCCCTACCGGGTACCAATTTGCACTATATTTGATAACAAAGAGGTTAACCTTGGCAAGTTAACCTTACGTCTAGTCACTGATTGGTCTACAGTGCCATCATTGGACTTGGACATGTTAACGTGGGGTGTCATGTGCTTAGTTGAAATAATAATACCATTTTCCTTGATGGGTGTAACAACTGAACCGTGTAGAACTTTTATTCAAACCTATTACAACTAAACCAATGGATTCACTCAACCTTTGTGTTGACTTTTAAGCATGTTTATCCTAGGTAACTGAGGACTTTACGACCTTATGGCACAGAGTGACATTGGACATGAGGACATCCAAACCTGTTATCATTTACCTTCTATCTTTCCAAAACTTATCTTTGGGACCTCTCTTTTGGTAAAAGTATATCTTTTACTGAAAAAACTCTAATAAATAAATGAATGATAACTTATCTTTTCAAAACATCTCTTTTCGAGTCGTTTTCAATTATTAAAACAGAAAAATCGGTCATTTTCAATTAAAAAGTCTATTTTCTAATTCTTTAGCCTAATATTACTCATAACCAACTGATTTTTCTATTTTAAGTCAAACGGGATAGCTCCTATTCTATAAATGTCAAAACTGCATTTCCTAGTCTTCTAATATCCAAATCAACCCACTATCAACTCCAAATCTATCCTAACTCTTCCACCAATTTTTTGACAATCCAATAGTGATAGAACAATATAGTTAGTATACTGACGTGTTCAATTCATCATAACATAAATAATTATCAGGATTAGTTAACTAAAAATACTCACTAGGTCATTTGTAAAGTTTTAATTCCTACAAACTCATCAAGATTAGCAAGTAACTTAAATGCTTATGATAAAAGTCAGTTAATGACATAGTAACTAGTTGTTATCTCATTATGGTTATAAAATTTCACAAACATGTACATGGTGATATCAATAAGCATGAAACTAGGCTATTGTAACTTTGTAAAATGCATAAACAAGATGTATAAAATTATTGAAAATAATTTATGATCGTACTTGCAATTGATGGTGAAATATGATGAGGAAGAACACTAATGTACCCAACAAAACTTCTAAACCCTTTGTAACCTTACTATTAACCCAAATGAGCTCAAAGAAGTTCTTGAACTAGCAAAATTATTTCTTCCTTCTTGGTTTTCTTTCCTAGCCGTGTACCATAAGTGGCAACTTTGAGTTTGCAAGTGTGAAAAATAAGTTGTGGAGACACCCTTTTATAGTGAAAGTAAGTTATTGTGTAAATAATAAATTACTAACTAGATTCAAGCTACATTGTATAAAAACAAACAAATAGGGTCTTGTTTGGTTTGTAGCAGATGCATGCCAAGAAAAGAGGGTGAGAAAATGTTGTTGCACTCTAGCTTCTTTGGCTAAGAAATAAAAAAAATGACAATGTGTACTTGATGTTTTTGTGTGTTGGTCGACAAAGCAGGAAAGGGAAGCTCAAGTCAATTCTTGTTCCTTATATTTCATTCATAGTATTGCTATTTAGGTTCTTTACATGTTGGTTCAAAGTCTTATTTGATGAATCTTAAAGTCAGGGTCAAATATAGATTAAAGTAAGTATAGTTTTTGACATTAAAAATATTTAGCTCACTATTTTCACTTTGGGGGCTATTAGTAGAAAAAGAAGTAAAGTATGTATTATTTTATGAAAAATATATTTTTTTAAGTGTATTAGGTATTAAAAATAGGTATTGGATAATAGTTTTGTAGTTTAAGGAACATAGATGTAATTAAATGTTTTTAGTAAAAGAATTATGAAAAGTATAAGAAATAAATTTTTGTATGTTTGTAGTAGTTTTAAAGAGTGCAAGAATGTGTTAAAATAACCGTTGGAAGTATCGGGTACATTGTGTGTTCATGAAATTTGTGAAAAATGTTTATTAAATTATTAATTGTATGCAAATATCCTAGCAATTAAATTATGACTTAGAACATGCATCAAGCCATAGGCTTACAGAACCAAATGAGCTCCAAGATGGAGGACCACCACCACCTAAAATACATAATCTACATATAAAGAATAACAAAGATTAGATATCTACAATCTTTCATGTTTGTGATTGATGGAGGATCATACTTATGGGTTCTTTAAGAACTAGTGAACTAAAATAAATGTTTCAGTGAACTTCTTAGTTCTATATAATGATAGAACTTGATGTAATCTATCTCGTATAGAAGTTCAAAGATGATCATAGACTTTGATAGAATCCATAATCTTTTATGTAATCTAACTAGGATAGAAAATCAAACAAGTTAATTCATGGAATGACTAAAATCATTCTACTAGATACATAATGTATGGAGTTCTTAATACTTGAAGATTTCCTATCTCAAGTCTTGATGGAATCAGAACGTATACCCCTAATAAGGATTTAAAAGGTACACTTTTGAGGGGTCATTTAAACCCTAAATCGACCACTTTTATATCAGTTACTGCTTAATTTCATTCCTTTTCACTTTTTAGGTCTCTTGAAGGCATAATGCTGGAATGACACTTATTTGGACGAAAAGGCGTGAATATATGAAGAAAATGGCCAAAGTCAAGATCGAGACACTCAAACTGCTGGAAACGCACCAGACGGCGTCACAGATAAACGGCGTCACAGATAAACGCACCAGACGGCGCACAAACTGCTGTAACTCTATATATAGAATTCAAATTTTTGGACTTTTAAAGAGGTAGAAATGTGGAGTAAAACCTAATAACAATTTTGGCTGTCTTGAGCAGTATCTTAGGGTTCTCATACCCTATTTTACAACAAGATAAGTAATTTACTTCATTGATTTAATTATGTCTTCAATTGTATGTGTGTATGCTTGCATGTTCACCATGTCCGGCTAATTTACTTGTGTGTTTGCTTATATCTATGAAACCTAGGTATTGATATTGATTGGTTGTCTCTTATCTTAATTGTAATTGGCCTAGGATTGCAATAGGCCATCGTTGTGTTTTTAATGCTTGAGTAATCTTTGTGAACATTAGTTTATAATCTCCTAGAGTTGTTGTAGGCTAAAAATCCAAAGATAACCTTAGAGTTAGTTTATGAATCCTAGAGATTTTGTAGGCAATAACCTTAAGGTAGTCTCAAAGAGTTAGGGAAAAAAGCATACCCTACGACCTTAGAAGACACAACACGTTAAGAATAAGGACGTGACAATTCAACCATTCAATAGGAGATAACTAGGGAGTAATAGCATCTAGGTAAACACATATTTAATCATCATACGAGCACACATCAATTAGACATAGACTACCCCTTAGCTTAGTTAATTAGATAATTAGAATAGTAGATTAATCGGTAGAAATACCACCCCCCAAATCCAATACTCGAAGATCGTACTTTCAATTTTCTAAAAAATATAAAAAAAGATAAAAAATAATATTCCTCAACACCAACCTAGCGTAGTAATTTCTCACTAGCATTCCTATTCCCCTAGAGAATGATATCAATCCCTAGGCTTACCCTAATACTACACTACAACGATTAGGTTCACTGCCTAGGTGGTTGAAAAACTTTCTCTAAGAAAAGGAGGTTTCCTTTGACCCCGAACGCGCGTTGTACGCGTATCAAGTTTTTGGCGCCGCTGCTGGGGAATAAAATAGCTAGTTAGATTTCTACCTCGTTTAGGTTCCCTTGCTTGATTCCTATCAAGTAAGATTTTTTCTCATTTTTTAGCTTCCTTGTAGTCTATCCCCCTTCTTCGTGACCTTTGTTTGTAACCCCATCACTTTCATCAACCAGTCATCAACCCACCACCAAATGACCCGCCAAGAGGCCGTACTCTTGGTGAATACTCAAGACCAAGCCACCTAAGCTATAGGAACACCATTGAGCTTCCCTACCAAGCCCAAACTACGGCTCTTCGATCTGACACCATCTGGTTGGTGCAAAACAGATGTACATTCCATGGACTTCGTTCTGAAGATCCTAATCAGCATCTTAAGGATTTCCTTAAAATCATCGATTCCATCGACCTCGATGCTACTACTCGGAAGACCATGCATTTGCGTCTCTTCCAATTCTCTCTAAGGGACCAAGCTAGTAATTGGCTTGAGCGACTTCCCGCCAGCTCCATCTCAAGTTGGGATGATCTCACCACTCGTTTCCTTGCCCAATTTTCCCACTAGGGAGAACTACTAAGCTTAGCCGAGACATCTTGACGTTCCAACAACTTCAAGGCGAGTCTCTCTACGAGGCATGGACCCGATTCAAGGACTTGCTCCATAAAGTCCCTCATCATGGTATTGATCTTTAGCTTCAAGTCCAACTCTTTTATGATCATGTCAACTTCCCAACTAAGCGATCCATCGACCAAGCGGCCAGTGGTAAACTTAGTGATCTCACCGCAGAAGAATCGTAGGGTATAATCGAGGACCTTGCTCTCTATGACAACGAAAGTTGGAATGACTCCCGTGAGTTGCCCCAAACCGTAAAGGCAATCACCTTGCCTCCCATTGACTTACAACCTTCCGACCGTAGGATGCTCGAGCTTGAAGATCAAGTCAAATTCCTAATGAGCTCTTACAAAATGCCAAAGTCTTCACATCAAGTGAACAAAATCACTCTACCTTGTGAGTTGTGTAGTGGTCCCCACAACACTCGTGATTGCACAAGACTCCCCGAACTACGCTTCCACACATACCGACAGAACGGGAGAGAAGTGGTACACTTTCAAGCCCAAACAAAACAACTTAGGAAACTCCTACAACCCCTCATGGAGGAATCACCCTAACCTTAACTGGAACCAAAATTCAAACCCACCCCAAAGCTCATCTAGTCCACCTAATAGGTTCAACCCTCCAAATACAGAGAACTCCACTAGTCTTGAGGCAATTGTGTCTTGATTCATGTCATCTCAAGAAACTCGATTGACTAAGCTTGAAGCCGATTTCAAGCAACGACAAGGCGAGATGACAAACAAGCTTGACGCCCTCTTAAAAGCCTTCAATGACAGGGAAATTGGAGCACTCCCAAGTGACACTATAAAGAACCCAAAAGTGAATTCGATTTCATCGACTTCATTTTCTTGTTCACCATGAGAGAGTGCAAATCCATGCCCTTCACACCCAAAGGTCCACTCGGTAAATGCTATCAACACGGGTTCCAAGCGACCCCAATTGAGGTACCAAGGACCCGCACCATTGGTACCACCCACTCTTGAGAAACCCGTCAACCAAGAACCCAAACCTAATCTAGAGGAGGAGTACAAGGAACTCCACCAAGAAAAACCGGTTCTTGAAGTCTTAGCTCATGCACCTTATTACAATGCCTTAAAATAAAAATATGAGCAAGAACTAAACCTAGGAAAACATGGGTCCGCGTTTGTGCAAAATAATTTACCTAAGAAGTTAGATGATCCTGGGCTATTCACTCTTCCATGTAGGCTTGGAACCTCCAAACCTTTCGATGCTTTAGCCGACTTAGGATCATGCATCAATCTTGTTCCGTTGTCCCTCCATAGAAGCCTTAACCTAGGTAAGATAGAACCAACGGAAACCATCTTAGGTCTAGCAGACGGTAGTATTGCATATCCGGTAGGGATAATAAAATACATGGTAGTACACGTGGGTGAATTGACTCTTTTGGCGGATTTCCATGCGCTAGACATGAATAAGGACCCGACATGCCCATTGTTAGTAGGAAGGGGATTCTTAGCTACCGCTAGTGCCATCATCGATTGTAAGATGTCTAAGATAGTGGTAGGAGAAGGGAGTGCTAGGTCAATTTACGATGTCAAAAAGCATATTTACTATAAGGAGGAGGAAATTCCCCATGAGATCAGATTGGATAGAACGCCATCTAGATATGGACCTTGGATTAATAAAGACTTCATAGGTTCCCAACGACCTTTCAATCTAGAAGAATCCTTTACTAGTAGAGCAACTTTCCATGAAAAAAAAATTGGCTAGGGACATGGAAGTGAACCCGTTCGAGGACGCCTTAGTGTTTAGGAAGATGACTGAGTTCCTAAGAAGCTTTCCCGTCAACCTTGTCATGAATAAGTGGAAAGTTGAGAGCGATAAGCCTAAGCATAAGTGGAATTGGGATAGACCACCTAGTGATGGTAATGGAGAGTGGCACATTAGGATGACGATCTACGACCCCGATGGAGAAAAGTTTGAGAAGGCATACCGAACTAAGCGTACCACTAGGAACTTAAATGATAAGTTTGATCCTTATGACATTCTTGAGGATAAGCTTACTTACATAGGTACATAGGGGCACGACTTCGAGTCTAGCTACAAGACTCATAAATAAAGAAAAGCGCTTCGTGGGAGGCAACCCATGCTTAAATTTTTGCTTGTTTGTGTGTCGTACATCTTTTTATTGATTGTTTATTCTCATGTTTGAATTTGTGAAAATGCTTTGATTTGTCTTTAACCTCGTCTTAATTACATATAAAGGTATTTTACAAAAGGGATAAGTGTAGGGAAGCTTACACATGTTTTCAACAAGAACGTAAACATGAGAATTACGATTATTGAAAAGATATACATGTGTGTTTGTTATAGTCAAATGCTTGTATCGAGTCATAATGGATGTTTTGAAGAAATATTTCCAGATTCTAAAGATGTAATTTTTCCAGAATTTTTCCATAAAATCGCAGTAGACCAGTTTCTGGCAGGATAACCTGACGGCGTCAGGATTGCAACCTGACGGCGTCAGGAGGAGCAGAAACAGCTTATCTTTTTCTCTCGTTTTCTGTGCTACTTATAAATTCTTGGAATTTTCCAGGTCTCAATTTTCCAGAAAATCTACAAACATCCATTCCACAAGCATTATATCCTAGTATAGTAGAGTCATATATAGTGTTACCGCCGATTTTACGTGAAGGTTTCGTTTGTTTTCTTAAAGTATGCAGGTTTTATTTTTCAAGAAGAAGATGTGGAAAACTAGAAGGGGGGGGGGTTGAATAGTTTTGCTAATTAAAACTTCCTTTTAAACTATTTAGATCGACTTATGTCAATCTATTTGGATGTGTGTGTTGGATGTTGATAAACAAATATATAAAGGTATGTAATGAAAGATAAGAGTAAGAAGCACAAAACCACAACGCGAGTATTTATAGTGGTTCGGCTACAAGGACACCTTCCTTGCCCTTCTCCACTCCCTGAGTCACCTACTCGAGAGTTCGTAAACACTACACCAATCTCCTTATGGCGGAGAAGCCTTCACAACGTCGCCTACCCTTTTTCCGGTGCTAGGCTAACCACCGGGTTCTTTAACTCAAAGGTGAACCACACCTACACAACGTCGCCTACCCTTTATATGGTGCTAGGCTAACCACAGGGTTCTTTCACACCAAGGTGAACGACACCTACACAACGTCGCCTACCCTTTATTAGGTACTAGGCTAAGCACCTAGTTCCATTGCAATGGAGGAACTACTACCCAACACTACACCTGTTGGAATCACTCCTAAACCTTAATTCAAGTGTTAGTAATTTATATGTAATAGTTAGCTTAATATGGCCTTTATGTTAGTAATTAGCCTTAGGCTTATGTAGAAGGCCCATAAGCCTAGGCCTAGTCCAATAAGGAAAAGGATGGGAACTAGGAGTGTTGCCCTAGCTTCCCTCCTATAAATACTTTGTAATAACCCTCACTTGAGGGTTGGTTGTTCAATTTATCTCTTTCACATACTCCTACGCCTAACCTTTCTTTATATCGTGTGTGTGTGTGTGTTTGATATTTGTTCAACCGATCTCATCTCCTCTCTATTTCTTCTATTGTTACTTGTGTTGCATATTTAGGAACCTAACAGTGGTATCAATCGCCAAATAGTTGGGTGAACGTATTGTTCTTGAAGTGGGTTTTTGGTCCTACGCGTAGAACATATGGTTCGTGGTTACTACTTTGGTTTGCTTAAAAACGCATTTTTTCACTTTTTAATCCAAGATTCTTGTACTTTCAATGTTTTAAGGTGTTAAAATAACTGTTTTTGGCAAAAAGTTTCAACCTTTACGCGTGGATCATAGTTTTTAAGCTTGTTTTTTAACGAGGGTTTCGTTTTACGCATAACTATTTTTGACGCTTTGGATCATCAAGTTTCACACTTTTGTGTTATTTTGGTGATATTGAAGCTATTTCATCACAAAAATCTGGTTTAGAAACATCTTTGGGCAAAAGTCACTTTACGAGTAGAACTACGCGTATCAAAACCCTAGTTCTACGCATAACTCACTCCTTGGTTTGATCTTCAGTTTCGTGGTTTACTCCGTGTTTTCTTGCTTGGATAAGCCTGGAAATACGTCGACTTGGGATATCTTTTGCACCGTGATAGTGTAAAAGATTACTTGGGCTAAAAACCCTAAACTTACGCATAAGCATAAGCTTACGCGTAGAACATCCTACGCATAAGATTCATCTTACCCCTAAGCCTAGCCTTACGCATAAGGTAATCCTACGCCTAAGTTTTCTGCGCCTAACTTACTGTTTACGCATAACTTTAGTGCTTTTTCCCTGCTTACGCGTAAGCTAAACCTACGCATAACTTTTGTTGTTACGCGTAACTTTGGTGTTTTTACGCATAAGTGCTACTTGGCTTTATTGTGATTTCTACGCCTAAGGATACTTCATCTACATCGTTTCATTCGACTACAAAGATCCATCACCACAAGTTATCCAAAAAAAAATTAAATTTTTAGGGGAGACTAAACGTTCAATTTTTACGCGAGATTCAAATTTTGGTTTAACTGTGAAAATTTTGGTCAAAAATTCAAATTTTTGGGCCCAAATTCAAATTTTTCGGGTAAAATTTGGCGTCAAAATTGTCATAACTCAAATTTTTCTTACAACCTTAGAATTGAATTTTATAGTGAATTTCAAATTTTGAGAGTCAAAATTTTTTCAAAATTATTTTTTGGAGGGAAATTGAAATTCACTATATCGACCCTCTGTGTGCTATATCGACTTCGCACCTTTTCTTCTCTTTGACTCTTCTGCAGGAGAGTGAAATGGATTCTGAAGATGATGCTCCATTTGTGGCATTAAAAGAAGGATACATGGCTCTGGCTCTGGCATTGAAGCGTCAGACATCATCAAATTCCTGATATCCTGCAGTCGTGCAACGTGAAAGAGTTGATGTACATGAAAGGAATGCTCCTATGGACGTTGAGAATGTTGTGATTACTGCATCTGTCGATAATACGGACAATGAGGTTGTAGCATTGGAAAAGCAGGATGACAGCAGCAGATCTGGAGAAGATATCATACTTAACTACAACACCGAGCCCAACTGTGACGAAGAACAAATGGTTGAGGAAGATATCTTACCCACCTATGACACCCACACGAACGATGGTCGAGGTACAATCCCATGTTGATCATATTCTTACTGCAAATGCGACACAACATACTGAGCAACCTGAATTTAGTAATGAAGGAGAGGTTGACCAGTGTGTTGCACAATGTCCAGACAACTATCTCATGTCTGAGCCCTTACTTGTTAACAATTCAACTGAAACATCAACTCAAACTCTTGAATCTGAAAACATTCTTCTCAAAAAGACCATTGCTCAGTTTCATAAAGATTTTTCAAAACTAGAGGCACATTGCATCTCTCTTGAACTTAAACTACAAAACAAACAAACTAAGAAGATTAACTGACAAGAGTATGTATACTAATTTTGCTAAACCAACAATCTTGGGGAAATCGTCTCTACAACCTTTCAGAAAACAATCTGTAGTTAGACAACCAAATGCATTTAAAGCTGAACGTTCAAAATCTTCAAAACCACGGTTTCCCTCCCAAGTTGTTGAGAATAATCATTTGATAAAACCATTCACTCCACATTCCTGGCCTAAGAATAATGCTTCTGTTTCTGTTAAACCTGTTTCTGTTATACCTGTTTCTGTTAAACCTCAACTTGTGCCTGCTCCTGGCAAATCTAGGATTAGTTCAAACACTATGTCTAAACCGAGCATTAAAATTAAACATTCATATGATTCAAATGACGCATACAAGAACTATGATCTAGAAAAGGCTAGGAAAAGGGCACTTCTTCAAAAGGATGGAATCTTAGGTTCACGACCTAGTGTATCACCTTCGAGTGTATTACTGAACACTACCTGTAGTAGCAAACCAAAACCTAAGTTAACTCAACAAACAGTTAGAAATAAACCCGTTGATCTAAATGTAAACTGTCAGAAACCTAATAGGTGGATCCATATAGGACGCAGACTCTTCCCAAAAGAAGTTTCAACATCCCCTAGATCTAACCTTAGATGGATACCAACGGGTAGGATTTTCAAAACTGTTAGTCTTAGGTGGATTCCTACAGGCAAGATACTAAGTAGTTGCACCAAAACAAGTGGGATACCAACAACATCCATCCCTGAGGCAGGAAAGGAAATCATCAAAATAGCATGTTCAGGTGTCAAGAAGATAATTGACACTACATCTTTATGCTTCTAAACATCTGGAACCCAGTTACACTTGGGGATCCATGTTTTTCTCTTCCTTGCCCCCTTCTATTTTTCTATGCAGGTACAACAGCTATGGCTCCTACTGCAAAACAGCGTAGGACCCGTTTCTCATCGTCCAAAATATCATGATCCATCAGCTGTTCCAACATTGTACTTAATCGTCATGAATTGGAAACATTGCTTGCTCCTCTGGTTAATGATTTTGCCTAATGTCGTGCTTCAGATGTATTGAATGTTTCCGCTGCACAACCGATAATACTCTAATTTCGATACACCAATCTACAACAACAATCGAATCTTCTATAACAGAAGATCAAACTGCTTCCAACAACAATGACACAGCTAATGATCAACATAATGAACAGAGATGTTTTATCAGCAGTTGATTCTCACAAGATATTTATGGGACTTCACACTTGTTCGATCAATTGGACATACATGGTTTCGCTGTCTCCTTATACATGGTTTCGCTGTCTTTAATTCATCCTCAACATACGTGGTGTATGATTCTGAATCATTGAAAACATCGAGGGGGAGAGAGTGTGTAGGTGGTCATTGCTTCCTTGTTCTTCTACATGCTTCTTTGCGAAAACCCAATGCCTTCTTGAATTTCTTCAATTAGGGGGATGAAATAAGACGATCTGTGGCTCAAATGTCTCACTTTGGTGTTATCGTCTCAATTTCACGGGTTATCTTGTGTGAAGTTACCCATATATGAGGTTATGATGCCTCATACACGGTCTTGTTATCGAGTTATTGCATATTCACAGTGATTAGTATTCCGAAAGACCACAACATTCAGGGGAAAGTCATTTCATTTCGTCTTTCGTAGTTTGTTTGGTGTGATGCGTCTACATACGTGAGAAGATCTTGTTGAATTCTGGCATGTTACCCTCGAACAGATTTTCCGCAATTAGTCAGATTTACCTTGTGTGGTTTTCTGCTCTTCTACAAATTCCGCTGCATACTGAAAACTTCAAAAGTTAGAAGAAATGTCTACTACATCAAAGTTTCAAATCTGTTAAAGACAGTTGTCAGTTTGGGGGGAAACTGATTCAGAAAATTCGTCAATCTCTGTTTATATTCATAATGGATTCTGAGTATAACAGCTTGGAACCCGGTCACAACCGCTTAAACTTCCCCCAAACCCCATCATCAGCTGATACAAGCCCTCAGCTTACTCGTCAACAAATGGAAAAACTATTTGCTCCTTTGTTCAGTGACGATATTGATGAACGTGCTCAGTGTGTATCCGCTGTTTCCGCTGCTCAACCCGATAATACTCTAATACCTGATACACCTGCTACAACAACTACTGTTGAAGATGTACCACCAGTTGACTCTACTACAACAGTTGAACAAACCGCTTCCAACAATGATGAACCGGCTGATGATGTTCTCAATGAAGTACCCCCACCTGCGGATTTTGATCCAAATGCGTTCTTTAACCCATTTTCTAATGAAACTGTTGCACCTGATGTCGCGGAATCATCAACAAGCCATTTGAATCCTCAAAATCTGCACAACGTATACCAACATCAACCCACTACACATAGATGGACAAAAGACCATCCTCTGGAAAATATTATTGGCAACCCGAATCAACCAGCCGTTACGAGACAACGTCTTCACACGCAGTAAAGGAACATTGCATTTATGCACTCACTGTCTGCCAAACCGAACCCAAAAACATTAAGGATGCAATGACAAAAGATAACTGGATTGAATCCATGCAAGAAGAACTCAACCAATTCAAACGTCTTGAAGTATGGGAACTGGTTGAAAGACCAACTGGGTCTACGTCATTGGTCTAAAATGGATTTGGAAGAACAAATTGGATGCTGAAGGGAATGTCATCAGAAACAAGTCACGTCTGGTAGCTAAGGTTTATAGACAGGAAGAGGGTATTGACTTTGAAGAATCATTTGCTCCGGTTGCTCGTCTTGAGGCTGTTCGGATATTTCTGGCGTTCGCAGCTCATATGCACATCACGGTCTTTCAGATGGACGTCAAAACTACTTTTCTGAATGGTCAACTAAAAGAAACAGTTTATGTCAGCCAGCCAGAAGGATTTGTTGATCCCGCGCTTCCGAACCATGTCTACAAACTGAACAAAGCTCTTTATGGTCTCAAACAAGCTCCTCGGGCATGGTATGATAAGCTATCATCTTTCCTCATTGCCAATAATTTTACCAAAGGTTCGGTCGACCCAACTCTTTTCATACAATATCATGGGCAACATATTTTAATTGTTCAAATTTATGTGGATGACATCATTTTTGGGTCAACTCATAAAAAGTACTCAATCGCTTTTGCAAAACTAATGAAGAAACATTTTGAAATGTCCATGATGGGTGAACTTACGTTCTTTCTAGGACGCAACTTCATCAATCACCCCGTGGTATTTTCTTGAGTCACCAAATATTCCCTTGAAATTCGAACAAATTCGAATGAATTCTTGTGATACTTATGCCACACCAATGGCACATACCAAGAAGTTGGACGCTGATTTGCATGGGAAATTAGTTGACCCTACCAAATACCATAGTATTATTGGGTCTCTCATGTATCTAACAGCCAGCAGACCTGATATTGTCTTTGTCGTTTATCTTTGCTCCCGTTATCAGTCGCGACCAACTAAAACCCACCTCTCAGAGGCTAAAAGAATCCTCCGATACATCAAGGGAACCATTAATTTGGGGATCTGGTATCCGAAGGATTCTGGTTTTGAACTAATAGCTTTTTCAGACGCTGACCACGCAGGATGCTTAGACTTCGAAAAGTACTTCAGGAGCACTACAATTTCTTGGTGACAAACTGGTATCCTGGCAATCGAAGAAGCAGGATTGTACATCGCGTCCTCAACCGGCAGAATATGTAGCCATGTCGGCCTGTTGTGCTCAAGTCATTTAGATGAGAACACAACTTAAAGACTATGGTTACGTATTTGACAGAATCCCGATGTACTGCGATAATCGGAGTGCTATTGCGATCTCGCGCAACTCAGTTCCAAAGATTCGAAATCAAAGCACATCGATCTTCGATATCATTTCATCAAGGACCATGTGGAACAGGGTACTGTTGAATTATACTTCGTGGGTACAGAATACCAATTGGCAGATCTTCTCACCAAAGCCTTAGCTCCTGCTAGGTTTAATGAGTTGGTCCACCGAATTGTTATGCGGTGTTTGACTCAAGAGGAACTGGATGAACTCTTAAAACATTCTTAAAAACCAGTCAAACACCAAAACCTCTTTTGTAAATATTTTTCAAAAACAAAATACAAAAATATAAAATCAGAAAATCTCAAAAATATTATTCTATCTAAATTCTTTCAAACATCGCAAGCACAAATCTTCTGTCAACACTTTGTTCTATCAAATCTTTCACTATTTTCCCGAACAAGTGTTGAGGGGGAGAAAGTAAATATTTTTCGGTTTCATAAAACCTTGTACTTGCATGTTTCCAAAAATACGTTTGTTTCTTCTAAAATGGTGGATACGTTTCTTGTCAAATACTCTCCTCGGACTCAAATGTTTTTCAAAATTCATTATTTCAAAAGTCGAGGGGGAGTATCATTAAGTTTCTTGCCTTACAAGTGTTTTGTCTAACCTAAACGGAAGTTAAAGGAACTTGGTTGGAACCTCTTTAAGGTTGAGGGACTGAATGTGTCAACTTGGCAAATTAATTTTAACAAAATCATTTACTCCTAAACCACCAAGATCAAACCGCCCAAATAAAATCTTCTAAATCCGTTCAAGCTGTTCATAATCTTTAAGTTCTAAATTGTTTTGATCAAGATTCTAAACAAGGATTTCAAAAAAAAATCTTTCAAATCCAACGGTTAAAACTCTTTAAACTGATTTTGGAAAATTGTTCACTCGAACGAATTCGTTGTTTATGCATAAAAGTGTTTGGATTGAAATGAGTTATGTTAAAACCTTTCTTAGTGTCCATTAAACTTGTTTCAATCGTCCAAAACCATCCAGAATCTTAAATTTCATTAATTTGAATTCTAGGGTTCTTGCTCTCATTTAGGGTGTTTCTATTCTGTGATATGTTTTATGTGGTCAAGAAAGTGTTAGAATAAGTTTATATGCATGCTTTGAATCTTTAAATTAGTCCAGAAACATCTAAACTGTAAGAAATTAAGTTTTAGGTTTTTAGGGTTCATCTCCCATGAATCTTCTGATTATGTGGTTTAAATGTGTTAAATCTTGTTCCATTGCACCCATATGACCTCTAGGACACTCCAGAAACATTATTGTTTAATTTGTGTGGCTATATCTCTTTCACATAGATTAAGGGTTTAGGGTTTAAGTACTTTTACGCCTAAGTCTTTGTGTGTGTATCTTATATGCTCTAATGCTTGTTTTGTGATCTAAAAGATGTTTGGAATTAACTGCAGTCATGTTTTCATGTTTATGTTTAACACGTTACGCATAAGAGGTCTATAGTGGATTACGTGTATCTTGGAAAGATATTCATAAACAAGGCGTGTTACGCATACGCTTAACTTTTACGAGTAAACTTTTCGCATAACATCTAGCTTATTCCTACGCGTAAGCCTAAAAGCCTTTGAACTTGTCTTACGAGTAAGAAACTCTTACGCATAAGCTTGATCTTACGCTTTAGCTTACTCTTACGCATAAGCTCCTTTCTTACGCATAAGGATCCTTGTTACACATAAACCATTGTTCACTACATTTTGGCCTATTATGCATAAGTTACTTGTTAAATGTTACTCATATGTCACTATTATCTAATGTTACGCTTATGCTTGCAAAAGTTTATATGTTGTGTGTTAAGTGAAGATTTGGACTTTGAAATTTCAAAATTAACACGTTCACGTAACTTATCACATCAACTTCAATCAATTGGACAAATGTGACTTAGGACTTGTGACTAACATAAACATGTTACCATCAAACAAGGAATTAGATAATAAATCAGACTAAAACAAACACATTGTGTTTCCATATGTCTGTTTTTTGTCTAATGTCTTTCAGATCACAAAATGGCTGCAAATCAAGCAATCATCAATGCCCCAGCAGACCTCTTGATGGCAAACACATTCCCAAATTGGATACGACAAAACAATTAGCAAGAACAATCTCCGTGTCATCTTCAACAACTTCATATGCTCATAATCATCTTGAAGAATTGCTGTGGACATCCTTCTGCAACATCCATTCAAATTCATGCTCACAAAGTCATCCCGATGATGAGTAAGATTCAATGGATGAGAAAATACAATTTCGTAAGTCATTAAAGTAGAAAAGGATGGAATTCCATGCTTCAACCTTTCCGTTAATCAACCCGGCAGGAGGGCCAAACGGTAGTCCTCCACTTATGGAAGATCCATTGCAAACAACTCTTACCCCATCCGATCCGGTTAATCAACCCGGTAAGGATCAGGGTTTCACTGTCACTTCAACTGTTGAAATGAAGCAACCACAACAATAACTTATACAACCACAAGAAGAAAAGCCTGGTGAAGATGTGGAAATATATGACGAAGGAGATTACGATCATGATAAGGATGAAAGAGTCACTGATGATAATTTGGTGGCTGAAGAGGAAATGATTCAAAAAGAGGCAAAAGAAGATGCCAGAGATGAGAAGGAAATGTTTAAAAAGGAATCAGACAACTACATAGTTGACAATCCAATACACAAACTCAACAGTCTTCTGAAACACCTCTTGACACTTCCACCAAACCCAAATCATCATCTCAATCATCACCTCCATCAACATAAGAAACACCGATGTCAACAACAAAATCTGTTAAGAAGGTAACTCCATCCAATGATTCGACAAATGGTTAAGCAGGTTATCACCACTACACAACAAGCTACACAGCCACCAACATCTGATCAACCAAGGGATTTAGAAACCAAACCACCAATGGAGAAAACCGTTGATCACTTAACATACACTGGTGAGGATCACGCACATACCTGAGCCCTAACCAGAACCTCAACCGATATTTAGATCAAGTACATTACTGCACTCCTTGTTTTCATACGCTTAAAATCAAAGAGCGTGTTGAAGTTCTCCACCTCGGGGTCGAATCTTACCTAAATTCTACACTTCATCGGAAATAATCAAGAAACTCAGTACAAAATCGTTCATAAACAAAAGTTTGGGTTTGTCTACCAAAGTGAAAATCATCATACTTGCTTCATGGCTTTCGATGAAATTCACTAAGTTCTATGACGCCACCCTAGAGATGGTTCGAGATGGATTTGCATATCGTTTGAAGGATATTGAGTTGGGTATAATTCAGACAGAGAGATGGAATTCAAAGGATCGCAAGGATGTTCGTTGATTTATCACTAGGATTGATGAATGTTTGATTCATCGGGATCAGATGCAATGATTGGAGAGCTATGTGGAAGGATGACCAAACTTTCCGATTCTGACTTTCCAACGTCCTCAGAAAGTAGCTGATCGTCTGAAATCATTGGGTACTCTCTTGATTGTGATTTTGTTTGTTTGATTATATGACGATGGCTTGTGCACACATAACAGTGTACAACCCGCACTTGTAAATAAAGGACCCTGTGGTACGCTTCAGTGCCACAATCCTTATAAAAAGAGCGAAAGCTTCTTACTTTTGAGCAAAACCTATCAAACCTTTCACTTTTCAAAGTTTTGCTCAAAAGAACAAGTACTTCCCCTTATGATTTTCAAAACCTCGACCGTTTATATCACTCGTTGAGGGGGAGTATTTGACTTTAAAAATTTGTTCACAAATTGTTCACAGTGGTCATCTTCCCACAAAACTCAAAATGGTCATATTTATTCTCAACATTTCTTCAAAAATAACACTTATACGCCATTTTTGAGGGGGAGAAAATTTATGTGATAAGAAATATGTTGTGTAAACTAAAAATGAATCTTTGTGCTATAGACTTAACCAACGAATTGACGAGATCTTAACTGTTACTAACTCGAAAAGACTTGTCCTGGATGGGTAATAATTTCAAGCTAGTTCGCTAGTGATGTAAACGTGTCCCGCAAAGGACTTGTCCGAGTAGAATGTACCATTCGAGAAACTCCAGGTAGACATGATCTTTGACGGGTTTGACAACCTTTCGAGGCTTGTCCACACCTTCAAGATAGTTATTAGAGCTAGTTGTCACCTAAAAGCTGACAATGTAACTCTTTAACTATTCAACGTAACCGTGTCTCGCGGGGGACTGTCTATCTTGAGTCGATCAATTCAAAAGTGCGTGCTCTTCTCTCACCGTGCAGATTTTTGTCTTAACACTTAAGCACGTGTGGAGGGGGAGTATTTATGCTAAAATATAAAACTCTCACAGTGGTACAAAATGTTTTTTCATTCACAAACACTACGAGAGATTTTCTTGAAAAAGGTTTTATGGCAATGGAGTTATAAGGAGATTAAGGTTAGGAATAACCGTCCTATGATCCGCCAGAGCCGGAGAGATCTACCCAAGGACACTACCAATAGTTAGAATTAGAAGTCCTTTGGTTTGATCATAAAAAGGAGAAAATGAGAATTGGAGAAAGAAGGAGTTGAAGAATTAAAAATAAAAGCAAAGAAAAGGGTGAAAAGAAATAGCCCTCCAGATTATTCAACTTAGGGCAGAAACTGGGTTCAATTCATATGCTACTGGTTGTCACTAGATGACACCGGTATTGAAGATAAAAGTCGTCATGGACCCAGTGACGCATGCACTAAACCTTCTTAGCCACTTAAGTTTCTCTCAACAGAAGCTTGTTTCATTCTCACAGGGAACCCTACGTACACTATCGGCTTTCTCTTAGAGATTGCTGGTATTGAAGAAGGAGACCCTCTCCCTAGTCTCCGCTCAGGAAAACCAAAACGCACTATTGAGTCTAGAGCCACGAGGTTCATCAAAATATCTCTTAGGTACACTTGACATTTCATCACTTGTTGTTCAAAAATAAGAACATCAGTGGTACGTTATCGAGTCCTTCACAGATCTTAGCAATCTGTCGAGAACATTTATGAGAGGTTCACAAATGTGATCCTCAGTGATTGATTGGAAACTCCTGCCAAGGTCAACATCTAACAGCCCTGACAGCAGGTCACTTCGGTAGCTCCCCGTGGATTACACTTAGTATGTCTCAAACGGTCTACAGTTGTGAGGTGATGCTTCGGTGTACCTCAGCGACTCATATGAACCGTAGATGTACTTTGGTACATCGTGTTATCTCACTTGTGGGACTCCGGTTCAGGAACGGCCTTTGTGAGAATTAGAGCTGTGTTTTCACACTATGCTGTTAACACTCTCGAAGTTCAAACTTGTAAGTGCCAGTATCCGCTTATTACTAACTGTTTTCATGTTTTCTTCTTATGAAAGCTCGGGAGCGGA
>OU343218.1:243727872-243779890 GCA_910596185.1 Chrysanthemum makinoi
ATGGCAACAAACTTATCAAGGCCTCATCAATAATCCTAGTAATTCTTCCAAATGCAGTTATCAGACTCCACGATTCTTGACAAAGACTATTACCAATGTGTACATAGGTTAGCTAGTCTCATTTTTCATGACTCACCATCATATATGCACATGAAACACGCCAACCTTCCTGAAGAGGGGAGG
Organism: Chrysanthemum makinoi; assembly: GCA_910596185.1. Classification (NCBI taxonomy): domain Eukaryota; kingdom Viridiplantae; phylum Streptophyta; class Magnoliopsida; order Asterales; family Asteraceae; genus Chrysanthemum; species Chrysanthemum makinoi. The sequence continues at coordinate 243,728,056 of OU343218.1, forward strand.
GCTTTACCCGGTTTGAGTCTGTTGCGGTGGGCTCAAATCCCGTGGATTAGTCGGCCAAAAGGCCGGAAACCATGGTTACCCAAAAAAACATGCATGAACATCTATAACCATTCCTTTATTATCTCTTATTCAACTGAATCTGCCAAATTCTTTCAGCCTGCATAACTGCAGTAGTTATCTAACTCTTAATGTCATAAATCTGCTCCCCAAATTTTCCAATATTACATTGAATAGGAATATATAAATTTCTTTCTCTTGACTGCAACAGCCTCTGATTCCTTCCGTGCCAAATATAGTAAGCTGTATTTGCCAGGCACAATCTTCTTACAATGCTCCATAGTCCATATACTCACTGAACAAGGCAATTTAGACAACTGCTCAATACTATCCTCCAATCCTTTGAGCTTGTCTTCATGTTAGTTAGGCGTTGCAGCTTTCCCCACAATTCATTTGAATACTCGCAATCAAAGTATAAGTGCTTGTGTGATTCAACATCTTTCTTAAATAAAGAGCAATTCAAAGTCTTCCCAGTATACCATTTGGCCAACGTATCTTGTGAGATCAATCTTCCCTTTATTGGCATCCGCAATACAAAGGCTTGCCTTGGTATATTATGGGAAAACCATACTACATTCCCCACTACAACAGCAACATACCCAATCCCGCCGGATTACTAGCAAATGCACCTTCTTTGCAATCATTAGTTGGCCAAAAAGGTTTATCTTTAGCACCAAAATTTAGAATTAGAACCTGAATAGTATGCAATAGTATACTTTCAGCAAGTGTTGCTACGACATCAGAGTATCCAGCAGAATAAATTTCCCTTCTGTTAAGTATAGTAGACAAAGCAGGAGAATTGCTCCGCCTGTCATGCCACAATGCCACAGTGATAAGGAACAACCATTCCCCACTTTATATTTAATATGCTGTCTAACCATCTTCTCGATCTTAAGTCAAGTAAATTCCACGAAATCCAACCGTCCTTATTCTGTTTTGGTACATCCAAATCCAACTTGGAGTTTAATGTTTGTTTGGTTATCAATGCTGATAATGGGGTATATATATGCGATTCGCATAAGGTAGTGTTTGCTTGGCTATCGTTGTTGGCATCAAGTAAATATTTATATGCCCCAAAAATATTACAGGTACATAATCCATTTTGTTGCATATGCTAGTACATTATTTTTTTATAGTTATTTTTATCCAAATAACCAAAAGATTGAACCAGGGTTAACCTAAAACCACCACTTTAGTGGTACTGGGTCTTAGATCCACTTTGGTCAACTCTGTATTTTAAGTCAGAGCCAAATAGGAGGACTGGTACAGGATTAGAGCAAAAATAAATTCCCTTACATACTTGAACAAGCGCGAATTAGATCAAAAAGAAAAAAATATTATTGAGCAAAGGCAAACTTGACTTTTTATTAACTTGAAAACATTAAAATTTATATATATATGTCTAGTGTTCTTTGTAAATTTGGATCAAAATGTTTTGCAGTTTTATCCCGTCAATCGCCGTTTTTGCTTCTGCTAAAGGGCAGCAATGACAAAACTGATATTTGAGATAACTATTAAAGTACCTATCTGTAGGTTAAACCAACTTATTACCATATAGCTTCCTTGTGTCACCGAGTCTTATGTTTTACAGTGTGAATGTCACTGTTGGGGTCAAAGTAGATAGGTTGATGATGACTGGCCTGCTCATGGTTGCTGACCTTTTCTGCGTCTGATCAAATGTTGGCTGGACATATGTAAGTTCATACACAAATACTACATGCTTCAGAATCCATATATAATTGATCCTTGACGAGAATCAAAAGTACAAGGAAGGAAATCAGTCCTTGAACGGTTAGTACCATAGTAGTATTAATTGATAGGCATTTTTATGTTAGAGTTTTTCCAATAAAGTTTTAAAATGCACTTAAAAGGTTTTAGTACATAATGGAGTATATGTTCAACAACAATAACAATAACAATAACAATAACAATAACAATAATAATAATAATAATAATAATCACGTTTATGCAGTACTATGTGCATCATAAGTCAAATAGTCAACGGAGAACACAGTCAGTTTAACTTGGCCAGGCGCTCTAGTGCAACCACAAGATGACATACAATTTCAAGAAAAATAACACCCTTTGAAGCATTTTTTTCGTTTTGTTTTAGAAAACGTTTAACCTTACTTCTGACCAAACCAAGAATGCATCTCGTGAATCACAACTGAATTAGCTGATAGAGTAAATCATTCGCTCAGAAAGATCGGTACCCACTATCCAACTGAGTTTCCAGGTAGTTCCTTTCATTTGGTCCAAATGCTTGTCTTAAATCCTTCAAAACCACAAAAATAAACATATTATACACTCTTCTTTGTCGGCATATAGTTAGAGGTGGCACAAAGGGCCTTTCTATTAAAAAAAAAAAGGATGTGGCACAATGGGTGAGCCAAGATCATTTGTTATGGCTCATAATGTATTGGGTCAGGTAAAGTTGGCCGAAACAAATTTTCTCCAGAAGATTTAGATACTTGAAAAAAGGTTTAGGAGGTTTTAAGCATTATCCGCTATAATGGATATTTGGGTGTTCAAAGTACCGTTCACCATATTTTGTGTTTTTGTCTGTTCAAAGTAACGTTCACCTTATTTTGTGTTTTTGTGCGCAATGCGCCCTTTGCTTCGCTTGATTTGAAAAACCATTTGGGCAAATTTCGTCCATTTGACCCGTATCTGCTTAAGCTATTTATTTACACATTCGAGATAAAACATAGCCCGGAATCAATGCCCAGTTAATTATATAAGCAAAATGCAGAAAGCCATGAAGAACGAAAATGCAAATGATTTTGTTAGAAGTGTACCTTATATTTCAAATGCATGCCCTTCAAACCAATGACGATATTACTAACATCTTTTCGCAATTCTGCAGGCGTTAAACTAGTGGTTTCTGGTCCTGATTCACATCAGAGTCTTCAAAAGCAACTTCAGACATTTCTTCATCTGCATCTATCCGCATATCATTTGATTCATCTGGAAAAGACTCGTTTTCATTTTCTATTTGATCTTCAATCAAATTAGGTGATGAAGCCGCCTCATGCTGTAAGGTGGCAAAATCAGACAGTACAACATACGATTTCTTATCAAGTAGCCTCTTTGCAATATCAAAAGAAACCCACCTGCAAGTACATGTTTGTTAATTGATTTTCACCCGTTTGACCTGTTTTTACCTTGCATAAGGCATAAAAGAACTTACTGGTAACGAAGAGGACATAGAAGCTCAGAAGGACGATATGCTGCTTTATAACGCATCTTGTTGCACGAGTGAATATAATAGCCAAGATAATAATACTGCAGCGTAGGACAATGACTTTGATTTTCTTTGACCCAATTTATTTCTTGTAGTGCTGAGTACTTACCGAGTGACAAAAAAGCAAAATCGGGATCCCAGAACAAATATTTACTCGACAAACATTTAGGGAGAATATCAATCACACCAACTGCAACAAGCTTCCCATCAATCAAATATTGCTGGTGGAAGGAACCAAATCCACAAGGAGGAACTGTATTATCTCCATTTGGTGGAACAAAAACTAAGGGACTGTCAATCAAGAACCTCTTGTAAGAACTTTCAGTGACGTGAGCCAGTATCATTATGCACTTTGATTTGGTATTTTCTGTACAATGCATACTCTTCTGGATCAAAAGTAGACCTATTTAAACGAATCTCAAGACTCCGTCTCTTGATCTGAACTTTTCCAGAGTCACTTGAAGAACTCTCTTTAGAAATTGTAGGTCTTGCGATCATTGCATTCGATTGAGTTTGTGCTTCTGTAGAATAAAAATTAATATGCCCATTGCAAGCTTTTACCAGCAAACCAATTGCTGATGCCGTATTAGCTAAATGGCTCGATAACACCTCAGCAATAAACTTTGGATCTTTATGTGTGAAGTCAGTCTTATTGGCCCGCCTTAAAGCAGCAGCAATCTGAAAAGAGATGTTGCTGGAATACAAAAGATCTTGTGGTCCTTCAGCTTGTAATTTCCTCTTGGTTGGTGCAACACGTTTGACAGAAGCTTTAGGAAATTGAATGTCACTAGGAAACTCCCCTCGTTCAGTGCATGCGAGTAGACCAGAATCAATCTGGTAAGATAAATAGTTGATTACTTGGTCAATCTCCGGTTGTACTGAACTGACAGAATCGTTATTGGAAATGTGGTTTGAATCAATTGACGTGTGAATTTGTTCATCTGGTTTCTTAACATTCAGCGAACCATCTAAAAATCTGCAAAAAAGTTGACTATTGCATATCAATATAGCATTAAGTAGTTGATAGTACTTAAAAGTATACCATAGGTAAGGAAGGAGATAGCAACTAATATTTCAGATTGATGTTTGAGAAAGAACAGAAACAGATATCATATTATCATTTGGGAGATATGAAGACACCTTTGCATTCGTTTAGATACTCGAACTTGCTCTTTGGAAGGAACAAAATCAGCTGCCTTCATATGAATCGTATAAGATGGACAGCATGTCTTCTCCATCTCTGGCTTGTAAAGAAAACATCCAGATCTCCTCCAACCTCTATCAAGAAGAGCTATCCAAAAATAATAATAAATTTTGAAATTATATTACATTCTAAATATATAGCCTATGTCCCTTCATTCCAAATAACACACCCATACACACTAACCTTGGTAGTCATATACAGTCAAACTGTGCGCCCATAAACCTGGAAGATCAAGAAAATGGAACGTTACACGAGAAAAATGCGCATAAATCAGTATATTTACATTCATGCAGCAGGTAGATACCAAATTGTAGTTTGGAAGATGTTGAACTCGAATGAGAAACAGTAGAAACATCATATTGGTATGAGGGCCAACAGAGCAGTTGCCCTTCTAAGTTGCAAATTAAACAATTTTATGATACTAAGATATTGTTGAAAAATACAGAGATTTAACTTAATATAAATGTGCATTTGTCATTGGTGCGTCGGATATAGTTATCATTAATCTTGCTTCATCTTTATTAGAACTGCACAATCTAGAGCTAGAATCTTCAAAATAGTATTTTTTTAACTAAAACATTCCATTATTGCGTGTTTCTGTAAGCGTAGTAACCAAAACCTGTGACAAAGGCTTATCACACGCACTAACAAGTACCGAGTACACAAGCATCTTCTATCCCCAAACATCTCTTTAATGCTTAATCATTTGCTGTGTTGGATGGTCGAGGAGAGAAGACAAATTTAGTACTATCCTAGTTCTGTTTGGTTCTTTTTTCAGGCTTAATTGCCGATTTTTAGAAATATCAGTTCTTTCTAAGTTGCAAATTAAACAATTTTATGATACTAAGATATTGTTGAAAAATACAGAGATTAAACTTAATATAAATGTGCATTTGCCATTGGTGCGTCGGATATAGTTATCATTAATCTTGCTTCATCTTTATTAGAACTGCACAATCTAGAGCTAGAATCTTCAAAATAGTACTTTTTTAACTAAAACATTCCCTTATTGCGTGTTTCTGTAAGCGTAGTAACCAAAACCTGTGACCAAGGCTTATCACACGCACTAACAAGTACCGAGTACACAAGCATCTTCTACCCCAAACATCTCTTTAATGCTTAATCATTTGCTATGTTGGATGGTCGACAAGAGAAGACAAAATTAGTACTATCCTAGTTCTGTTTGGTTCTTTTTTCAGGCTTAATTGCCGATTTTTAGAAATATCAGTTCTTTCCAACCTAGTATATGTTTTCAGTAAAGTATCATCCTACCTTTTATCTTGGTTTGTGGTTGTGAAATGAAATCATCAAAATAAAAGATTTACAGACTGCTATGCGGGGATCAATAATGATAAAGTGCATACCATTTTTTCCAACATATGTTCAAACACACTAAACGTATATATGCTTATAAAAATCTACACACGAATATATCTCTTCACCAGGTTATATTTCTCGCGAGAAATCCGCATCCTAATTCCTATATGATCTCATTCTTTTAAACCGGTCACAAAAAACTCAATACAATCACTTGTCGCAAACAATTCAATCCAATCACTTTTAAAGACTCCTTTTTTTACATTTGGAACGGAGAAATTGTATCTATATATGAATCAAAAACATTACATAACTGTTTGCATTTCATAACAGCACATCAATCTTTTTCTCGTAACACATTGAATATATTCCCATATACATGTCAACCCAGACAGTGAAATCGATCAGTGCGATTACCAGTCTATAATATCTCTATATTTGTGTATACGGATACAATTTAGGTCGTGTTTGGCCAAGCTTATAGGATGGGCTTATGAGCTTATTAGCTTATATATATTAAATAAGCATAAACTAAGTGTTTGGCTAGGCTTATGAGCTTATATAAGGGGTTTTTGATAAGCCCAATTTGTGTTCCTTATTTGAGGAGGGGTGGGCTTATATAAGGATTTTATATAAAAAGACTTTTATACCTTCATTTAATAGTTACACCCATTTAACGTTCATGTACTTTTTTTGTCATTTTACCTTACTAATTAGGGTTAATGGCATCTAATAGCAACGAACTTTCTCAAATGTTCACATATCAGTTATGAGCTCAATAAAATACCACAATAGCCATCAAACTTTGTTTTGTGTTGATATCAACAAAAACCCGTTTTTTACCTCCAAAATCCACGTCTGCGACTAATGTACATGCCACGTCATAAATTTGTACCGTTACGATCCACGTCAAATTGCGTTCATGTCTGATAAGTGAACATCTAAGTGAACATCTGACAAAGTTTGATGCGTATTTTGAAACATTTGACAAAGTTTTATGGGTATTTTGAAAGAGCTAACTTCACGTAATTAACTTAAAAAATAAATAAATAAACCAACGTGTGCAAACCGGTGTAGCCGGTTGCCAGTCATGCCACGTAAGCAAAAGTATGACATCGAGCTAGAGTCTGAAAGCATGATAGGTACTGCGGTATTTTATTGGGTTCATAACTCATACGTAAACATTTGAGAAAGTTTGTCGCTATTAGATGCCATCAACTCTATTAATTATGACAAGCTAAGCTAAACACTTAGCAAAGGCTTACGAGTTTACATAACATAAGCATAAACCCAATTCATAAGCTTAGCCAAACACCCCCTTAATCTATCCACATAATCGAATACACATATATATACTAATCTAATAACATGATTACCTACCAATCTATTTATTATAACTTTACAACAGAAATGAATTAGTTTGACCAATTAAAGTCAACCATCACTAATTCATATAATCAAATAATTTTAGGTATTTATATGAAAAAAAAGGTAATTAGTAGTAAGTTAAATATAATAAGGGAATAAACTAACCGTGAGTGATACTGGTATTGGAGGATGATTTACAATAACCCAAAGATTCATGCTTGAGGTTTACATCAATTGGGTTTACTGACTTAACTTGGAATGAAATCAGTAAAGATTCTACTGTATGATTTTCGTTTTGAAACTAAGCTTAGATAACGTCTTAGCATCATGTGATTCAACACATTTTGATGAAGTTCAAGCCTCATAATAAGATCCTATTCTATTTTGTTACTAAATATAAATTAAAGTATGACTTTTGTTAAAAAATCTTTTGGTAAACATAATTCTTGAATATCGTTGACTTGAACAAAGAAAGAACAAAATAATAAAAAAAGGAGAACGTGTATGAAAGTTCTAAAGCTAATTGGACTACATTAGTTGAGCAAGTTACTAGATAGAAACACTAATACAGGTTTTAATTAACTATGAGGAAAGTAGGAACAAGATTTTTCTAAAGAACATATCCCTTGATCTCAACCATCCATTCATTTCAAATCTAAAGATGGAGTTTAATTTTTATTTTAATAAAACTAACTAAGGAGGGGTAGTATTGTAACTTATCATATCATATCTTATTTACACCTCACACTCTCTCTCACACACACACATTCTCTCTCTCAGATCTAAACTTCATCCTCAGCTACCAGATCTTCTTATCAACCACCACCACCTCGTTCTTCTCAACTTTACCTGCAGATGATGGCTTCACCTGTAGCGTCACCGTTGAAGCTGTATTTGTAGTTGTAGTACTAGTAGTTGACTCTTCATCATTGATGCATTGACCGACCATTGAGTTTGACTGCCAATCTGAATAACCTCTTTTACACAGCAGGCCCATGCCTAATTAACTTATCTCGTCATTTTGAGATGCTACGATGAGGGTGATGTATCGGTGAGTTGTACGGTACAAGTTTTTTTTGACCCGTTTGATTTGAAGAGTAGTGTGAATGATGAGTTTTTTTTTTGTTGAATTTGGAGGGGTTTTTTTTTTTTCTATTGAGATAATGCATCATTATCATGCAGTTAAGGTATATATATATAGTGAGTGGTAAATTGGTGTTTGAAATTAATGGTGGGATTGTTGTTAGTGAAATGATGAATTTGGAAGATAGTGGTGTTCAGTGATGTTGGATATTTGATGTTTATCTACTTTATTAATAATTATATATAAAATTATACAAAATACACAAACGTTTATGGATGTACCCGTTTCTTGAATTTTGAGACATTGGCGTTTCTAAGTACCCGTTTCTGTCCCCGTCCCCGTTTTCGTATCCGTCCCCGTGCAACATAGGTGTTCACGGGTTTTTCATAGCCAGAAAAGTGTTTTTCCTCACAAGCTCTAGATTTGATCTAAGTAAAGTATTGTTCAAGAGTTGATATTACTTTTGGCAAGATTTCGTTTTTAGTCTATTTTTGAGAGAATTCACATGCCGAGTCCTTGATGTGAAGATGCATTATAATGCAGTTATATATATAATGTTAGAAAGTTGCTTTTTAAAAGTAGTTGAAAGCTAATTGATGTGCGTGATTATAGTTTTATTATATGAAGGTTGTATATGAATTTGATTTTTGCAAGTTACATATACGTGTAAGGGTGTTAATCGGGTCGGGTTGGTCGGGTTTGGGTCAATTCGGGTCGGGTCAAAGTCGGGTTGAGGATAGAAATAACATACCCGTACCCAACCCTATTTCAACTCGGGTTAACCGGGTTCGGGTCAAAACGGGTCGGGTCAAAACGGGTCGGGTTCGAGTATGTACCATTTGTAAAATCACATAATTTAATTACTTGTATTTATTAGTTAAAATCTTAAACAACTAAAAAACATGTGTATAAATCATATGTTTATTTGTTGCATTTGTTCTTGTTTGCAAATTTGCAATAGCTAAATGTATAAATATTAAATAACCACAACTATAATGCAACATGTAACCATGCAAATGCATGCAAGATGCAACTGTGCATGCTAACAACGAAATGAAGTGTATAAGTAGTTATCAAATAGATAATTATGTTGAAATGGTTTGTTAAAGACTTGCATGCAGTAGTCTTATTGCAGACATGTATATTTGCAAAATTGCAAATTGCAACTTGCATTAGTAGACAAATACTAAGAACATAGAATGTAAGAAATTAGAAAAACAATATTCTCATAACTTGACAATAGTTGCAGCTTTACAACTTGTATCAATCAAGTAACAACAATAGGCAAATAACAGTTGCATTTTGCAGACATTAGATCTATTAGTCGCAACAAAATTAGCAACAAAATAATAATGAATAAGTAGTATCTTCAATATAGAAATGCTACTTCTTAAATTTAAAAAAAAAATAAAAAAAAAAAAAAATCGGGTTGGTCGGGTTGACCCGAACCCGAATAGGCAAACTATTTTGAACCCGATACCCGACCCTATTTGAACTCGGGTTAATCGGGTTTGACCCGATTGACCCGAGTAAGATTTTTGACCCGAATAACCCGACCCGACTATCCTTAGTCGGGTTTGGGTCCGGGTCCGGGTCGGGTCGGGATTATTGACACCCCTATATACGTGTATATAAATAGAGTGTACACAACCTTCTGCAACACTATATTTAAAAGGGAGGAGTTATCCTTACGGTGGCTATGACAACCATAGGTACTTTTGTCCCCTTGTCCCTTTGACTTTTTTTTTTTTTTTTTTTTTTTAATAAATAGAAATAAGTGTGTGTATAATAAGTGAGTGTATAATAATGTATATAATAAGTGTGTGTATACTAATGTATATAATAAGTATGTGTATAATAATGTATTGTACATGTATAATTATTTAGTTTGTATAATAGCACGTTTAATATTACCACATCAAATAACTGCAACAACAACTTTTATTATTAAATTAAACGTCAACGTTAATATATTATTTAAATACACCAACATCTACTACATATGAAGATTATTCATCTCGTTTAAAAGATAATGGAGCCTTGCACCCGACTGACAAGCGTGATCCTCAGGATTCCTTGCCAATTCTAACTCCATCTCCAGCGTCTTTATTTTTGTCTTCAACAGCTTGATCTCATTATTTTTAGCAACGCAGTTGAGACACTGCGTTGAAGATGAGGCTCGACTTAAGTACCGTCTTTCAAATTCATCTTTCCAACTGAAGTATCCACACCCATAGTCATCACTGGTACATTTACATGTTAAGAAAATAATAAGAAATGTATTTTTAACAAACAAACTATTTACATAAAACCCTAAGCAAACGTATGATTATTTACCACTGAAAGAGGACATGCATAATACGGTCGGCCCCGAAAGGATTTCGAGGATTTCCGTCTATAATAAATCCTCTATTACATCGACACCAGAAAGGATTTCCTTGGCCCACCTGACAAAAGAATTTGCATAAATCAGTAATCAATCATTTACAACAGAAAACATGTATCATTTACAATGTTATTATTAATTTAAATATAAACAGTAATCAATCATTTACAACATAAATCAGTAATCAATCACTATGTTTACAACATAAATCATTAATCAATTATTTACAACATAAATCAGTAATCAGTCACTATGTTTATAATTATTTACAACATGAATCAGTAATCAGTCACTATGTTAGTCGATCCCTATATAATGATTCCCACTGGGCAATCTAACTTGATTGCAATCTGGTATTGTGCAATCTGATCTGTGCACTTGTGTGCAATCTGCTGCACTTGGACAAAAAAAAATTTCAAAAAAAGGCGATGACGATTGGTTTTATAACCGAACGGCACGGCAAAGTGATATTTTTATCACTTTGCAACCTTCATATCCGAGCCTAACACTTTTTTATCAATTGTGATATTTTTATCACTTTGCAACCTTTGTGCAATCTGCTTGTGTGCTTATGCCCTTGGACAAAAAAAAACTTGGCGATGATGAACTCTAATCTGAGCCTGTATTCAATCTGCTTGTATGAACTCTAATCTGAGCCTGTATTCAATCTGCTTGTGTGCTTATGCACTTGGACAAAAAAAAAACTTGGCGATGATGAACTCTAATCTGAGCCTGTTTTCAATCTGCTTGTGTGCTAATGCACTTGGACAAAAAAAACTTATTGGACAAAAACTTGTGTGCTTATGCACTTGGACAAAAAAAAACTTTTTTGGGACAAAATAACCCCACCCAAAACCTGGACAAAAAATAAACTTTGGGATAAAATAACCCCACCCAAACCAGCAATGACAAAAAAAAAAAAAAAAAAAAAAAGGGACAAAAACTGAAAAAGTACCCTAGACCCACTAGACCCCGTTTGCTACTAGGGGGTAGACCCCGTAGCAATAGTGTAACCCATTTAAAAAGTTGTTTTTTATATTACCACCTTTGACCATCATTGTAAGTTTTGTGAGGTTTAACAAATGCCCTTATACATAATCCCATGGGATTTATACAAATCACAAATGAATTTTTCTGAATCTCGTGAGACTTTTTTACGAATCCCGTGGAATTTTTTTATAAATCCCGTAGGATTTTTCTGGACGGAAATTTTGAAAAAAAAATTCGTCTTGTTAAGAATCCCGTGGGATTTTTTTATGAATCCCGTGGGATTTTTTTACGAATCCCGTAGGATTTTTCTGGACGGAAATTTTGAAAAAAAAAATCGTCTTTTTACGAATCCCGTGGGATTTTTTTACGAATCCCGTGGGATTTTTTTACGAATCCCGTGGGATTTTTCTGGACGAAAATTTTGAAGAAAAAAAAAGTTCGTCTTTTTACGAATCCCGTGGGATTTTTTTACGAATCCCGTGGGATTTTTCTAGACGGAAATTTTGAAGAAAAAAAATCGTCGAAAGTATATAAAAGTGCATATCAATAGAAAGATGATTTTTTTCTCGTCGCGATGGTGTATTTTTTGTAGCTTGAAGATTTACCGTTTGAAAGATATGTTGTTTTTTAAAAAAGGGTGGAAAGTGGGTTTTTATATAATTACATTTCTACCCTTCCTTTGTTAATTTTTACTTTGATCTCATCCATTGGATGAAAAGAAGATGAATGGTTGAGATCTTATGATTTGTTCTTTAGATTAAATGTGTTTTGTATTGATCTCACTATATGCACGTCTAAAACATTTAGGAGAGTGGACCCTTAGAAGTCTAGTTTTTTTTTTTTTTTTTTAACAGACCCATAGAAGTCTAGTGGATTATATGTTAGCGTAGTGATGATAGCATAACTAATAGAATTAACTACATAAATGGTACCCGTGGTTTTTCGGGTGTTACGGATTTAGTTCATATTTTAATTTTGTTACGAATATGGTCCCCGTTGTTCTGACCCGTCTCGGATCCGGTCCAAAACTGTACGGATCTAGTCCAAAAACACTCGTAATGAAAAAGAAAAATGCATTGAATCTGTAACACCTAGAAAACCAAAGGGACCATTTATGAAGCATTTTGGACCGGATCCGTGACAGGTCGAAACTACAGGAACAAGATCCGTAACAAAAATGAAAAATGGCCTAAATCTGTAACACCCGGCAAACCCCAAGGACCATTTATGTAGTTAACTCTAGATTGGTGACAAGCGTATGAGATCTTTTTCCGTTAGCATTTTTTAGATGACAATACAGGTACGGATGTTTTTCTAAACGTTTTCATTTATTTGTTCGTATTTTTGTACAATTCTTCATATTCTCTTTCAGCGTTACTGTATTTCCTAGTACTCAAATTCTTGTGATACCTTTGAATTTGTTTTAATATCCTTATGCTATGACTCCCTTTATGTTTAACAATTCATACTCTCATTATTGTTACTTTTCAAAATGTGAATAACTTCGGAGCTTTATGAAAAATTTGATTATTGAGAAACGTTTTGTGAAAATCATAATTATGTGAGCGTTTTTTCTTTAACTTAGTACTCATATGCACGGTAAACATACTCTGATGTGAGGTTGGTTAATATGTTCACTCATGCAACAATAGCACCCTTTTTGTAGAATTAAATTGAAGAATAGGTATACCGAGTTAACTACCCATGAAGGTACCACGGGTATGTCATTGTGGCACCGATGGCATGACACTACTGTAGGGGTGTGATGGCTCACGGCGTCTCCCTTTCTATTTATTATGCTCGTAGAGAGCCTTTGGTAATTCGGAGGCGTATGGGTGCACCCTAGTTTATGATTTGATATGATATATTTATGCGGAGGGTGATGTAGTGTAAGATATAGGATTTCACAAACACATTAAACCATAACCATGTGGGGCGTTCAAGTAAGTTTAGAGAGAGAAAGTTCTAGAGAGAGAAAGGGAAGAGAGTTGGGAACTATGTGTGTAGGACCTTAGATCTATCAACCTTATTACAAACCCAACACGTATATCACTTTATGCGTAGAACTCGTTAACACAAACACAAACGTAGAAAGATAAAGAAGAAGGAAAGATGGTGACTTGATGTTTATACAAACCGTGTATGTGGAGAGAAAAGATAAACACAATAAAGATGATGTTTATTGCAAAGAAGACACACACACACACTTTCAAGCACACCCCTCAAATGAGACTTTGAGGGGATTATATAGTACAAGTAGAAGATGCCCTAATGGGCTTGGCATGGGCTCGTTTGGATTGGATTGGACATGGATTGGTATAAGGCTAGCTTAACATAACTTATAACCAATTAGCTTAGCCCAATCCACGAGTCCGTTGACTATTCTATCACGATATCTAACACGCGTTACAAAGTTCGTAAACGTGAATGACCATCACTTCTAATAAAAACTATTAAGGCTAACAATCTCCCCCTAAGGGGTGGTCATTCAAAAGATGCTCCACTTGATAAGATCTTTACTTTCCTTGAGCTTGAACTTTGCGTGTAGATATAGAATAGTCTTGATTCTTTGTTCCTTCATGCTTTGTGATCAGATAATGTGGTTGTCTGCCGTTGTCAACTTCTTTGGTTAGGTGTCTCCACGTCTTTCTCCACCATGCTCACACTTCTATTTGACTTTGATGTTACCAATGATATAGTTCTCGAGTCTTTAAACTTTGTAGATTCTTTGATATTGACGAAGAATCATTTTTAACTTTGTGTAGCCTTTGATTATGATGAGAACTTTCATGTGTTGTTGGTATGAGCATGTGAATAATCTGCACGATCCATCCGCTCCGGAGCTTCCATAAGAAGAAAACATAAAAACAGGTTAGTAATAAGCGGATTCCGGCACTTACAAGTTTGAATTTCGAGGGTGTTAATAGCATAGTGTGAAAACACATCTCTAATTCTCACAAAGGCCGTTCTGACTGAGTCCCACAAGTGAGATAACTTGATATACCAAGTACATCTACAGTTCAGATGAGTCGCTGAGGTACACCGAAGCATCACCCACGACTGTAGACCGTTTGAGACACACTAAGCGTAATCCACGAGAATTACCGAAGTGACCTGCTGTCAGGGCTGCTTGATGTTGACCCTGGCAGGAGTTTCCATTCAATCATTGAAGATCACATATGTGAAACTTCTCATAAATGTTATGGTAGATTGCTAAGATCTGCGTAGGACTCTAGAATATATCACTTGTGTCTTTATTGATGAACAACAAGCGATGTCATGTCAAGTGTTCCTATGAGATCTTTTGATGAATCTCGTGGCTCTAGACTCAATTAGTGCATTTTGGTTTTCCTGAGCGGAGACTAGGGAGAGGGTCTCCTTCTTCAATACCAACGATCTCTAAGAGAAAGTCGATAGATTATGTAGGGTTCCCGGTGAGAATGAAACAAATCCCTTTTGAGAGGAATTGAGTGGCTAGAAGGTTTAGTGCGGTCGTCATTGGGTCCATGACGTCTTTGTCTTCAATACCAGTGTCATCTAGTGACAACCAGTAGCATATGTATTGAACCCGGTTTCTGCCCTAAGGTTGAATATGGAGGGCTTTTTCTTTTCACTCTTTCTTTTACTTTTCTTTTTAATTCTTCAACCCCTTCTTTCTCCTTTCTCACATTACTCCTTTTTTCAATCATTCCTAAGGACTTCTAATACTAACTATTTGTGATGTCCTTGGGTAGATCCCTCTGGCTCTGGCGGATCATAGGACGAATTTCCTATCCTTAGTCACCTTATAACTCCATGACTATTCCTATATTGCCATAAAACCATTTTCTTGAAAATCTCTCAAAGTGTTTATGAATGAAAACTTGTTTGGAACACTTCGAGAGTTTTATATTTTCATAAACACTCCCCCTTCACATGTGCTTATATTATTTTAACTTAAATCTGCACATAGAGGGTAGAGTTCGCACTTTTTGAATTGATCTGCTGATGATAAACAATTCCCCACGAGACACGGTTACGTAGCTTAGTTAAAGAGTTCCATTGTCGGTTTTTAGGTGACAACTAGCTCTAATAACTAACTTGAAGATGTAAACACTCCTAGAAAAGGAGGTTAGACCCATGAAAGTGCATGTCTATCACGAGTTTCTCGAAATGGTACATATACTGACTTTGATTACTCGTCAATTCATTGGTTCCGTCTGAGTCGAGCTCTTTTGAGATTCAAACAACGATCATTAAACTTTTTTTTTGATCACATTTTAATCACGTTTCTCCCCCTCAAAAATAGCATATCCATGATGTTTTTGAAACAAAATGATTAAAAGATATGTTTTTCGGAAAGCGTTTGGAGAGAAACTGATTTAGCATGAATGTTGGAACAATTTTTTATTTATACTCCCCCTTAACGAAAGCATATTTTTCATACAGAAAATTTAGAATCAATTAAGGGTTTAGAGGGAGTTATCTTGGTACCAAATGTGAGAGATTTTGAAAAATCTTTTTGAAAATTTTTCGAATCAATGGTACTCAAGATGAAGATTTTAAAAAATCTTTTGAAGATATTGAAGAAGAATTATCTTCATTTGATTTAGGATAAGTGCTCGATATTTATGAAAATCGATTTTGCGTAGCACTTTCCTTTCTTTAAAGATCGGGTTGCAAGCGGAGATACTTACAAGCCATTGTTTTTAGGAATAGTGCTTGAAAAATATTTAAAACCTTTGATTTTGATAAGCACATTCCTTTCTTTGAAGCACGGGTCCTGAACTGATGTGTTCAGAAGCCATTATTTTGAAGTCCGGGTTTCGTACTAAAGTATATGAAAGCCATCATTTTGAAGAAATTTTGAGAAACGACATGTTTTAGGAAAACATTTAAAGAACTCTCGCTCAAGCATCTGTACATGCCCGTATCATTGTTGAATGACATTTCTAGAAACGTACAGAATATCGATTATACGAGAGACATGTCGTGAGAAGAATATTTTTGGATTTTGGAAATTTTCTATTTTTGTATTTTGCTTTTGTTGGTTTTATAAAAGAAATGGAAAATCAAAGATAGAAGATAGAGAGAATGAAGAAGAAGAGTTTACAGAATTGGAACCCTCTGATGAGCTGGGTTCAGAGATATTTGATTCACCTGTAACCAAAGACGAAGAGATTTCATAAATAACAGTGTTAGAAGTACAAGATTCCTCACGGTGAGGGTGATCACTATCAACGGTTGTAGTGGTTTCTACTTCCTTATCCTGATGATTGTCACTATTATCTGTGTTGGCGCAAGTATCAAAAATCTTTCCTGTGGGAATCCATCTAAGACCAACTTGGTTGAAAACTTTTCCCGTGGGTATCCACCTAAGGTAAGATCTAGGAGTTGTTTTCTTATCAGATGCAGCGGAAGACTCATTTTTAGAAAAACTACGTCCTGAATAGATCCACCTATTAGGTTTCCTTTTGATGTTCATCTTTTCAACGGGTTTGTTTCTATTTGGTGTCTTAGTGGATTGTGCCTTGGCACGAGAGTTATCTTTCTTGAGATATTGTGAGACACATGCATCATGATTAGCTGAAAAGACACATTTTTTACATGTAGTACAGACAAATTCAATATTCTTGTTTAAAACAGCAGCTTTAACTTTGTCACTACCGTCTTGTGGACATTGATTCTTGTTCGAAAAAGACTTAGAATTCCTAGTGTTGTTTTCTAGGGGCATAGCATTTTCTTTTGTGCAACTACTCTTAGATGCAAGCCAATCCCTAGTCTTTTGTAGAGTGTTCCTAGGTAATGGTTTACTACTACTAGCAGTGCCTTGAAATCTTGTAGAATTCATCACCCTAGATGTTGCACCTAAAATTCTGTCTTTTCGAGTCTGTGCCTTTTTCCTAGCTTCTTCTAGATAGTGATTGTTGACTATGTTGTTAGAACCGACATATTCTTTAACTGGATTTTTGGTCACTGATGAGTGTCTAAATACTCATCATTTTTGTATAATCTAAACTGCAAAAACATCTGAAAACACTCAGAAACACATCAAAATGATCAAAATATCACAAATTAGTGTTTTATGTGTTTTAAATGCAAAAATATCAAAATCAGATGAAAAATGTATCAAGTTTGCAAAATTGGCAGTTTTAGTCCCCCAAGTTATAAAAGTTGTCAAATCTAGTCCCTGGTAATTCAAAAACTTGTAAAATATCATTTTAGGTCCTTGGGATTCACAAGTTGTTCAAAATAATCCTTTGAAGTTTAAAATCACAAAATTACAACTTTAGTCCCTCAAGTTTGAAAAATGTCAAATATAGTCCTTGGTTAATTTAAAAAATGAAAATTATCAAATTTTAACCTTGTTCTATTAATAAATGGCAAAAATGGTCCTTATGATAAACTTTTTGAGAAATTACAATATTGGTCCCTCAAGTTTCTAAATTGGCAGTTTTAGTCCTTTGACATTTCAAAAATGGAAATTATCAATATAGGTCCTTGTACTAATCTTATTTGGCAGGTTTAACCCTTGTGAAAGCTTTGGAAAATGTTCAAAATAAGCCCTTCAACTTTGGCAGAATTGCAAATATGGTCCTTGTTGTTAAACCAAACCAAACGGACCTTATTAGTATTACCCGGGTAAGCCCAATCCAACCCAAACAGTGACCCGGCCCAAATTTTAAATCAAATAAAACCGCGCGTACTGTTCACCCTCTTCACCACACTGGTTTAGCCAAAACCAGTGATGGTTTTTCCTCATTTTCAACATTTCCAGCTGTTACACCACTTGATTACCTCCCCCCTCCACCTCCACACCAATCCAAAGCCAATTAATGAATAAAACCTGCTCGTTGGAATTTTGGCGCCAAAAAGTGACAAATGTCAAAACTGGTGATCTGGTTTAATCCAACGGTTGGATTGTGGTGGGAAATACTCAAGAGTGTCGACAAGGAAGATGGAAGTCAATAAATATCAAGAATGAAGCAAGAGAGAAGATATCTAGTATAATTTTAATTTTTAATTTCGTCTTAGTCTAACTTTAAAATTTCAGTGTTTGTAAAAGCTTCAAGCTTTGTATTTTATGTTTTTAAGGTGAAATAAAACTTTTGTAAGCATCAATTTCCAGTTTCAAGTCTTATGTCAAGTTATGCAGTTTTCTTATTATTCAAAAATCTCAATATGTTGAAATGTTGTTAGAAGTTGTTACTTTGGACTTAGAAGCTCATATAAGCTCCTCATAAAGCTTATCAAAGCTTTTAGATACCTTAAAAGCAGTATTAGTAGCCAAAACCAAAAATTCACAAAAATATCAAGAAAATAAAGAAAAAATAAAAATCCATGGTGATTGTGATCAAGAAGCTGGAGCAAGGTATATTTGTGATGGCCTTGGTTTAGAGCTCTGTGGAGAGCATTTAGGATTGGTTCTCAGTCCTTGGTTCTAAATTTTCAGTTGGAAACCAGTTGTAAGCTCTTTTTCTCTAATTTGGCATTTTACTTTTAGAAGTGCTTATTAGCTTAAACTTCTGTTTGTTTATGTTATTTAGCTATAGTTAAGTACATACAAACTATAAAAGCAGTCTTTAGTTCTTTTGAATTTGTAGTTTACAAATATTTTTTTTTCATAGTCTTATTAGCATAAATTCAAATTTCTCATTTTATGTTGTTAGTGCTGTGGTTTCAGGCTTATTTAGTGTTAATATATGATGATATAAGGGTTGTAATCATCTACATGGTCTTAAGTTGTGTTTTGCTTTGAAAAAATTACAAAACAGTCCACTAAAAGGTGTTTGGTTTTGCTGATTTAACTGTACCAGAGGTTGTGCAGACCTGTACTTTTGGTTGTTTCATGTCACATTAAGTCCTAAGAACTCAGTTCAGCAATATAATTCAGTCCTTGTTGCAGTAAAAGTCAAATCACTCTTAATTCTCACCTAGATTATTAACTGGTAGGATTCAGTTTGTGAAACTCATCACAGAAGCTTAAAACCTTTTAACTTAGCTTAATTTCACATCATTCTAGCTTAATATAACATAATCAATTAGTAGAATCAAGTTAAAGTTCATATAAGTCAAACTTTCAATTTAGTTAAAAAGTCAAAATGCCCTGTGCACAGTTTGGGTAGCCTATTTCACAAGCTCTCATAGAGCTTATTAGTTAGCCTAAGTTTGTGATTCTTGGCTTTTTGAGAAGCTCACATAGCTGTCTCAAGGTTACAAGTGTCTATTTTCCATTCATAGCTTATTTAATAGCTTTTTGTTTAGCTTATTTTTCACACCATTTCAAAATAGTGCCCTGTGCACCAGTTTTACTAGCTAAATCACAAGCTCCTACAGAGCTTATTAGTTGTCCATAACTTATGATTTTTAGTTCTTTGGCAAGCCAACCAAGTTATATTGAAGTCCCAAGCTTAAGTTTTCACTTTGAAGCTTATTTGACAGGGCTGCATAGAGCTTGTTTGTTGTCCCATTTTCTGTATAACTAAACATTCAGTGAACTACAAGCTTTTTCTCAAGCTTGTTATAAGCTCCTTAGTCAACTTCAGTACATGAGCTTTGTTCTTTTGGATAGCTCACCAACCCATATTGTTAAGCCAAGTGCTTATTTTCATATTATAGCTTATTACAGTGCTTAAATTTTAGCTCAAAAGTGCCTGGTGATACCAACAGTACCCTGTGCAAACAGGTTTACTTTTGCTTATTTGAGCTTATTCAGAGCTTATTTGTCAACCTTTAAGTTTAATCAGTTTTCATATTAGCTTATTACCATTATTTAGCTTATTTCCATTTTACACTTTGCTTATTTTTGAGCTTAAAAGCCATTTTGGTCTAAACTCTTTAGCTTATTTCATCTCTATAGCCACTGTTGAGATTTTTAGCTTATCTCAGAGCTTATTAGTGCTTTTCATTAAAAGTTTCAGTTACAAAAAGTGCTTATCTTATTGTTCTTAATAAGTTGCAAAAAGAAATTCCAAAAATAAAAATGTTTTTGCAAAAAAAGGGTGGAGGCAGGCTCGAACCTGAGACCTCCCCCCTTGTGAGAGTGATAGGAGTGTGTACCTGTACCAATAGCGCCCTTGGGTCTTTCTTGTCAAAGTTTGCAACATTTAATATATAAGGGAGTTGGGCAGTTTTGCTTATTAGCTTTCTTTAGCTTATTTTGAGCTTATTTCCAAAAGCAACCTCCAAGTTTTTTATTTTTCTTAAAATCAGCATTGTTTAAAGTATTTTCTGTGAAAGTTTCAGATTTTTCTCATAAGTTTTAGTATTTTTAATCATTTAATTAGTGTAAAATCTTATTTAAATCATAATAAAAAATATAAAAGTCTAAAAAATATAAATCTTTTTTTCTAAAATTTTCTTTTGTCATATAGTACGTAAGAAAATTAGTTTTACACTCGTAGGCCTTTTATTTCATAAATTTTACGTTTTTGCTTGCGCTCCAGCGTAATTTTTAAACGTAACGCTCGTTTTCATTTCAAACCACGTTTTTAGATAATTTGAGTTTACGTTTTAGTTAAGATAGTTTATTTAAGTCGTTTTATTTTATAAAATCATAAAAACATCATTGTAAAAATAGTGATAGCGTTTATTTAATAGATTTTAACTTTTTAATTTTCTTAATTTGCATTTAAGTCGCTTTAATTTATAAATCTTTTCTTTAGGTAATTTTCCATCCATAACCTTACTGATCACTATCCTTAGTGATCATTCTACTATCTGATCAAGTGTTTTTACACCAATTCATCCTCCGTGGGACTTAACGACCCAGGAATTCCCTATATTCCTCTTATCTTAATTGTATTTGTGTTTTAGGCAGTTTTAAGTCTGTTACGGTTAACCATTCACAAGTGGTTAGCTTGTGTGATTAGACTTGACTGTTTAGCACAGATCAAATTTTGGCGCCGCTGCCGGGGACGCTGTAAGCGTGTTCTAAGCATTTTTCAGACCCGTACTTGCACATATACCACAGTTTGTAAAAAGTTTTTTGTAAAGTTATAAAAAAATCCAAAAAGTTCATTAACACTTTTCCTAAAGTGTTAAAAACTCCAAAAAAATATAAAACAACAAAACAATCGGAACGTTTTCTATTTTGTATTCTCTTTTAAGGTGATTCTTGAAGAGATAAGATTTGGTTAAACGGGCGATAACAAAATATTGTCCAAAAGTTTTTAAACCCATCAGCACAAATCATACCTACGTCTTTTCAGTGGTACTTAATATATACATAAAATCAACCACCGCAAATCAAGGCAGTGCACTACCTAACTGGGGGTGCGACCATTACTAAGTTCCCGAACCACGATTTAAAACTTGCCTTTGTGTCACTTGTGATTTGGTGTACCTTTTTCAAAAAGCCGTTCATTTGTGATTATTGGTTAAGTTCACTTGTGTTTTGCCTCATTTGTTTTGAAAATTGATTTTTATACTTAGTGCATGCGCACTCGTTCTTCCAGTTCTACAAGTCCACTTTCTGAACTAGGAAAGATTCCTCGCAGACGTAGAGGACGTTCAGCTCCTTCAGCCGTGGATGAGGCGTCTACCACCACCACCACCGAAATGGCGGAAGACAAACCTATGAATGAGCTTCTCCAAGCACCCATCGAGGGTTACGGAGATGCCATTGTTGTCCCAGCCATTGTGGCTGATACCTTCGAGCTCAAAAACGGGTTGCTTAATCGGTAACCCAAAGCCAATTCTATGGTTTTGAGCGGGATGATCCTCATGCACACATTCGATGGTTTAACAAGATAGCATCTACCATCAAGTACAAGAATGTCCCACATGAAGCTATCAAGCTTCTTCTGTTCCCATTCTCTCTAGAGGGACAAGCCGGAATTGGCTTGAGAAACAACCCCCTCGTTCCATTGAGACATGGGAGGATCTAGTTACCAAGTTTGTTAACGAATTCTATCCTCCATCCCGAACTACAAGTCTTAAGAATGAGATAATGAAATTTTCTCAGAGATTTGAGGAATCATTCGGGGAGGCATGGGATCGTTACAAAGAATTGCTCCGCAAGTGTCCACATCATGGTTTTACCGAGTTAATGCAAATGGACACTTTCTATAATGGTCTGAGACAAGCTGACCAAGACTCTCTGAATGCCTCCGCGGGAGGTAATTTCCTTAGCAAAACCACCAAAGAAGCCTTAAAAATCATTGAAAACAAGTCCCAGGTCCGTCCTTTCCGCACAAAGACATATCAGACTCGTCTAATCTTTGGACCTTCTACTTCATCTCCTGTGAGTACATCTAGCACCGATGCTAAGATTGATAAACTCACAGACATTGTTCAGGCTTTGGTTCTTGCTAACCAGAAGAAAGTCTCCTTCACTCAGACACCAACACATGCTGAAGTGAAGAAAGTTGAAGTTTGTGTCACTTGTGGTGGTCCTCATGCATACTACAATTGTACTGCCACTGATGGTAGTCCGTTTGAAGCTAATGCTATAGCCGGTACTTCAAATCAAGGAGGTAATCAATACCGTCCTCAGAATGAACCAAGCTACTGTGCTAACACTTATCAGCACCACCGGTTTTAACGAGAATCTTAACAGGAATCAGAATCAACCTAGAATGAACCAAGGTTATCAAAACCAAGGTAATTTCTATCCTGGACCCAATCAAGGTTTCCAACAACAAGGGAACCTTCATCAAAACAATTTTAATCGTGGGAATCAATTTCATGGGAATGTGAATCCTAATCAAGGGAATTTTCAACAGCAAGGTCCTAATCAAAATATCAGACCTCAGAATTTCCCTCCACATCCCCCATACCATCATCGATGAGTTCTTGAAGCAGTTCATGAAGTCCCAAGATGAAATGAACAGGTTGTTGGTCAGTCAGATTGCTGATCTCAAAAAGTCTTTAAATGATCAACCCTCGGGCTCAGGAAAACTTCCGAGCAACACGATCGCTAACCCGAGGGGCGATGCTAAGGCGATCACGACCAGAAGTGGTGTTTCATACAATGGACCCACTATTCCTACTACCTCTTCTTCATCTCTCCCAAAGGTAGTGGAAAGTGAACCTAGGACACACAATGGACCTTCGACTCCAATCCCTCCTCCACTAGGAGAAATGAGTCAAGTTACCAAGGCGACAAAGGACAAGGAACTTCCTATTAATAATGGAAGTACCACACACGTCCTACCTTCGGTAGTCCAACCTCAAGTTGTCCAGAAACCCAAGTCTAATCCAGGAGTTGTTTTTGAACCACCTGTAGCTCCCATTGAAAATACCAAATCCAAATCTTCTATTCCATATCCATCACGTTTGAATGAGCAAAAGCTCCGTGAAAAAGCTAGTCATCAAATGGACAAATTTTTCCAAATTTTCCAAGAGTTACATTTTGACATAAGCTTTGCGGATGCTATCATGCTGATGCCCAAGTTTGCATCAACTCTCAAACACATGTTAAGCAACAAGGAAAAGCTGTTTGAAATGGCTAAAACTCCTCTTAACGAGAACTGCTCTACAGTTATCCTGAAGAAGCTTCGAGAAAAGCTTGGAGATCCTGGAAAATTTCTCTTACCTTGTGTATTTCCAGGAATGGTTGAATGCTTTGCCCTAGCAGATCTTGGTGCAAGCATAAACCTGATGCCTTATTCAGTATGGAAGAAACTTTCTCTTCCGGAACTCACTCCTACATGCATGACTCTCGAGCTTGCAGATCGTACAATATCCCGTCCTCTTGGAATTGCCGAGGGCGTATTTGTGAAAGTAGGAAAGTTCCATTTTCCGGTGACTTCGTGGTTGTTGATTTTGATGCCGATCATCGGGTTCCTCTCATTGTTGGTCGAGGATTCATGAGAACGGGCCGTGCTCTCATAGATGTATTTGAGCAAGAGATCACATTACGTGTTGGTAATGAAGCTGTCACTTTTAACCTTGATCAGACTTCGAGGTACTCGCAAACTATGATTCTGAATCGGTTAACCGAATAGATATCATTGATGTTGCTTCTGAAGAGTACTCTCAAGAAGTTCTTGGTTATGATCATAATTCTTCGAGTGATAATCTCACTCATTCATCTCAACCTATCATCGCCAATTCTACTCCTTCTCTTACCCCATTTGAGGAAAGTGACTTCATCTTAGAAGAGATTGAAGCTTACTTATCCAGTGATTCTGTTCCGTGGGAAATTGATCACGCTCCAATTGACATTGAGGGAGACATACTTCTCATTGAGAAGTTGCTTAATGATGATCCATCATCCACCCCTCACCCTAGTGATTCAATCCCAGTTGAGATTAATCAAAATGAGATTAATCGGAGGAGATATTCTTCTAAAGAAAGTGTCAAACCTGGATACTTCTCCTCCTCTCCCTCCCATCAAACTTCATAAAAAGGAAGTCAAGTCAGTTGAAAAAACTGAAGAATTTCCTGAGGTTGAGCTTAAGGACTTACCACCTCATCTCGAGTATGCATTTCTTGAAGGTAATGATAAATTACCAGTCATTATTGCTCGAGATTTGAGTAAAGATGAAAAAGCTGCTCTCATAAAAATCTTGAAGTCACACAAGCAAGCAATTGCTTGGAAACTCTCCGACATTAAGGGTATCAACCCTGAATTTTGTACTCACAAAATCTTGATGGAGGATGACTTTAAGCTAGCATTCAACATCAGAGAAGAGTAAATCCAAAAATCCATGATGTTATCAAACACGAGGTTATCAAACTTCTTGATGCAGGATTGATTTACCCGATCTCAGATAGTCCTTGGGTTAGCCCAATTCACTGTGTTCCTCAAAAGGGTGGCATAACTGTTGTCACAAATGAAGATAACGAGTTAATTCCAACTCGATTGGTTACGGGATGGCGTGTTTGCATTGACTATCGTAAGTTGAATGACGCCACCCGTAAAGACCATTTTCCTCTGCCCTTTATGGACCAAATGCTTGAGAGATTAGCAGGAAATGAATACTATTGTTTCCTTGATGGTTTCTCGGGGTACTTTCAGATCCCCATTGATCCAAAGGATCAAGATAAAACCACATTCACCTGCCCATACGGAACTTTTGCCTATAGACGTATGCCTTTTGGCCTATGTAATGCTCCTGGCACGTTCCAACGATGTATGATGGCCATTTTCCACGACATGATCGGGGAAACAATGGAAGTGTTTATGGATGACTTCTCGGTCATTGGGGATTCGTTTCAAACATGTCTCTCCCATCTAGATAAAATGCTCAAACGGTGTGAAGACACCAATCTTTGTCTAAACTGGGAGAAAAGTCACTTTATGGTCAAAGAAGGCATAGTCCTTGGCCATAAGATTTCAAAGAATGGGATTGAGGTAGATAGAGCAAAAGTCGATGTTATTGCTAAATTACCTCATCCTACGACCGTCAAAGGTATTAGGAGTTTTTTAGGTCATGCTGGTTTCTATCGTAGATTTATACAAGATTTTTCCAAAATCGCCCGGCCAATGACCCATCTTCTTGAAAAGGATGCTCCTTTTATCTTCTCACCCGAGTGCATAGAAGCTTTTGAAACATTGAAGAAAAAGCTTACTGAAGCACCCATTCTCGTTGCTCCCGACTGGGATTTACCCTTTGAGCTTATGTGCGATGCAAGTGATTTTGCTATCGGCGTAGTCTTAGGGCAACGTAGAAACAAGCATTTTCAACCTATTCACTACGCAAGTAAGACTATGACTGAAGCTCAAACTCATTACACCACCACAGAAAAAGAGCTATTAGTCGTGGTGTATGCTTTTGAGAAGTTTCGGCCGTATCTTATCTTGACCAAATGCGTAGTGTATACGGATCACTCGGCTCTTAAATATCTCTTTGCAAAACAAGATGCAAAGCCGAGATTGCTTCGTTGGGTTCTCCTTCTCCAGGAATTTGATATCATCATACGTGATAAAAAGGAGTGAGAACCGGTGGCGATCATCTGTCCGATTAGAGAACCCTCACCAAGATGTTTTCGAGAAAAAGGAAATAAATGAAACATTTCCTCTCGAGACACTCAATGCGGTTTCTTTTCGTGGAAACTCTTCTACCCCATGGTTTGCTGACTTTGCAAATTACCATGCGGGTAACTTCATTGTGAAAGGGATGTCGACCCAACAGAAGAACAAATTCTTCAAAGATGTTAAACATTATTTCTGGGGCGACCCTTTCTTGTTCAAAATCTGTGCGGATCAAGTCATCCGACGGTGTGTTTATGGACAGGAAGCTATTGACATTCTCACAGCTTGCCATGCTGGACCCACCGGGGCCATCATAGTCCAAACTACACGCCAAAAGGTGTTTGATTCGGGTTTTATTGGCCCACAATCTATAAAGATGCCCACGAATTTGTCAAAACTTGTGGCCTTTGTCAACGTCATGGAAACATATCTCAAAGAAATGAAATGCCACAAAATGCCATTCAAGTTTGTGAGATATTTGACATCTGGGGTATTGACTTTATGGGGCCATTTCCTTCGTCTCGTGGAAACAAGTACATACTGCGTGGATTGACTATTTGTCAAAATGGGTTGAAGCGAAAGCTTTACCGACCAATGATGCCCGAGTTGTTGTGAAATTTTTGAAAGCTCTCTTTGCCAGGTTTGGAACTCCTCGTGCTATAATCAGTGATCGTGGTACACATTTTTGTAATGACCAATTTGATCGTGTCATGCAAAAGTATGGTGTTACCCACCGTCTCTCTACTGCATACCACCCCCAAACAAGTGGCCAGGTGGAAGTTTCAAACCGTGGCATTAAAAGAATCCTTGAAAGGACAGTAGGTGAAAATCGTGCATCCTGGTCGGATAAACTGGATGACGCACTCTGGGCTTTTCGTACAGCTTACAAAACACCAATTGGGTGTACTCCATACAAGCTAGTGTACGGAAAGGCATGTCATCTTCCGATTGAGCTAGAGCACAAAGCTTACTGGGCCTTAAAACATGCAAACTTCGATATCTGATAGGTGATCACGAGAAAAGTTCAAATGAATGAACTAAATGAACTTCGTGATCAAGCTTACGAGAACTCTTTGATCTATAAACAAAAGACAAAGAAGATTCATGACTCTAAAATCAAGAACCGCGTTTTCAACGTTGGTGATCGAGTCCTTCTTTTCAATTCAAGATTGAAGATTTTCTCGGGAAAGCTTAAGTCCCGTTGGTCTGGTCCATTTACTATCACTAAGGTTTATCCTTATGGCACCATTGAGTTATCTCAGCCTGATGGTCCCAATTTTAAAGTAAATGGTCATCGATTAAAGCATTACTTTGGAGAGGACATTCCACCTGTGGTTGTCCCGGATCTACAAACATTCCCCATGAACCAATGAATGCGGGGATCGAGTCAAGCTAGTGACTCGGGAATCAAAAATAGTAGCACACATCATATGGGTTTTCATCCATATTTCTGTCTTCTTATCCCCTTTCTATCACCCTAGTGTGGGGGGTTTTGCCCCACATGTTGTATATATCATCAAGTTCTAAAAAAAAAAAAAAAAAAAAAAAATATGTGTACATATCAAAAACAAAATAATGGCCGTAGTATTTCCCTTTTACGTTCTTTGTTTCGGCATAACGCCGGTACTTTGAATATTGAGGGCAATATTCATTTCTAAGTGTGGGGGAATTCTCACGAATTTCATCATGTAATTATTTCACCCAATTCCCCGTTTTTGGCCAAAATTTTTTGGAGTAAGTGTTTTCACTTACTCGGCAAATGGTAATCGATCCGCCATGTCTAACCCACATAAGGATTGGCTAATCCAGGAGCAAACGGCTCTTGGTAAAGATTTCTCAAATTCGTTTATATGGCTTGCAATTTGCCCAAAATTGTATGGTTCTCAACTCACCATATCCTAAAAAGTGAAGAGTTGGCTAGCCCGCAAGGTTATGGCTTGTGGTAAAGGCCGTGGAAAATCCATAATTGGTATTCAGCTCACCAAAGATAATATTGATAATTTATCTAAGAGTTGGCTAGTCCAGAAGGGTACGGCTTCTGGTAAAGACAAATCAAATCCGTTTAAAGCTTATGATTTGCTCAAAATCATTTGGTTATCGTTGTGCCAAAGTTCTTACTTGAACTAAAACAATTGGCTACTCCAGAAGTAATGGCTTTTGGTAAAGAGATAAAATCCATTAAAATTTTCTCAAATCATTGCTAGGGACTAGCAATATCTCAGTGTGGGGGATTGATGGGTGTCTAAATACTCATCATTTTTGTATAATCTAAACTGCAAAAACATCTGAAAACACTCAGAAACACATCAAAATGATCAAAATATCACAAATTAGTGTTTTATGTGTTTTAAATGCAAAAATATCAAAATCAGATGAAAAATGTATCAAGTTTGCAAAATTGGCAGTTTTAGTCCCCCAAGTTATAAAAGTTGTCAAATCTAGTCCCTGGTAATTCAAAAACTTGTAAAATATCATTTTAGGTCCTTGGGATTCACAAGTTGTTCAAAATAATCCTTTGAAGTTTAAAATCACAAAATTACAACTTTAGTCCCTCAAGTTTGAAAAATGTCAAATATAGTCCTTGGTTAATTTAAAAAATGAAAATTATCAAATTTTAACCTTGTTCTATTAATAAATGGCAAAAATGGTCCTTATGATAAACTTTTTGAGAAATTACAATATTGGTCCCTCAAGTTTCTAAATTGGCAGTTTTAGTCCTTTGACATTTCAAAAATGGAAATTATCAATATAGGTCCTTGTACTAATCTTATTTGGCAGGTTTAACCCTTGTGAAAGCTTTGGAAAATGTTCAAAATAAGCCCTTCAACTTTGGCAGAATTGCAAATATGGTCCTTGTTGTTAAACCAAACCAAACGGACCTTATTAGTATTACCCGGGTAAGCCCAATCCAACCCAAACAGTGACCCGGCCCAAATTTTAAATCAAATAAAACCGCGCGTACTGTTCAACCTCTTCACCACACTGGTTTAGCCAAAACCAGTGATGGTTTTTCCTCATTTTCAACATTTCCAGCTCTTACGCCACTTGATTACCTCCCCCCTCCACCTCCATATCAAACCAAAGCCAATTAATGAATAAAACACGCTTTCGTTGGAATTTTGGGCCAAAAGTGACAAATGTCAAAAGCGGTGATCGGTTTAATCCAACGGTTGGATTGTGGTGGAAATACTCAAAGTGTCGACAAGGAAGATGGAAGTCAATAAATATCAAGAATGAAGCAAGAGAGAAGATATCTAGTATAATTTTAATTTTTAATTTCGTCTTAGTCTAACTTTAAAATTTCAGTGTTTGTAAAAGCTTCAAGCTTTGTATTTTATGTTTTTAAGGTGAAATAAAACTTTTGTAAGCATCAATTTCCAGTTTCAAGTCTTATGTCAAGTTATGCAGTTTTCTTATTATTCAAAAATCTCAATATGTTGAAATGTTGTTAGAAGTTGTTACTTTGGACTTAGAAGCTCATATAAGCTCCTCATAAAGCTTATCAAAGCTTTTAGATACTTTAAAGCATTATTAGTAGCCAAAACCAAAAATTCACAAAAATATCAAGAAAATAAAGAAAAAATAAAAATCATTTGGAGGTGAAGATCAAGAAGCTGGAGCAAGGTATATTTGTGATGGCCTTGGTTTAGAGCTCTGTGGAGAGCATTTAGGATTGGTTCTTAGTTCTTGGTTCTAAATTTTCATTGGAAACGGTTGTAAGCTCTTTTTCTCTAATTTGGCATTTTACTTTTAGAAGTGCTTATTAGCTTAAACTTCTGTTTGTTTATGTTATTTAGCTATAGTTAAGTACATACAAACTATAAAAGCGATCTTTAGTTCTTTTGAATTTGTAGTTTACAAATATTTTTTTTTCATAGTCTTATTAGCATAAATTCAAATTTCTCATTTTATGTTGTTAGTGCTGTGGTTTCAGGCTTATTTAGTGTTAATATATGATGATATAAGGGTTGTAATCATCTACATGGTCTTAAGTTGTGTTTTGCTTTGAAAAAATTACAAAGCATCCACTAAAGGGTGTTTGGTTTTGCTGATTTAAGCTGTACGAGGTTGTGCAGACTGTACTTTTGGTTGTTTCATGTCACATTAAGTCCTAAGAACTCGGTTCAGCAATATAATTGATCCTTGTTGCAAAAAGTCAAATCACTCTTAATTCTCACCTAGATTATTAAGCGGTAGGATTGAGTTTGTGAAACTCATCACAGAAGCTTAAAACCTTTTAACTTAGCTTAATTTCACATCATTCTAGCTTAATATAACATAATCAATTAGTAGAATCAAGTTAAAGTTCATATAAGTCAAACTTTCAATTTAGTTAAAAAGTCAAAATGCCACCACGATTTGGGTAGCCTATTTCACAAGCTCTCATAGAGCTTATTAGTTAGCCTAAGTTTGTGATTCTTGGCTTTTTGAGAAGCTCACATAGCTGTCTCAAGGTTACAAGTGTCTATTTTCCATTCATAGCTTATTTAATAGCTTTTTGTTTAGCTTATTTTTCACACCATTTCAAAATAGTGCCCTGTGCACCAGTTTTACTAGCTAAATCACAAGCTCCTACAGAGCTTATTAGTTGTCCATAACTTATGATTTTTAGTTCTTTGGCAAGCCAACCAAGTTATATTGAAGTCCCAAGCTTAAGTTTTCACTTTGAAGCTTATTTGACAGGGCTGCATAGAGCTTGTTTGTTGTCCCATTTTCTGTATAACTAAACATTCAGTGAACTACATGCTTTTTCTCAAGCTTGTTATAAGCTCCTTAGTCAACTTCAGTACATGAGCTTTGTTCTTTTGGATAGCTCACCAACCCATATTGTTAAGCCAAGTGCTTATTTTCATATTATAGCTTATTACAGTGCTTAAATTTTAGCTCAAAAGTGCACGGTGATACCAGCATTGCCAGTGCAAACAGGTTTACTTTTGCTTATTTGAGCTTATTCAGAGCTTATTTGTCAACCTTTAAGTTTAATCAGTTTTCATATTAGCTTATTACCATTATTTAGCTTATTTCCATTTTACACTTTGCTTATTTTTGAGCTTAAAAGCCATTTTGGTCTAAACTCTTTAGCTTATTTCATCTCTATAGCCACTTTGTTGAGATTTTAGCTTATCTCGAGAGCTTATTAGTGCTTTTCATTAAAAGTTTCAGTTACAAAAAGTGCTTATCTTATTGTTCTTAATAAGTTGCAAAAAGAAATTCCAAAAATAAAAATGTTTTTGCAAAAAAGGGTGGAGGCAGGCTCGAACCTGAGACCTCCCCCCTTGTGAGAGTGATAGGAGTGTGTACCTGTACCAATAGCGCCCTTGGGTCTTTCTTGTCAAAGTTTGCAACATTTAATATATAAGGGAGTTGGGCAGTTTTGCTTATTAGCTTTCTTTAGCTTATTTTGAGCTTATTTCCAAAAGCAACCTCCAAGTTTTTTATTTTTCTTAAAATCAGCATTGTTTAAAGTATTTTCTGTGAAAGTTTCAGATTTTTCTCATAAGTTTTAGTATTTTTAATCATTTAATTAGTGTAAAATCTTATTTAAATCATAATAAAAAATATAAAAGTCTAAAAAATATAAATCTTTTTTTCTAAAATTTTCTTTTGTCATATAGTACGTAAGAAAATTAGTTTTACACTCGTAGGCCTTTTATTTCATAAATTTTACGTTTTTGCTTAGCGCTCGGTAATTTTTAAACGTAACGCTCGTTTTCATTTCAAACCACGTTTTTAGATAATTTGAGTTTACGTTTTAGTTAAGATAGTTTATTTAAGTCATTTTATTTTATAAAATTCATAAAAACATCATTGTAAAAATAGTGATAGCGTTTATTTAATAGATTTTAACTTTTTAATTTTCTTAATTTGCATTTAAGTCGCTTTAATTTATAAATCTTTTCTTTAGGTAATTTTCCATCCATAACCTTACTGATCACTATCCTTAGTGATCATTCTACTATCTGATCAAGTGTTTTTACACCAATTCATCCTCAGTGGGACTTAACGACCGGGAATTCCCTATATTCCTCTTATCTTAATTGTATTTGTGTTTTAGGCGTTTAAGTCATTACGGTTAACCATTCACAAGTGGTTAGCTTGTGTGATTAGACTTGACTGTTTAGCACCAGATCAAATTTTGGCCACTGCCGGGACGTATTTGTAAGCGTGTTCTAAGCATTTTTCGGACCCGTACTTGCACATATACCCACGGTTTGTAAAAGTTTTTGTAAAGTTATAAAAATCCAAAAGTTCATTAACACTTTTCCTAAAGTGTTAAAACTCCAAAAAATTATAAAACAACAAAACAATCATAGCGTTTTCTATTTTGTATTCTCTTTTAAGGTGATTCTTGAAGAGATACGATTTGGTTAATCGGGACGATAACAAAATATTGTCCAAAAGTTTTAAACCCATCGGACAAATCAGTACCTACGTCTTTTCGGTGATACTTAATATACATAAAAATCAACCACCGAAATCAAGGCGGCACTACCTACGGGGTGCGACCATAATAAGTTCCTGAACCACAGATTTAAAACTTGCCTTTGTGTCACTTGTGATTTGGTGTACCTTTTCAAAAGCCGTTCATTTGTGATTATTGGTTAAGTTCACTTGTGTTTTGCCTCATTTGTTTTGAAAATTGATTTTTATACTTAGTGCATGCGCACTCGTTCTTCCAGTTCTACAAGTCCACTTTCTGAACTAGGAAACATTCCTCGCAGACGTAGAGGGCGTTCGGCTCCTTCGGCCCGTGGTGAGGCGTCTACCACCACCACCACTGTCGAAATGGCGAAGACAAACCTATGAATGAGCTTCTCCAAGCACCCATCGAGGGTTACGGAGATGCCATTGTTGTCCCAACCATTGTGGTGATACCTTCGAGCTCAAAACGGGTTGCTTAATCGGTAACCCAAAGCCAATTCTATGGTTTTGAGCGGGATGATCCTCATGCACACATTTGATGGTTTAACAAGATAGCATCTACCATCAAGTACAAGAATGTCCCACATGAAGCTATCAAGCTTCTTTTGTTCCCATTCTCTCTAGAGGACAAGCCGAATTGGCTTGAGAAACAACCCCCTCGTTCCATTGAGACATGGGAGGATCTAGTTACCAAGTTTGTTTACGAATTCTATCCTCCATCCCGAACTACAAGTCTTAAGAATGAGATAATGAAATTTTCTCAGAGATTTGAGGAATCATTCGGGGAGGCATGGGATCGTTACAAAGAATTGCTCCGCAAGTGTCCACATCATGGTTTTACCGAGTTAATGCAAATGGACACTTTCTATAATGGTCTGAGACAAGTTTGACCAAGACTCTCTGAATGCCTCATGAGGTAATTTCTTAGCAAAACCACCAAAGAAGCCTTAAAAATCATTGAAAACAAGTCCCAGGTCCGTCCTTTCCGCACAAAGACATATCGACTTCATCTAATCTTTGGACCTTCTACTTCATCTCCTGTGAGTACATCTAGCACCGATGCTAAGATTGATAAACTCACAGACATTGTTCAGGCTTTGGTTCTTGCTAACCAGAAGAAAGTCTCCTTTACTCAGACACCAACACATCTTTGAAGTGAAGAAAGTTGAAGTTTGTGTCACTTGTGGTGGTCCTCATGCATACTACAACTATGCGCCAGCGATGGTAGTCCGTTTGAAGCTAATGCTATAGCCGGTACTTCAAATCAAGGAGGTATTCAATACCGTCCTCAGAATGAACCAAGCTACCGTGCTAACACTTATCGGCACCACCGGTTTTAACGGAATCTTAACAGGGGAATGGAATCAACCTAGAATGAACCAAGGTTATCAAAACCAAGGTAATTTCTATCCTGGACCCAATCAAGGTTTCCAACAACAAGGGAACCTTCATCAAAACAATTTTAATCGTGGGAATCAATTTCATGGGAATGTGAATCCTAATCAAGGGAATTTTCAACAGCAAGGTCCTAATCAAAATATCGGACCTCGAATTTCCTCCACATCCCCGGTACAATTCTTGAAAAAATCATTTTCCTCGACTTAATTGCATCCACAGCTTCTTGCTTCGTGCTAACATAGCTTTCAGAAGAAACTCGGCATTCTTCTTGTGCGGCTTAGTGGGATTTAGGTGCCATGTGACCCATTCCTTGTGACAGTTATAACACTTAACCGATTACCACGATTCACATTTCCATAATTCCCAACGATTTGGGCTGCAACATTCCCATTCGATTACCCTTTGCTCTATTCCCAACATTCGCCCAATCGATTTCCAACATTGACCCAACGATTACCACGATGCGGGCGCACTGATTACCCATACGAAATCGGTAGCATATCCTGTGATTCCCAATAACTCCAACCATTTGACCTTGATTGCCCATATTCACACCGGTGCAAATTTGCTCATGCGAGTGTTTGATGAAATCCTTTGGTTGTTGTTAGTTGGTGTGGAATAGCGGCTAGCAATGCTTTACCCAATAAAGAAAATACTTGTCGCAAAGCTTCTTCTTGTTCAGTTTCGGATCGGTGATTCCTTGTTCCTGGTATTGTGGATCTGCGATGTTGTTGAATGACTTGTTGTTCTGGTGGATAGAATTGTTGTTGTGGTTGTGGAATGTATTGCTGCAAGTTGTTGTTGTTGGAAGATGATAAAGCTTGTTGTGTGTATTCAACTTTGAAGGTTGAGTCTTTGCAATAAGTGCCAATGGATCCGATTCTTTGCCAATATTTCTTTCGACTTCATTCGTTTCACTTGGTTTTGTTTGAAAATCGTTTAGTTGATCAAAGTTCACCTTATGTAAGTCTTTTGTTTGGTTGACAATAGTGACATATCGTCCCCATTCTTACGGAAGATTGTTCGGGAACTTGATGTTTTGAGCGATAGTTAAGGTGTCAACTTGTTTCTGATAAGCTCATTCATCAAAGTACAAAACCTTCCATAGTATGATTCAATGGATTCTCACAGTTGAAGTGAACTTTTCCCATTAGGTTAGCGACTTGTTCTCCATGTCTTGTTGACCAATTTACGTTCCATGACAAAGCCGTCTAACCGTTCCACATATCGAAACCGTTTCACAACTGCTCTACAGCAGCAAAGATGTCTCTTGGTAAACCCAGGTGGACAATATGAATTGCCATGTCATCTGCATCGACTTGTTTACGATCCTCTTCGGTGTATTCGATTCATTTTGAAGACGAGAGGATGGTGGGACGGGAGGTGTTGTATCAGCATTTCCAGGGACGTGGACTTGTCGAGGCTTGAAGGGTCCATTCTGAATGGATTGAATCATGAGTTTCCCATTAGGTTTGGTCTTGATGTAGCGAAGCATACGACTTGTCCATTGAAGATAACCACCTTTTCCAACATAGGAGGACGGTTTTTTCGCACCGGTGCATGAATGTCTTGTTGAGTTGCCATTGATGAAGGTATGTTATGATAAAGTTGATGTAGGATCGATTCAAGGATAAAGGAGTTGTGGTTGATGAAGATTAAGCTCGGTTGAGGTGTTTACGAAGTGCATTCGTAACCTTGGTTCTTAGGCGTAAAAAACTTTTCTCCCAAAATTTGAAATTCACTATAAAAATCAATTCTAAGGTCGTATGAAAAATTTGAGTTATGACAATTTTGGCGCCAAATTTGACCCGAAAAATTTGAATTTAGGCCCAAAATTTGAATTTTTGACCAAAATTTTCACAGTTAAACCAAAATTTGAATTTCGTAAAATTGAAGCGTTTAGTCTCCTCTAATTTTTTTTAAACTTAGAGTAGACCAAGAAGTTACTTAGTAGGATGGCTTAGGCATAGGATTCCTTAGGTGTAGGAAATGCTTATGCGTAAGTTTAAAGTTAGGCGTAGAAAAACTTATGCGTAGATTTAGTTATCGTAAAGACAAGCTTAGGCGTAAGAAAATACTTAAGCGGAAAGTGTTCTAATGGCGTAAGTCTAAGCTTATGCGTAAGATTAGGGTTTTGCCCAAAAATCCTTTACACTATCACAGTGTAAAAGATATCCAAAAGTTGAAGTGTTCCACAAACTTATCCAAGTGAGGGAAGCACTGAGTAATCGTTATGGCTCGAAGAATCTGCACCAAAAGCTTATGCGTAGAAAGTTATGCTTTGTGACAGAGGACGTTGACTTTTCTTACGCGTAGAACTAGGGTTTTGACCTACGCGTAAAAAATTTCCAGCGATTCAAACAATTTCTCTTGCACAAACAGCCTTAAAAACACTCGAATAATGATGAGTGTCTAAATACTCATCATTTTTGTACCATCTAAACTGCAAAAACATCTGAAAACACTCAGAAATGCATCAAAATGATGAAAATATCACAAACAAGTGTTTTATGTGTTTTAAATGCAAAAATATCAAAATCAGATGAAAAACATATCAAGTTTGCAAAATTGGCAGTTTTAGTCCCCCAAGTTTCAAAAGTTGTCAAAAACAGTCCCTGGTAAATCAAAATAAAGAAAAATATCATTCAAGGTCCCTGAATTATTCTAAGTTGTCAAAAATGGTCCTTGAATGAATCTTTGGAAAAATGGCAGTTTTGGTCCTTCAATTTTCAGAAAAATGCAAAATTGGTCCTTGTATTAATAAGCATCCAAACCGGACCCCTTTTAATATCCAAACCCAAGTCCAGCTGGCCCAACCTTAGCCCAACCCACCACTTGGACCTTGAACCTTGGACCTTGAACCCCCCTTGAGCCAGTCAAATAACATTTTGATCCCAGTCATAACCAATTGTGACCCCCCCTTTACTAATAAAACGCGGTCAAAGAAAGTCAAAAACCAGGCACTGTGCATCCCTTACCTCATTGTCGCGCCAAAAATCCAGATACCATGGTGGTTTCCTTGATTTGCTCTATCCACCCTTTACACCTGTCTCACCACTTGTATACCAACCCCCCTCCACCTTCACAATATCCCAAAATCTCATTAATGGTTAAAACCTGCTAGAGACTTTTGGCGCCAAAAATTACACTTGGATGGATATGATGATTTTTGAGGATCCAATGGCTGGAAAGAGGTGGGAAAGTCTCAGAGATGTCGACAAGAGTCATAAAGATCATTATAAAGAGAGGGGAAGCAATGTAGTAACATATCTAGAATAATTTAGTTTTCTTTAGTCGTTTTTAGCTTACTTTTAAATTCCAGTGTAGCTTTAAGCTTTTAAGCTTTGTATTTCAAGTATTCAGTGTATAATAAAACTTTTGTGATAATCAATTAGTGTTAAGTTTTAATTTCAGTTTATGCATTTTTAAAGTTCAAATTCTCAAAAATATTTGAATGTTGTTAGGTGGTTGTTATTAAGGACTGAGTAAGCCCACATAAGCTCCTAGATAGCTTATTAAAGCTATTAGATACTTTAAAATTCAGTTTAGAAGAAAAAAAACCAAAAATCACCAAAAATACAAATAAATTAGTGAAAAATCAAAAATCTATGGTGAAGGTGATCAAAAAGCTGGAGCAGGGTTGATTGTGGATGGCCTTGGTTTAGTGCTTCTTGGGAAGCTATAGGAAGTTGTTTCAGTCCTTGGTTCTCAGTTTTGAGCTTGGAAGCCACTTGTAAGCCTTTTGCTCATTTTTGGCATTTCACTGTTTGAGTTGTTCATAAGCTTAAATCTTTGTGTTTTATTGTTCATTAGTTATAGTTAAGTATAATTAACCATTAAAAATAGTTGCTTGTTCCTTTTAACTTGTAGTTACCAAAAATCTCATTTTAACAGTTAAATTAGCATAAGTGTAAATTCTTAGTTATATGTTGTTATTGTTATTGTTTAATGTTCCTTTAGTCCAATTAAATGATAATATAAGTTACTGCAATCATCAATGGTCTTAACTGTAATCTTTTGAAATTCACAAAAGCGGTCAAGTTAAAAGGTGTTTGGATTCATTGTGTTTCTTGTGTTAGAGGTTGTTTGAATTGTTGCTTGTGTTTGTTTCCTGTCACACTTGGTCCTAATATCTCATTTCAACAAGAAAAACCAGTCCTTGTTTGAGAGAAAAGTCAAAATACTTTTAATCTCTTCTTACTAGTTAACTGTTAAGATTTTAAAGGTAAAACTCATCATAGTTGCTTAAAATATGGTAACTTAGCTTAATTTCATCATAATTTAGGTTAATACAACATAATCAGTTAGTAGTATTGATTTAAAGTTCATCTTAGTCAACATATTAGTGTAAGATAAAAAGTCAAAATTTCATTTTGGTCGCTTTTGAATAAACTAGAAACTTTTATATAGGACTTAATAGTAGTTTTCAAGATTTGAGCTCTTGGTATCTCAATATTCAACTGCTTATCTCTGTCATAGTATTTTTTATATTTTCTAGTTCAGCTTTTTAATAGCTTATTTCCTAGCTTCTTTTGGACCCTTGTCTGAAAATGTGCTCTGTGCACAGTTGAGCTAGCCACTTTCACAAGCTCACACAGAGCTTATCAGTGGGAGCCAAGCTTTGAACCTTGGCTTTTTGGAAAGCTTATCTATCCATTTCAAGGTTCCAGTGCTTATATTCTACTTTCTAGCTTATTAGATAGGGCTGCACTTAGATTCCTTTTTGTCCCATTTATCAGTTGATACTGACTCAGCTTAAGCTGAGCAGTGAACTGGACCCTTTTTCACAAGCTCTTTATAAGCTCTCCAGTTGTCCCCACAGTGTAAGCTTTGGCTTTTTGGGAAGCCCACCTAGACTTTTGTTGACCTTTGTTTTGAGCTTAGGAGCTTTTGCCCTTAGCTTATTTTGACCTTGAAAAACTCCACAGGTCTGTTTGGTTTGTAAGTTTAGTGTTTGTGCTTATTAGCTTATTAGAGCTTTTCAGTGTGCTTATTTGTGTATTTTAGCTTAATATAAGTACCCTTAGCTTGTTTTTAGCTTATTTCACTTTTGTTTCCAGCTTACAAGTTTATTTGAGCTTAAAATATCAATATAAGCTCATAATCTTAACTGTTGAGCTTATAAGCTCCCAAATAGCTTATTTTTAAGTTTCAAAATATCTGTCTTCATTAAAGTAGCTTATAATCAGTAGTTAAATAGTTTTCAAAAATAAAAATCACAAAAACATCATTTTAAATATAGTGATAGCGTTTATTTAATATTAATTAGCTTTTTGATTTTTCTTTTCAGCTTATTATTAAGCACTTCTTGTTTTTATAATTTTCTTAGTTTTCTGTCACTTTAAGTCATTTTTAGTAAAAGTTTCATAATTTTCTCTGTTTATTTAGTATTTATTATAATTTTAAATAGTTAAAAGTATTAAATAATTAGAAATAAATAATTAAAAAGCATAAAAAATATCTTTTTAGTTTTAAAATTAGTTTTATAATATTCTAGATTTTTCTAAGTTAAAATTTTATTTTTCCAGGTTAATTTTATATTTTCTTGTATTTAAGTGTATTTTAAATAATAATTAATTAGTAATAAATAGATAAAAAGTGTAAAAAATATATTTTCAATTTTAAAATAAGTTTTATAATATTTTAGATTTTTCTAAATCATAATTTTATTTTTCTAGCCTTATTTCATATTTTCTTTTAATTTAAAGTATTATTAAATAGTTAGATATAGTTTTTAATTAATAATAATTAAATAAATAGTTGTAAAAATAATTTCCTTTTTCTAATAATTTTATTTTATTTTTAGGATTCCAAAAATGTCATTTTCATATTTTTAGGTCTTTTATTTCTTTTAACTCACTTTTTATTTTGTACGTTTACGTAGTTTATAAACGTACGTATTTACGTTTGTTTTATCTGATTGTTGTGCTTATCAATTCTGTATCCAAATTCATTCCAAGCAATCAGTAGTGTAGTTATTCATCAAAATCTTTACTGATCACTATCCTTAGTGATCATTCTATCAACTAAAAGTTTTGAAACACCATTGAGTCTCCGTGGGACTTAACGACCCGGGAATCCACTATATTCTCCAGATCTTCATTGCATTGGTTTCTGAGCAGTTTTAAGTTTATTACGGTTATCCATTCACAAGTGGTTAGCTTGTGTGATTAAACTTGACGGTTTGACATCAATCAAATTTTGGCGCCGCTGCCGGGGAGGCTTTAGCGTGTGTTAAACCTTTTTCAGACCCATTCTTGCACATATACCATCTTTTGTA
Source organism: Chrysanthemum makinoi (assembly GCA_910596185.1). Classification (NCBI taxonomy): domain Eukaryota; kingdom Viridiplantae; phylum Streptophyta; class Magnoliopsida; order Asterales; family Asteraceae; genus Chrysanthemum; species Chrysanthemum makinoi. The sequence continues at coordinate 243,768,709 of OU343218.1, forward strand.
AAAAAAAAAATTGTAAAGTTATCAGAAAATCCAAAAAAAGTTCATTAACACTTTTCCTAAAGTGTTAACAACACCAAACAAAATATAAAACAACAAAACAATCGTAACGTTTTCTAGCTTGTATTTCTTTTAAGGTGATTCTTAAAGAGATACGATTTGGTTAAACGAGACGATACCAAAAATATTTTCCAAAAGTTTTTAAACCATCAGCACAAATCCATACCTACGTCTTTTCAGTGGTACTTAATTAATACATAAAAATCAACCACCGCAAATCAAGGCAGTACACCTACTAACTGGGGGTGTGACCATAATAAGTTCCCGAACAAAAGATTTAAAACTTGCCTTTGTGTCCTTGTGATTTGGTGTACCTTTTTCAAAGAAGCCATTTCATTTGTGATTATTGGTTAAGTTCACTTGTCGTTTTGCCTCGCATTTGTTTTGAAAACTGATTTTTATACTTAGTGCATGCGCACTCGTTCTTCCAGTTCTACAAGTCCACTTTCTGAGCTTGCAAATATTCCTCGTAGACGTAGAGGACGTTCAGCTCCTTCAGCCGTGACTGAGGAACGTCTACCACCACCACCCCCACCCATCGAGGGTTACGGAGATGCCATTGTTGTTCCAGCCATCGTGGCTGATACCTTTGAGCTCAAAACCGGGTTGCTTAATCTTGTAACCCAAAGCCAATTCTATGGTTTTGAGCGGGACGATCCTCATGCACATATTCGATGGTTTAACAAGATTGCATCTACCATCAAATACAAGAATGTCCCACATGAAGAAAATTAAGCTTCTTCTTTCCATTTTCTAGAGGGACAAGCCGGAATTGGCTTGAGAAACAACCCCTCGTTCCATTGAGACATGGGAGGATCTAGTCACCAAGTTTGTTAACGAATTCTATCCTCCATCCCGAACTACAAGTCTTAAGAATGAGATAATGAAATTTTCTCAAAGATTTGACGAATCATTCGGTGAGGCATGGGATCGTTACAAAGAGTTGCTCCGCAAGTGTCGCGTGATCATGGTTTTACCGAAGTTAATGCAAATGGATACTTTCTACAATGGTCCGAACTAGACAATCAAGACTCTTTAAATGCCTCCGCGGAGGTAATTTCTGAGCAAGACCACCAAAGAAGCCTTGCAAATCATTGAAAACAAGTCCCGTGTCCGCCTTTCCGAGCAAAGACATATCAGCCTCGATCTAATGGACCTTCTACTTCATCTTCCGTGAGTACATCTAGCACCGATGCTAAGATTGACAAACTCACGGATATTGTTCAGGCTTTGGTTCTTGCTAATCAAAAGAAAGTCACCTTCACGCAGACACCATCGCATGGTGAAGTGAAGAAAGTCGAGGTCTGTGTTACTTGTGGTGGTCCTCATGCATACTACAACTGTATCGCCACCCGATGGTAGTCCATTTGAAGCCAATGCTCTAGCCGGTACTTCACATCAGGGAGGTAATCAATACCGTCCTCAAAATGAACCAAACTACCGTGCTAACACTTATCAGGCACCACCCAGTTTTAACCGGAATCAGAATCAGCCTAGAATGAACCAAGGTTATCAAAACCAAGGTAATTTCTATCCCGGACAAAATCAAGGTTTCCAACATCAAGGAAATCTTAATCAAAACACTTTCAATCGATGGAATCAATTTCAGGGGAAATATGAATCTAATCAAGGGAATTTTGGCTATAATCGAAACATACGACCTCAAATTATCCCTCCACCTCCTCCAGTATCAACATCTGATGAGCTTTTAAAGCAATTCATGAAATCTCAAGAGGAGACAAACAGGTTGTTGGTCACGTGATCGCAGAATTAAAGAAGTCTTTAAATGATCAACCCTCGGGCTCAGGAAAACTTCCGAGCAACACGATCACTAACCCGAGGGGCGATGCTAAGGCGATCACAACCAGAAGTGGTGTTTCATACAACGGACCTGCTATTCCTACTACCTCTTCTTCTTCTCTCCCGAAGGTAGTGGAAAGTGAACCTGAGGTGACAAAGGACAAGGAACTTCCTACTAATAGCGGAGGTACCAAATGATGGTCCAACCTCAAGTTGTCCGAAACCCAAATCCAATCCCGGAGTTGTTTTTGAACCTCCAGTAGCTCCCGTTGAAAACCCCAAATCCAAAACTTCTATTCCTTACCCATCACGTTTGAATGAGCAAAGCTCCGTGAAAGCCGGTCATCAAATGGACAAATTTTTTCAAATTTTCCAAGAACTACATTTTGACATAAGCTTTGCGGATGCTATCATGCTTGATTTTGCCCAAGTTTGCATCAACTCTCAAACACATGTTAAGCAACAAGGAAAAGTTGTTTGAAATGGCTAAAACTCCTTCAACCAGAACTCGCTCATAGCTATCTTAAAGAAGCCGAAAGCTTGGAGATCCGGAAAATTTCTCTTACCTTGTGTATTTCCGTGAATGGTTGAATGCTTTGCCTTAGCGATCTTGGTGCAAGCATCAACCGATGCCTTATTCGCATGTGGAAGAAACTTTCTTCCGAATCCTACCCTACATGCATGACTCTCGAGCTTGCGATCGTGATATATCCCGGCCCTTGGCATTGCCGAGGACGTATTTGTGAAAGTAGGAAAGTTCCATTTTCCACCGACTTTGTGGTGTTGATTTCGATGCCGATCAACGGGTTCCTCTCATTGTTGGACGAGGATTCCCGAGAACGGCCGCGTTCTCATTGATGTATTTGAGCAAGAAATCACATTACGTGTTGGTAATGAAGCCGTCACCTTTAACCTTGATCAAACTTCGAGGTACTCCGCAAACTATGATTCCGAAGCCTGTTAACCTAATAGATATCATTGATGTTGCTTCTGAAGAGTACTCTCAAGAAGTTCTTGGTTATTCTCATAATTCTCGTGAGTAGATTCCACCACATCATCTCAACCTATCATAGCCAATTCTACTCCTTCTCTCAACTGCTTGAGGGAAGTGACTTCATCTTGGAAGAGATTGAAGCATACTTGGCTAGTGATTCTGCTCCATGGGAAATTGATCACGCTCCAATTGACATCGAGGGGACATACTTCTCATTGAGAGTTGCTTAATGATGATCCATCATCAACCCTCACACTAGTGATTCAACTTCATGAGACAATGAGATTAACCGAGGGAGATATTCTTCTGAGAAATTGTTAAATCGACATTCTCATCACTCCCTCCCACGAGCTTCATAACAAGGAAGTCAAGTCACTTGAGAAATCAAGAATTTCCCCGGTCGAACTTAAGGACTCTACCACCTCATCTCGAGTATGCATTTTTGAAGGTGATGATAAATTACCCCGCCATTATTGCTCGAGATTTGAGTAAAGATGAAAAGATCGCCTCATAAAGGTCTTGAAGTCACACAAGCAAGCAATTGCTTGGAAACTCTCCGACATTAAGGGTATCAACCCGGAGTTTTGTACTCACAAAATCTTGATGGAGGATGACTTCAAACAGCAGCTCAACATCGAGAAGAGTAAATCCAAAAATCCATGATGTTATCAAACAAGAGGTTATCAAACTTCTTGATGTAGGATTGATTTACCCGACCTGATAGTCCTTGGGTTAGCCCAATTCATTGTGTTCCTAAAAAGGGTGGCATAACTGTTGTCATAAATGAAGATAACGAAGTTAATTCCAACCTCATTGGTTACGGATGGCGTGTTTGCATTGACTATCGTAAGTTGAATGACGCCAACCGTAAAGACCATTTTCCTCTACCCTTCATGGACCAAATGCTTGAGAGATTAGCAGGTAACGAGTACTATTGTTTCCTTTGATGGTTTCTGTTATTTTCAGATCCCCATTGATCCACGTGATCAAGAGAAGACCACATTCACCGCCCATACGGAACTTTTGCCCCTGACGCAGATATGCCTTTTGGCCTATGTAATGCTCCCCGCACGCTCCAACGATGTATGATGGCCATTTTCCACGACATGATCGGGAAACAATGGAGGTGTTTATGGATGACTTCTCGGTCATTGGGGACTCATTTCAAACATGTCTCTCCCATTTAGAAAAATGCTTCAAAGGTGTGAAGACACCAATCTTTGTCTAAATTGGGAGAAGAGCCACTTTATGGTCAAAGAAGGCATAGTCCTTGGCCATAAGATTTCAAAAATGGGATTGAGGTAGATAGAGCAAAAGTCGATGTTATTGCTAAATTGCCTCATCCTACTACCGTCAAAGGTATTAGGAGTTTTTTAGGTCATGCCGTTTTTATCGCAGATTCATACAAGATTTTTCTAAAATCGCCGCCTATGACCCATCTTCTGAAAAAGATGCTCCTTTTTATCTTCTCACCGAAAGTGCATCGAAGCTTTTGAAACATTAAAGAAAAAGCTTACTCAAGCACCCATTCTCGTTGCCCGACCGATTTACCCTTTGAGCTCATGTGCGATGCAAGTGATTTTGCTATCGGTGCAGCCTTAGGGCAACGTGAGAACCAAGCATTTTCACCTATCCACTACGCTAGTAAGACTATGATCAAGCTCAAACTCATTACACCACCACGTAAAAAGAGCTATTAGCCGTGGTGTATGCGCTTGAGAAGTTTCGCCATACCTTAATCTTGACCAAATGCGTGGTGTATACCGGATCACGGCTCTCAAATATCTCTTTGCAAAACAAGATGCAAAGCCGAGATTGCTCCGTTGGGTTCTCCTCCTCCAGAATTTGATATCATATAATGCGGATAAAAAGGAGCCGAGAACTGTCACGATCATCCGTCCCGATTAGAAAACCCTCACCAAGATGTTTTCGAGAAAAGGAAATAAATGAAACATTTCCTCTCGAGACACTCAATGCGTTTCGCGGAAACTCTACTACCCCATGGTTTGTCGACTTTGCAAATTACCATGCGGTAACTTCATAGTGAAAGGGATGTCGACCCAATGTAAGAACAAATTCTTCAAGGATGTTAAACATTACTCGACGACCCCTACTTATTCAAAATCATGGCGGATCAAGTCATCGCCCATGTGTTTATGGACGTGAAGCTATTGACATTCTCAAAGCTTGCCATGTCGGACCAATCGGGGCCATCATAGTCCAAACTACACCGCCAAAAAGGTGTTTGATTCCGGGTTTTATTGGCCCATAATTTACAAGGATGCCTACCTAATTTTAAAAAACCTGACGCTTGTCAACGCCACGAAATATATCTCAAAGAAATGAAATGCCGCAAAACGCCATTCAAGTGTGTGAGATCTTTGACATCCGGGGCATTGACTTTATGGGGCCATTTCCATCATCTCGAGGAAACAAATACATACGCTGGGTCGCTGACTATTTGTCAAAATGGGTTGAAGCTAAAGCTTTACCTACCAATGATGCCCGAGTTGTTGTGAAATTCTTAAAATCTCTTTTCGCTAGGTTTGGAACTCCTCGAGCTATAATCATGATCGTGGTATACATTTCGCAATGACCAATTTGATAGTCATGCAAAGTATGGTGTAACCCACCGCCTCTATCGCATACCACCCCCAAACAAGTGGGCAAGTGGAAGTTTCCAACCGTGGTATTAAAAGAATTTTGAAAGGACAAGAGGCTTAAAACCGCGCATCCTCGGTCGGATAAGCTAGATGACGACTCGGGCCTTCCGCATAAACTTACAAAACACCCATCGGTGTACTCCATACAAGCTAGTGTACGGAAAGGCATGTCATCTTCCGATTGAGCTCGAGCACAAGGCATACCGGGCCTTGAAACATGCCAACTTCATATTCGATAAACCGGGTGATCACAGAAAGTTCAAATGAATGAATTAAATGAACTCCGTGATCAAGCATACGAGAACTCTTTGATCTACAAACAAAAGACAAAGAAGATTCATGAATCTAAAATCAAGAACCGCTGCTTTCAACGCTGATCGAGTCCTTCTTTTCAATTCAAGATTGAAGATTTTCTCTGGAAAACTAAAGTCCCGCTGGTCTCGACCATTCACCATCACTAAGGTTTATCCTTATGGCACCATTGAGTTATCTCAACCCGATGGTCCAAATTTAAAGTGAATGGTCATCGATTGAAGCATTACTTTGGAGAGGACATTCCACCCGTGGTTGTCCCGGATCTACAAACTTTCCCCATGAACCAATGAATGCGGGATCGAAGCTAGCGACTGATAATCAAAAACATTAGCACACACCATATGGGTTTTCACCATATTTCGCTCTTCTTACCCTTTCTACCACCCTAGTGTGAGTTGCCCCTCTGCATATAAGTATATTTCTTTCAAAAAAAAAATGTGTAAAAATCAAAAATAAAAATAATGGCCGTAGTATTTCCCTTTACGTTCTTTGTTTCTGATAACCGCTGCACTTTGAATATTGAGGGCAATATTCATTTCTAAGTGTGGGGAATTTCACCAATTTTATCATGTAATTATCCACCCAATTCCCCATTTTGGCTGTATTTTTGAGTAAGTGTTTTTCACTTACTAACAAATGGTAATCACCGCCATGTCTAACCCACATAAGGATTGGCTAATCCAGAGCAAACTCTTGGTAAAGATATATCAAATCCGCTTATACTTTTGCAATTTGCCCAAAATTGATGTGGTGTTCACCACCATATCCTAAAAAGTGAAGAGTTGGCTAGCCCGCAAGTTTATGGCTTGTGGTAAAGGCAGCGGAAAAACCATAATTGGTAATCGACTCACCAAAGATAATATTGATAATTTATCTTAGAGTTGGCTAGTCCGTATAAACGGTTTCGGTAAAGACAAATCAAAACCGCTTACGTACTTTATGATTTGCTCAAAATCATTTGGTTATCATTGTATCAAGCTGTTCTTACTTGAACCCAACACTGGCTACTCCGTAAGTAATGGCTTTTGGTAAAGAGATGAAATCCATTAAAGTTTTCTCAAAACATTGCTAGGGACTAAAGAATATCTTAGTGTGGGGATGGATGAGTGTCTAAATACTCATCATTTTATACTGCTTAGAATGCCAAAACATCTGAAAACACTCCGAAATGCTTCAAAATGATAAAAATATCACAAACAAGTGTTTTATATGTTTTAAATGCAAAATCTAGTGAAAACGTATCAAGTTTGCATTATTGGCGTTTAGTCCCCAAGTTTGAAAAATGTCAAAAATAGTCCTTGGGTGTTCAAAAATAGAAATTATTCAAAAAACACCCTTGTATTATTAATAAATGACATAATTGGTCCTTTATGATAAGTTTAGAGAAAAATTACAAGTTTGGTCCCTAGAGTTTGAAAATTGTCAAAAATGGTCCTTGGACATTTTAAAAATGGAAAATAATCATCATTGGTCCTTGAACTATTCATATATGGTGAATGGCCTTGTGATAAGATTGGAAAAGTTTCAAGAGCAGTCCTTGAAGAATTGGAATTACGTTTTGGTCCGTGTAATTAACTAAAACAAACGGACCTTTCTATTATTAATATCCAAATCCAAATCCACCCAACCTTGGCCCAACACCCTACCCAAGCCCAACTCCCCCGTTTAAATAAAACCGCCACTATTACCACTCCTACTATTCATCTCCTCACCACACTTTGAAACCAAAACCGACCATGGTTTCTACCCTCCCCACCTTCCACCTTTCCACCTTGCCATCTAAAACACTCATCACACCCTTTCCACCTCATACAATGACCTACCAAGCATTTAATGCTTCCCCACCATTAGCAGCATGTTTGTTCACAAAACCTCTGTTTTTGCTACTAACCCTTCCAACTTGACCTCTAAACCTACCAAACCTTTTCTTTTGTGTCCCTTACACCTCCACATCAATCCAAGGTTCATTAATTGGAAAACCTCTCCAAGAGAAATTTGGCGCCAAAATTGCCATTTGAAATTTTGATGATCTGTTTAATCCAATGGCTAGAAAGTGGTGGGATTCACTGAGATGCTCAGAGTCAAATGAGGTCAATAAAAGGAAGCTTGGTGCAAAAGAGGCTAACGAGTAATTTTAGTTTATCTTTGTCGTTTTAGTTAAGATTTAAATTCCAGTGTAAAGTTAAGCTTTCAAGTACTTTATTCATCAATTTCAGTGTGTTGTTAAACTTTTTCAAGTATTAATTTCAGTTTTAATGCAAGTTTTCAGTTTATGCTATTTTTCTTGTTCAAAATCTCATGATTAATCAAAAGTTGTTGTTAGTTGTTGTCATGGACTGAGTAAATCAACATAAGCTCCTATATAGCTTATAAAAGCTATTAGAAACACTTAAATTCAGTTTAGAAGCAAAATACCAAAAATACCAAAAATACAAAAAAAAAAATAGTTAAAAATAAAAAAAAACAATGGAGATGGTGATCGAGGTGGTTGAAGGGAAATGCTTGGATTATCTTTGGTTTAGTGCTTCTTGGGAAGCTATAGGATCTTTCTCAGTCCTTGGTTCTCAGTTTCCAATTGGAATCAAAGTTGTAAGTTTTTTGCTCAATCTTGGCATATCACTGTTAAAGTCCTTATAAACTGCTTATTTCTGTGCTTTTAGGCTTATTTAGTGTTTGTTAGTTAGATTCTAGTTTAATATTACATGCTTGTTCTTTTTAATTTATAATTGTTAAAATTTTTAGTTTGACAGTAAAATTAGTATAATTGCCATGTGTCAGTTTGATGTTGTTGTAGTTGTTGTTAAATGCTTATTTAGTATCATTAAGTGATAATATTAGGTCTGTGAGTTTTAATGGTTTTAATGTCTTTTGCTTTGAAAATCATCAAATCAGTCTTATAAAGAGGTGTTTGGATTTCCTTTGTTAACTGTGATAAAGGTTATTATAGTTGTTACTTGTTAGTTTTACATGTTCCAATAGGTCATAATAGATTAGTGAAACAAAGAAAACCAATGGTTAATTGGTAAAAAGTCAAAATAGCATTTGATCTCATCTTGTTTCTTGTCTGTTCGATTTTCATGATCCATGATTATGATTTCTTGTTCATAAGGTGTTATAATTGCTCAATCTAGTCTTATTATAACTTAATACAACATAATCAGTTAGTATAATTAACCCTAAGTTCACTTTAGTCAACCTTTAAGTTCATATTAAAAGTCAAAATTTTAGCTTAAACAGTTTTTGAATAAAGTTTGTGATTTTCTTGTGCACTAACTGTTAGGATTTAGAATTTGAGCTTTTGGGATAGTAAAATAAAACTGCTTATCTCTACCCTAGTATTTTTTATATTTTCTAAACAGCTTATTTAATAGCTTATTACTCAGCTTCTTTTAGTCCTTTTTAAATACTTGCCTGTATACGTTTCATGGCTATTTTATAAGCTCCCACAGAGCTTATTAGTAAGCCCCAGCTTTTGAATTTTGGTTCTTTGGATAGCCCACCTAGCCATCTTGAAGCTCCAATCTTAGTTTTTCAATTTGTAGCTTATTTAGTAGGGCTGCATCTAGCTTTTGTTTTTGTCCATTACTCAGATATCAACTCCATCAAGCTAAAAGGAATGGGTGCCTTTTCACAAGCTTTAACAAGCTCTCTAGTTGTCCCCAGTGTATGAGCTTTGGCTTTTTGGGAAGCCCACCTAGCCAGCTTGATACTTCAGTCTTTGTTTTGAGCTTAGGAGCTTTTGCCCCTAGCTTAATTTGGCTTACAAAATGTGTGCAAGCCTGTTTGGATAATTAATTTAGTCAAAGTGCTTATTGCTTATTTCCAGCTTATCATTGTGTTTATCTGTGTATTTTAGCTTCATATAAGTAGCTTGTAGCTTGTTTTATCTTATTTAACCTTTGGTTTTAGCTTGTAATCCTGTTTGAGCTTAAAAACATCAAATAAGCTCCTTAGCTTAACTGTTGAGCTTATAAAACAGCTTATTTTTAATTTCCAAAATTTTTGTTTTCATTAAAGTAGCTTATAATCAGTAGTTAAGTAGTTTTCAAAAATAAAAATCACAAAAACATCATTATAAAATTAGTGATAGCGTTTATTTAATAGATTTTAACTTTTTAGATTTTTCTTTTTAGCTTATTATTAAGTAAATCTTGTTTTTATAATTTTCCTAGTATTCTATCATCATATAGTATTTTTAGAAAAAGTTTAATAATTTTCTCTGTTTATTTAGTATTTATTAAAATTCTAAATAGTTAATAAGTATTAAATAATTAATAAAAAATAAATAAAAGTATAAAAATATATTTTTAGTTTTAAAATTAGTTTATAATATTTAGATTTTTCCAAGTTAAAATTTTATTTTTCCAGGTTATTTTTATATTTTCTTGTATTTAAGTGTCTTTTAAATAGTAATTAATTAATAATAAATAGATAAAAAGTGTAAAAAAATATAATTTCTATTTTAAAATAAGTTTTATAATATTTTAGATTTTCCTAAGTCATAATTTTATTTTTCTAGCTTTATTTCATATTTTCTTCTATTTTAGGTTATTAATAAATAGTTAAAAATAGTTTTTAATTAATAATAATTAGATAAATAGTTGTAAAAATAATTTTCTTTTTTCTAATAATTTTCTTTTAATTTTAGGATTCCAAAAATATCATTTTTATATTTTTAGGTCTTTTATTTCTTAAAACTCACGTTTTGTTTGTACGCTTACGTTTTAATATATGCACGTATTTACTTTTGTTGTATCGATTGTTGTTGTTTTCCAATTCTGCTTCCAATCTCATTCCAATCATTCAAGAGTGTAATAATTCATCAAAACCTTTACTGATCAATATCCTTAGTGATCATTCTATCATCTGATCTAGTGTTTACACACCAATTCATCCTCCGTGGGACTTAACGACCCAAGAATCCCTATATTCCTCCTCGATCTTAATTGCATTTGGTGTTTGAGCCGTTTTAATTTTATTACGGTTAGCCATTCACAAGTGGCTAGCTTGAGTGATATAGCTTGACGGTTTAGCACCAATCAGTTACGGCGTAACCACAGAGATGGTATTACGCCATAATTGGTAATGCGTCTAATGATTCTGCTGCAAAATGTTGGTTACGGCGTAATCATATATATGAGTTACGCCGTAACTCGTTCGTATCGCAGAATCGCAGCAGTAATTACTCTCTTCCTCCTGCAAAATGTAAAACCCAACAGAAATAAAATAAAACAAAAGAAAGGGATAATTCTGGTTGTCTCTCGAAAGAGAACTTTTATTTATTTACGAGTCTTTAAGTTAGACTTAGAGCCGCGGTGCTTCTGTGGGGGCCTTTGGATCTGGCCCACTTCCA
>OU343218.1:243779990-243811998 GCA_910596185.1 Chrysanthemum makinoi
AAATATTTTTTTAGTACAACAAGTTGGTTGAATAAGTGTAGGGATGAGTTACTTTTGTTAAAACAAAACAAAGCTTGAGGCTATCACCTTACCAATTCAAAACAGATTAGTTAAAAATCGAGGGCTCTTCAAGATGAACTTAAGAAAGAAAAGGAAATCATTGATAAAATTTGGACCACCAAGAATCCAAGAGTCTTTGATCTTGTGGGTGCTTGTTAGCAAGAGAACAAATTGAACATCATCTTCTTGGCTCTCTCAACAAAGAACCGAGTCTAAACGTTTATTAATGCGGTGGCATGATTATCAATATGGTGTATGTTCCCCAGACGGTGATTGGATTGAAAGATTTAATCGATAGTAGCTTCTAGCTTTGACTCTGGAAAGAATTCTAGAGCACGAAGTCAAGCTCTAAAGAGCATGCTTGACTCCCGATATGCTTGATGCTAGCATGCACTCCTCGGTCACGAAGATGAATCTCTAGCATCACTTCCACCTTTGAAACCTCTTGAGAGTCTTGATCCTAGCTCTGAGCTTACTCCATTACATTACAATCCACACTCTCCTAAAAGAAAGGTGCGGACTTGGTAGAACCATTTTGAAAAGACCATCAAAACCAACTCAACAAGAATCCACCCCACTGAAAATTCCACATCCTCTGTCCTCTGAAGGCGATCAAATTCGCAAGCTGCTGAACTTGTGAGGAAGCTAGCGACAAAATGGAATCTATTGAAAAGGTCCACTGAACCAATCAAGGAGACAAAGTCGACTTCTAGTTCCTCAAGTCAAAGCCACACCAAAAACAAGCGAAGTGTGATCTATGCCACTATACCAGTCATACCACGACAATTGTTATAGAATTCTTTTTGCATGATCACGTAAAAGGATGATCACGGACTGCTGACCACTTGCAATATGTGAGCTCTCTCTTCACCGAAAACTACACAAAAGTTGGTCATCGGTATGCTTCTTCATCCAGCTCAAAATTGAGAGCAAAAGCCTTTTCCTCCTTGCCACACGTGGCTTTAATGATCATACATGATTGTGTCTTATGAACATCTTTGTGATATTTCGGTAACACGGCTCATAAGACATCTCAGGCATGACAATGTCATCCATGCAAGGAGAGTTCAAAACAACCAAAATCACCGAGTCATCCTCGGTCTCTAAATGTAAAACACATGGTAGCTCATTGCACTCCTGCGACCATGAATCGATTGCTCAATTCAAAGAGACCATGAGACCGAAGCCCACTAGCAAGTGGGTTACGAAGAGAAACTAATTCAGTTTACTACTTGTGCAGAGGCATGCCAGGGAACCTATCTGGCATCTAGACAGTGGATGTTCAAGAAGCATGACTGGTGTGAAGGAATATATGCACAAGTATGTAAAGGAACCAGGGCCAAAGGTAGTATTTGGTGATAATTCATCATGTCCCACTTGAAGGTTATGGTTGATGAAAGCGCAATGGAATAGTTTTCTCTAGGATTGCTTATGTCAATGGTCTCAAATACAATCTCATCGATTGTCAGGCATTATGTGATGCTAAGTACATTGTACAATTCAATGACAAACAGGGTAAATGTCAACAAGGAAGTTGTGTTGATTGCTCTAGGAGAGCGATGTTTACGTCTTAGATATGTCAACTCTCTCTAAAGATGGAACTTGTCTATTTGCCAGCCAATTTGAAACTATCAAACATTGGCACGAGAGACTCACAGCAAACTTCAAAAACATCAACAACTTGGCAAAACAAAACAAGGTCCTTGGCTTACCATCACGGTTTTGCTAAAGATAAACCATGCTCGGCCTATGAAAAGGCAAACATAAAAGTGCATCTTTCAAAACCAAGCAAAACTTCTCTATCAAAAGCTGCCTTCACCTCTTGCATATGGATCTCTTTGGACCAGGGTGGTCCTAGATCAATCCAGCATGTGAAGTATACACTTGTCATTGTTGATGAGTATTCAAGATACACTTGGGTATACTTTCTTTCCAAAAGAGTCAGGCGGTGATACTATAATGTCATTTATCGGGAACATTGAAAACCGAATGACATTACAGTGAAACAAATCGAGAACTAACAATGGTCTGAATTTAGAAATGCTGAGCTTGAGAGTTTCGTGATGAGAAGGGAATATCCCAAAATTTTCATCTCCTTATACCCCTGAACAAAATGGGGTAGCTGAAAGGAAGAACGGAACTCTCATTGAGGCTGCAAGAACCATGTTAAATGGCTCAGCTCTTTCAAAGCATTTCGATCGAAGCGGTTAAAAGCGGACTGTTACACTCAAAACAGGTCAATCATTGTCAAAATACATAATAAAACCCCATATGAGATATTCAAAGGTAGACTTCCTGACATCAGCTACTTCCATGTGTTTGGATGTCTTGTGTTTATTCATAACCACAAGGATCATCTAGGCAAGTTCGATGCTAAAGTTGATGATGGATACTTTCTAGGTTACTCACTGATCTCCAAAGCCTTCAGGTATTTAACACACGGAGAAAACAAGTTGAGGAAACCTTTCATGTCACCTTTGATGAAAGTATAGAAAGCATCAGATTCACCAACACTTCAGTGGAAGAAATAGGAATTGATAACTCATCAAGATATCCTCCTGATGAGTACAACACTGAAACCAATTCCTCATACCAAGCTGATGATGACATCTCATATTATGTCTTGCCTCACAACCTGTCACAACCAACTATCAGTGAATTCATTGATAATCGGTTAGTCCCTCTTGGATAGGTAACACCGATCCATATGATCAGGATCCTATAACTCAAGAACCTCTACCGAGAACAAGTCACCGATAGATGATCTAAATGATCACGTGGCTCTTGCACCGAACTCACACCGAACTCCTAGTGTCTTCAAGCTCGGATCCCGGACCACAAAGTAAGTGGACAAGATCTCGGGACATTGAGCTTGTAAACATCATTGGTGAACCAGCTGAGGGCATGCTCACTAGAAGCATGGCTGCTAAGTTAACTGTAGCCTCAGCCAATGAATGTCTATATCTGATTACCTATCGAGATAGAACCCAAAAGTGTCACTGAGGCTCTAAAATACCCAAGCTGGGTTCATGATATGCAAGAAGAACGCGCAGATTTGATAAAAATAAGGTCGTGACCTTGATCAAATGTCCTCAGGATGTAGTAGTCATAGGAATGAAGTGGGTTTGCAGAAACAAAACTGATGAACTGTCATTAAAAACAAAGCCAGACTTGTAGCCAAAGGTTACAGTCAACAAGAAGGCATTGACTATGATGAAACATTTGCTCTGTTGCAAAAATGGAAGCCATCAGGATCTTTCTTGCATATGCAACATACATGAACTTCGGGGTCTACCAAATGGATGTTAAAAGTGCATTCTTAAATGGTGATCTCAAGGAAGATGTATATGTTCAAAGAACCTCCGGCTTTGAAAGTAGTGAATTCCCGACTATGTGCTGCAAGCTTGACAACGCCCTCTATGGACTTAAACAAGCTCCCAGGGCATGGTATGAAACTCTCTCACCCTTCACATACAAAACAAGTTTATCCGAGGAAAGATAGACAACACACTGTTTGTCTATAGAACTCAACAGGATGTGATTCTAGTCCAAGTGTATGTTGATGACATCATCTTTGGCTCAACAAACTACAAACTTTGCAAACAGTTTGAAAAGCTGATGACAAAGAAGTTTGAAATGAGCATGATGGGTGAACTCACATACTTTCTTGGACTACAAATCAGTGCCCGACAAAGGAATATCCATCAGTCAAGAAATACACAAATCTCTTGAAAAAATATGAGATATCTGACTATGCCTCAGTGAAAACTCCAATGGTCCCACCTAACAACCTTGGACCTGATCTCACCGGCAAATCAGTCAATCAAACTCATTTCAGAGGATTGTAGGCTCACGATGTATCTAACTGCTTCTAGACAGATATCCAATTCTCAGTCTCAATAGCAAGATATCATCCAATCCTCAAGAATCCCATCTCACTGCAGCTAAAGAATACTCAGTACACTGAAGGAACCCCAAGCCTTGGACTCTATTATCCAAGATGCTCGAGTTTTGATCTCAGGGTTACTCGATTGATTATGCTTTTTAACATGGACGTAAAAAGTACCTCGTGGTCCTGTCAATTTCTTGGAGGAAAACTAGTTTGTTGGAGTGCTAAAAAGAAACAATCAATGGCTATGTCCTCGCCTAAAATTTGAATATGTAGGCTGCAGCAGGATCTTGTGCCAATGTATTATGGATGAAAAGTTAACTGTGACTATAACATCCATTAAAAATGGTGCCCATCTTCTGTGATAATACCAATGCTATTGCAATCTCCAACAACCCTGTCCTTTACCAAAGAACCAAACACATTGATATCAGATATCACTTCATCGAGGATCATAATGAAGGAGACATTGAACTTCATTTCATCCCTCTCGAATATCAAGCGATATCTTCACAAAACCTTGGATGAACCTACCTTCGAGACTGAAAGTTGGGAATGCTTGACATTGAAAGTCGGGCATCCGAAAACAATCTCATAAGTTACGTGAATTGGTTCCTCCCAACATCCAAAATCAACCTTTCATGAATGAGTAAGACTCACTCGGTGTCCCGACAATAAGCATTGAATGAGTAACTAAATGCTCCAAGTATTAGTTACTTAAATGTCCTAGGTTGGTAAACCCACCAATTTAATATAGGAATATATGTCTTACATCGGGGTATCTTCATTCACCTCACCCCACTTGGCATTAAATGTATTCTCTCACATAAAATATCCTATGGATATTTTATTCTTTACTAAAGTGCACTTTTCTTTTGCATTGCAATCGTTTTCCTTGAAGGCGGGATTTTCTTGCGTGAAGTGGTGGGTGGCATTAAATGTGGAATATCAAACGATTTCAAAATGGTCTTTACATATCCACGTTTATACAAAAACCACCCCTCTCACTACTCTATAAATACCCTCTTCAAAAACCACAAAACACACACAAATTATTTTTCTGCAACTAAACCCTGTCAAAATCCTTTCTCAAATCCAGAAAAATTTGTGTGTTCTCAAAATCTTTAAAACCTTTTTTTTGGAAAACCTCCTTGTAAACATTTACAAAAGTTTTTCATCACAAACTTGAGAGATCCAAATACTTTGATTGTTCTAGTCAAAACATTTTTTTCCCTAAAATCTTCTTTAATAGAAATGGCTAGAACACAATCTCTCCAGTTTGCTTCTCAGTGGGTAGGGGATCTTACAAACGTTGAATTTAAAACAAATAATGTCATAGGAAATTTTGAATACCCTGAAAATGTCCCAACCTATAAAGACATTATAAATTTTTATTCAACTGCCCACTCAAAACGGCCTTTGTAAAATGTCCCTCATCTTTGTACCCAAACTACCTCAGGGAGTTTTGGGCTACAGCTAAAGCCTTTGACCCGACACCTTCTACTGATGAGAATAACCTTAGACCACTCGGGAGTATCTCATCGAGGTTAGGTCTTAATGGGGGGCAACAATACACCCTGGATTACAAAACATTTTGCACTTCAACAGGGTTAAATTATAACAAAGGTACTTATGTCGCCCATCCCGAACCCTCCACATGAAGGATGGGTTAAAACAAATCGTTTTAGATCCAACTTTTTGGACAAGACCCCATCGGTAAAAGCTCATTCCCGTGGCTTGGAGGATCCTCTTGACTTTTGTGATTCAGGGTCCTCGGCGGGAACCACTCATCGAACAAGTTAACTCTATTCATTGATGATGGCATCTGCTTGATGAATGGGGTCATTTGTCGACTATAGGGAGATCATTTTGGTGATCTAGCAAGCTATAGAGCAAAACTAGGGCGAAAATGCGTTTGTATCGTAGTTTGTCTCTTGTGCTTTGTCGTTCTTGGGTTCAAATTATACTCAAGATGAAAAATTTGGAAATTTACCTGGCATCCTGAGCCCATCAAATTTTCAAAAGGACCCATCCCTTGTCACTCCCATTGAATTGGCGGCCCACATGATTCTGTAAACAATCAAAATGAATCAGTGTCTCCAAACCTGCTCCTAAGCAGAGAAAGGGGAAGTCTCAGACCGGGACTAAGACTAAACCAAAGTCTCAGGGCCCGAGGCTTCAGGCGCCTAAGAGGCACAAAAGCCCGAGACTAACAGACACCCCTGACCAGGCAACAACCACCCCGTGACAACGAAGGACAGATACATCACAGGTCGGTGCCCTTGGTCACACCTGCTACTCCCCAACATCCAGAGGGAAACAAACAACCCGCTGGTAGGGAAGCACCTTCCACCAAGCCTGATGATGACATTAACAAATCCAAGTCTTTGTGCGAGGGCACACCGATCGATCCCAAAGACTCGGAGGAAACAAACAACCCACGATAGGGATACAACAATCACGATTCGCCAAAGGCATTGGGAAACACGGTGTTTCGGGGTCACTGGGGACAAAGACTTCGAGAGGAAAGAAACAACCGCCGATCACGGAACCCAAAACCAATCCGACTCCGGAGAAGGCACGGGAAACTCCCACCGTGTGCGAGGGTCAACGGGGACAAAGACTCAGAGGATATATACCGCTGATATGGAACCCATCACCAACCCCTTGCTCACGATTGCTGATGTCGGTATTCTATCGAGAGGATGACCTTGCTATGAAGATGAAATTTTATCATGGAGGAAATGGACGCCGAGGTTCAATCGAACAAGAGCCTCAGCTGATCCAAAGGCATATCTGAATCCCCATTCCAACATGATGATCATGCTTCGAATCCTCAAGCTCGATGAATTCAAAGAGTTTGACAATGTTCTTCCCTCACGAAGGCGGATGGCTCAGTGGATCACCCGCGCCTCAAGGAAGCTATACTCAGGGGTTACTAAAACATTGTGGGAACAACATCTGCGAGGTTGTTGCAAGTTATCTGATCTAAAGGCGAGGGGAGTGAGGGCCGATGAAAATGTTCATGAGCATAGGGATTTGATGTATGACCAAATTCACCGACTGGATGAAAATATGGCTAACTTCTTAAGGCACCTTCAGGATGCTGGCACAAAGATCGATGAAATCGGGGAGTTTGTCGAGAGAAGATCCAGCTCTTAACTCAAGTGCTAAAGGCTACTTGGCATACTTGCAACAATCCTCCGCCTCACGAACTGTTAGATCGCTCAAGTCCGCAAATGTTAGGGTCTTCCATCATCATCCATCTCTTCAAGCTACATTGGACTCTTTGAATACACAGGTGACGACCATGGCTCAGGCATCCTCTTCCTCGGCCGGAATCTTGGTCCCGGGATGACGCCCTAGAGCTTTCTCAGACTAACTTGGATGCAAAGGTCACGGCATTGACAGTTTTCAGAGATTAAGGCTATGATGACTGAAATCTATCAGGGCCTTCAAGGTCAAGCTGCTCGGTCCCCTCAGCACTAACGCCAACTCTTGCCCTCCTGAAGCTCGGCAGCTTGAGGGAGAATATCTTAAAGAAACTCCTCTTCCACTGAGGGAGCAAACACCACCAGAACTCAGTAACTCCCATCATCACTTCCGATTTCAGCAATACCAATCTCCTCACTACCACCTCAAACATCAACAAAAACAAAACACGGCGGTCACAACAACAACACCACCCTTAGTTGCATCATCTTCCTTAGGCGGACAGGGCAAAGGCATAATAACAACTGCTGAGCCTGAGAAGATTCCCTATAAAATCGGCGACACTGAATACCTGCTCACACCTCAACAGCTGAGTAAACATCTTGCTAAAGAAGAAGAGAATTAAAACTAGCTTAGGAAGAGAAAAGAATAGAGAAGCACTGGCAAAGGTTGTCGCTGAAGAAGCTGAGAATATGGGATTAGATGCAAGCAAGCTCCCAAAGGGTCAGGTAGGACAAAAGTTCAAGGATTGCAGGCTGCTCAAATGGCTGCAATGAGAAAGCAGTATGAAAAAGAGAAAGAAAACTGACTCTCAGGAAAAGCAGAATTGAGGAATACAACTGACAATGAACAGCCGAAGGCTTCTGAAAAAATCACTGATGTCAATATTATTCCAACACCAAACCATGGCTATGAATGTTTACAGAGGGGATGACAAAAGACACTTTGAGGTTCATGATCCCTTCAAATTCAGTGACTTTGGGATCACTGAACTTGATGAACTTGGTCCGATCATTGGAAAGAAGCAAAATAAGGTGGTCAAGGAGCTGATGAAGATGCTCAGCAAAAGATATAAAAGGCTGAGGGATGCACCAGCCCAACTGGGAATTCAGCCTGCCTTGACTGCACCTCAAGGATCTCAACCACAAACTTCCTGGCAAAAGGAAAAGTTTTGCGTTCCAGCCTGAAATCAAAGTGCCTGGCTTAGAATGCAACAGAGAGCTGCCTGAGGGTGTCAAATTTGTGAACTGTTTGGTGTTTGAAGAGCCTGAAAGAGGGCTATTCCACATTGATGTCTATGGAAACCCAGCATTTCAAAGATGGAGAGTATTCATCAGCTGGTGTAGCTGCAATGATCAGCTATATTCCAGGGGCCTCTCGATCCAATCCAGCAAACATCAGGTTTCTGTCAGACCTGAATGCAAAGATAAGAGACCATCCTGAAAGGGAACCACTCATCACCAAAAGTAAAGCTCGAAGCATTGGGTATCCATCTGGACTGACATCATTTTATCCTTTTGTACTAGTGATAGGAAATATGTAATCTGATCAATAAAATGTATTTTTTGTCCCAAATTACTCAAATGCTCCTTATTGTATTCACTAGTACATTCAGTGTAAGAAGAAGCCTTTTTGCTCACTTACACTGATCAAACACTTAGGCTATTGTATATCCCAAATAGGGTGAGACTGTTGGGTTCATAAATACCCAAACCCTTAACTAGATTTGAATAAAAATATCTAAGTGTTTAATCCATTAAACACAATCAGGTCACTGAGCGCATAGTCTCTCAGTGAGCTATCTTCAGAACACTTAGTATGAGGCGAAGAAGGATCCTCACCACTCTACAAGGCGAACTTAAAGGGTAAAGACTAAGTCAGAAGCAGATATTGGATTCAGTGAGTGATGACAATAACTCACTGAATCCCTTCGACCCCTCCAATTGTTAAACACTGAAGACAAATGAGAAGAGACTGAAGACTTTAAGACTGAAGAATGAGCTGGATTAGGCTGGAAAGTTTACCCAGATAAACTAATCCTTCAAGTGATTATCCAGTCTATACACAGTCTCAATCTATCAAGATCATATCTTCCCATTTATGTAGCGGCGATTCTCTATCATGGAAAGAAGCTTCGCCGCCTACTATAGAAAGGTGAACAGTAACCGAATATATCAATATTCGTGTTTGCTGTGATCCATGTTTTTGTCTTCTAGGATAAAGTTAATAATCATACTTGTATAAATGGCATAGAAAATGAGTGAAAAGTTTAAACTTGTGAATTGTAAAAACAAACACACACACAAGCCAACTTTTCACTCCTCCAAATACAACTTTATCCTTGAGCTAGCTCAGTGGGTTCTAAGAGTTGTGCTCAGACTTAGCCTGAGCTTAGAGAGGAGTCACCCAAACTTTGTCATTTCAATCCCAAGTACTATTCCGCAAGTACTTGGGTAACGTATTCTTTTGATTTATTTCTAATAAGAATATGATGTTGAAAATTACTTTGTGTGTTTTACTTATGTTAATTTCAGTCATTATTCACTGTTAAATTGATTTAAGTACTTAATTGTCCTTTTTAACGATAGTGAATAGGGAACAACACATAGGATATACATGGACAGCGAAGTGCCTCCAAAATACTATATGAGCAGTGCTTCCTAAGGTAGAGAGCCGATGTATGGAGAAGGCTGATGTCGGCCTCGACACCTCTAATTGGTTTTTCAGGAGAGATCTCCTGACCGCTTGGCCAAATACTCCTACGAGTGAGCTTGGGACAAGCTCCCTATCGGCCCATGTCGTGGATAAACTTTGTTGTTGTTAGATCTTCGTCCTTGTACAATGGAATCTTAGGAATACCTGGGATCCGGGCCCTAGGAACGGTAGTATCAATGGCCCATGGAATGAAGAAATTTCCTACTAGGGTTGGGGTAGCTATGGTGGTAAGTGCGTGAAAATATAAAGGGGGGTTGTATAGTTTTTACAGTTTTAAAATTATAGTTTCGCTAACTTAACGTGGAATCAAGTAATAATATATATGTAAATAAATGTAAGACAATAAGTAATTAATGAAAAAATAAAACCAAGACATAACTATTTATAGTGGTTTGGTAACGAAGCTTCTTACCTTACTCTACTCCACTCCCCGAGTATCCGACTAGAGAGTATACTTTACTATGTCAACAAGCTCCTTTCTCGATGGAGAAACATTAGCATCGCTTATAATATTCACCGATACTAAGCTAAATACCGAGTTCTTGTCAAGGTAGAACCAACCTTTCTCTTAATGTATTTTAAGGCCTAAAATATAAACCGATCTCTCTAATTTGGTGTATAGTGTTTGGTTATTAACTTTGGTGTATGATGATGAAATACAATTATACAACAATTTTGTAAATTACAAGAAACTAATAAATACAATAAGTGAAACTTGGAAGTCTTCTCGTGTTCTTCCCTATTCTCTTAATTCGATGGTTAATGGCAACAAAGATGATGCTTCTTGGGAGTTGGCTACTGACAATCAAGATGTTTACCTTGATTTCTCTAAATATTCTTAAGGACAAGAACCATTACAATGAGAGTAGATTGATACAAGTCAAGAAATAACAAAGTCATTAAAAGTCAAACTGGAGTTAAACTCTACTTCTTGGCGGAAAAACTAGTTACAACCAATTGTAGTCTTTAAATACCATTTCATGCCTTTCATTTTTCACTAATCAAGATTTGTAACAAACTCTCATCTATGCAATTCATCTTTCTAATAACAAATTCCGTTTCACCAATTATCTCAATTTCTATTCATGTTCATTAGAAATTTTGGTTATTTGGTTATCGATTATTCATTTCGTTTGTGAAATCTATCACATCATCTATATCTATATCTATACTATATTATAATGCATGGATAAGCCAACCTTAACTCCAAGTCTAACTCTTAACAAAAAATTAAGATAAGGAGTTCCAATCATGAGGTGACATGTGTCACTTTTTAATAAACTCCAAGACTAACTCATAACAAAAAAATAAGATAATGAGCTTCAATCATTGAGTGACATGTGTTACTTCTTAACAAAAAAGTCACCTTCATTTTCAAACTGAAATATCTTTTTATCTATTTTTTTTTAATAATCTAATTTTACCATATTTTTAAATTTTGTGCTCATTAAATTAACATCCATTTTGATATATTTTTATGAGTTTTTAGATTTTACATTTTTAGTGGGTTTATTTTATTTTGATTCATATTTTGACAACTTTAACGTTTATTTCAATCAATACAATCTTGATTCGCCAAAATCATATACTTTTGGGGAGGATGTTTGACGGGTAAGAGATTACGAGGGTCTTTCTATATGCGGGAATAATGATGTCAAGGGAAAGCTACGAGAAACTCAAGCAACGAATTCACTAAACGGGTAAGCAAACACATATAACTATATTTATCGCCGCCGCTATGCGCGGTATCCAACTAGTTGTGTATAAAGCATATAAACGATTTTTGTAAATTAAGGTTAGAATTTATAAGTTGTGTAGCATATTACACACTTTTGCTTTCACCGAGTCACCATCGCAGTTATAACGCGGTCGTACCACCGCCGTCTTCCCTTTTTTGTTACCAACGGTAGGATGCGAATGTGCATTGACTATCGTGAATTGAATAAAGTAATGGTGAAGAATGCGTACCCATTGCCGAGACCCGTATATTCTTTTTGATCAACTTCAAGGCGCTAAGTGGTTTTCCAAGATCGATCTACGTTCGGGTTATCATCAATTGAAGGTTCAAGAAGAAGACATTCCTAAGACGGCTTTTAGAACCCGATACAGACATTATGAATTTACGGTTATGCCTTTTGGACTTACGAATGCACCTGCAGTTTTTATGGACCTAATGAATCGGGTGTGTAGGTCGATGTTGGATAAGTATGTAATTTTATTTATTGATGATATTCTCATTTACTCGAAGAATAAGGAAGAACATGCAATTCATTTACGAGAGATTCTTGAAACCTTGAGAAAAGAAAGATTGTATGCAAAATTTTCGAAATGTGAATTTTGGTTACAAGAGTTTCAATTTCTTGGACATGTTGTTAATTCGGAGGGCATTAAGGTTGATCCGTCAAAGATAGAAGCAGTGATGAATTTGCAAGCCCCAATAAATGAAGGATAGATACGAAGTTTCCTAGGTTTTGCAGGATATTATCGGAGGTTTATACAAGATTTTTCTAAGATTGCATCTTCACTAACTAGGCTTACAAGAAAGAATGTACCTTTTGAGTGGCGGAAGGAGCAAGATGATGCTTTTTCTATTTTAAGAAGAAAGTTATGTGAGGCACCGATCTTAGTTTTTCCGGAAGGAACAGAAGATATGGTTGTATACAGTGATGCATCGTATTCCGGCCTTGGTTATGTCCTTATGCAAAGAGGCAAGGTAATTGCCTATGCATCAAGATAGTTGAAGAAGCATGAAAGAGACTACCCAACTCACGATCTTGAATTTGCAGCAATAGTTTTTGCATTAAAAATATGGAGGCATTATCTCTACGGCGTGGAGTTTGTAATTTATTCCGATCACCGGAGCCTTCAATACTTCCTAAACAAGAAGGATCCAAATATGAGACAACGAAGGTGGCTAGACTTGTTAAAGGACTACAATTGTGAGATTCGTTACCACCCGGGAAAAGCAAATGTCGTAGCCGATGCATTAAGTCGTAGGGACCAATGTGAAGTTACCAAAATTCATTCCTTGCAAATGATTATCACGTCTGACTTTTTCGACAAGGTTAAGTTAGCCCAAGAAGAAGCTTTGAAAGAAGAAAATTGAGAAGGAGAACGTATCACTTCCCATGTCCCTCATTTTGAGGAAGATAGTTGAGGACTTAAAACGCGATACGGGAGAATTTTCATTCCTTTTCATAGTGACGTTAAGATGTTACTTTTAGATGAAGCACATAAGTCAAAATATTCTATTCACCCGGGGGCTAACAAGATGTATCATGATTTAAGGAGAGACTATTGGTGGCCAAGTATAAAAAGAGATTGCGCAAAATATGTTGAAAAATGCCTAATTTGTTTGAAGATTAAAGCCGAACACCAAAAACCGTATGGCAAGGTACAACCATTGGAAGTACCAATTTGGAAATGGGAAAATATTACAATGGACTTCGTTACAAAGTTGCCGAAAACGACCAAAAAGCACGACGCGATTTGGGTAATAGTGGATCGTTTGACGAAGAGCGCACATTTCATTCTAATTAGAGAAAATATGCCCGTTCACAAGTTAGCAAAGATATATGTTAAAGAAATAGTTACACGCCATGGGGTACCCATTTCCATAATCTTCGATAGTGATGGGAGATTTACTTCGGCATTTTGGCGAAATTTTCAAGAAGAACTAGGTACAAGATTACATATGAGTACGACTTTTCACCCGCAAACCGATGGGCAAAGTGAAAGGACAATTCAAACACTTGAAGATATGTTAAGGGCTTGTGTAATTGACTTTGGGGGAAATTGGGATGATCATTTACCTTTAGTTGAATTTGCCTTTAACAATAGTTATCATGCTAGCTTAGAAATGCCACCTTATGAAATGCTTTATGGTAGAAAATGTAGAACTCCGGTATGTTGGGATGAAGTTGGAAAAGAGGAGTTAGCTAGTACGGATATAATACTAGCAACAACCGAGAAAATCGAGACGATCCGAGAAAGACTTAAAGCGGGCCAATATAGATGGAAAAGTTACGCCAACAATCGAAGAAGACCAATTGAATTTGAAGTAGGAGACTTTGGCATGCTAAAGGTCTCTCCGTGGAAGGGTGTTCTTAGGTTCAAATATAAGGGAAAGTTAGGACCAAGATTTATTGGACCCTTCAAGATTTTAGAGCGTATTGGAGAAGTAGCTTATGTATTGGAAGTCCCCAATGAAATGAAAGGAATTCACAATACCTTCCATGTATCTTACCTAAGAAAATGCTTAGCGGATGAAGCTAGTGTAATTACCTTGGATGATGTGGAAGTAGACCCAAATTTGGTATCCCAAGAGGAACCGGAGGCAATACTCGGGAAAAAAACAAGGCAACTAAGAAATAAAGAAATTCCTTTGGTTAAAGTGCAATGGAGACATCGGAAGGGAACATCTATTAGATGGGAACCGGAAGAAAGAATGAGGAACAAGTATCCTCAACTTTTTCAAGCATAGATTTCGGGGACGAAATCAAATTTTATGAGGGGTGAATTGTTACACCCGTATCCCGACAAGGTATTATTAAATGTTAGTATTGGTCCTTTATGTTATATTGGTCTTTAAAATTATTTAAAAGTTTCAACTAAGTAAATAAATTAGGAACTTTAGTGGCCAATGTATAAGAATCTTAAAATAGGGGAACTAATGTTGTCATTAGAACTAAGTGAAATAAATAAAAGAAGAAAATGGTATATTAGAAGATATATCCAGAAATTTTGAAGAAACCTGGAGATGAATAAAGAGTGGTAGGGAGGAAGAAAAGAATATATCAAGAATCTTCAATTGAGTCTAATTTGAGCTTGTGGTGGTGACTATCAAGATTATTATACCCTTAATTTCATACCCCTAAACCAAGTAAGCATCTTCCCCAATCATTATGATAAGGGTTTTGAATTTTAGAAGTTTAAAGTAGTAATAGAAGATGTCCAATTCATTGAAATTACTAGTTATAGTCTCTAATTAAGATTAACTATTGTTTAGGAAGCTTAAGGGAGTTGTGACTCTACTTGGTAGAAAACCTATTGAGCAAATTGGAGGTAAGTATAATGGGTTTATGTTGTATTGTGTTAATTATGAACTATTGATTTTGTTATAGTCTGGTTGGAGCTTGTAATAGTAGCTTGGATCCATAGCTTTTAATTGCCAAGTAGTACAATTATGAAATTGAAGGTATGTTCTCATGTTATAGATGCTCCATGAATCTTCTTATGTTGTTAAAGTTTTACTTTACTTATAATCCATTTACTTACTAAGCAATTCGCTTACGTTATAGTTGATGATGTTTTGTAGGTCCTAGAAAGGAGGATAAGGGTAAGAATCAAGTATAGGATGGACCATACTTGAGCTTCTAGTTGTGTTAGTCTTTTGGATCAAGGTGTTGAAGTTGGAAGCCCCGGAGATTCAAGTTCCGTTTTGGTATATTTCGGTTCATATGGTCTTTTCCTTACTTTTGGTTGTATATATGTTTTTAGTGATGTCTAAATGGTTCTTAACTATTAGTGTCAAACCCCTTGTAGTTTATGGGTCAAAATATTTGTAAAATGATGTTTGGCGGAATGCCATTTAACTTGTTTTTGGATGTTATGTGTCAAAGGTTCAATGGTGATGGTCTTTATAAGTTATGTTGGGTTAATTTGAAGCCTTTGATATTATTTTTGAGTGGTATGTTGTAAAAGTGGTTTGAAGTGCAGGAAATCTGCACTGATTGTGCATGTCTGGTCACCAGACGGCGTCACCAACTGGGTGACCCCGTCTGGTTAAAATTGTTCTGAGCCGTCAGGTTATTTCCTATTTCAAACGGCGTCCCAGTTAAAGGGAGACGGCGTCTCATTTCGAGCTGACGCCTTCGGGTTAAAAAAGCTCTGAGCCGTCAGGCTTTAATGTCTATTCATGATATAATATTCCGCTAAGGGACGACGGCGTCGCATAATGTGAGCGACGGCGTCTGCCCGCCAGGATGACGCATTGAGTATCTTCTTAAAAATCAAACTAAAGAGGAAATTTTCGGGTCTTCTTTCGTTCATAGTTCAAGTATTAATTATTTAGTCAAAATTTCATGGAAGTCAATCCAATATCCGTCATTTTAAAAAAAATTTAACTTTTCGGTTTTGGGGGCGTAACATCTTCATCTAAAAGTGAAGGTCCTGCAGTTGTTGTCTTTCTTGGCCTACCTTTCTTAGCTGGTGGTTTGGGAGGTACAATAACAGTAGGATTTTTACAAGCCTTTTTGTTGTGACCTTTTTGTTGACAATTTGAACATGTCATGGCCACACCAGCCTTAGATACCCTGTTTGTTGTTTTGTTTTAATGGGAAGCTCTAATCCTTTTCTTTCTAGGCCTACCAGGCATTGACTTAGGTATTGTGGCAATACTCTAGACATATCACTAGTGTCAAGCCAAAAGCTAATTCCTCCAACTGG
This sequence comes from Chrysanthemum makinoi, assembly GCA_910596185.1. Taxonomy (NCBI): domain Eukaryota; kingdom Viridiplantae; phylum Streptophyta; class Magnoliopsida; order Asterales; family Asteraceae; genus Chrysanthemum; species Chrysanthemum makinoi. Next base: position 243,796,315 of record OU343218.1, read on the forward strand.
GTGCAAATATTGATGGTATGCATCATGAAAACATTTTTTCCTAAAACATGATGGTACATACTCCTTAACCCTCCTATTTATCTTGACGCTCTGTTCTCGAGTTTTTATTTTAAAGTAATGGAAGGGGAGGGTAAGGGAAATCAAAAAAATGGGCGTTCTTGAGTTTTTTTAAGATGAAAAGGTAGGGGACGGGAAGGTGGGAGGGAGGGAAGGGATGGTCTTTTGAGTGATATTTGGTTCCGTCCAATTTTGAGCAGATTGGGAAGGGAAGCGGGGTTTCAAGATTAGAGGCCTTAGTTAAATTACCATATTATCCTCAACTCAAAATCCTAATCACCATCCCGACTAATAATAATCTCGGTATCCTCCATATACATAACCGCAATACCATTCCAATCAATAGTAGTATATATGAAAAAAGTGAAAAGTTAGCAAAAACCAAAATTCAAATCAAATATATAAATTGTCAAATACGTTGTAACTTTTAACTGATGAGTATAAATGATAATGTTGATGCATCCATCTTCTAGACTTCACATACATTATTTTCCTCTCCTTGTTCTCTTATGCTTGGTAGCAGTTCCAAACTTCCTGTTGGTCTCTTCACGGATTATATTAGTAAAAGGGTAGAAATATATACACAGACCCGTTGATGAGTAAAAGGGTAGAAATTGTCACCTCGTCCACAAATTCGTATTATGCTAATTTGAATGGATAGTTCTTAATCACGAATTATGACTTTTTTGCATTCGTGTATTCATTTTACAGTGAGAAACAAATGAAGTATAACTACTTTGCATTATTCAGGTATCAGGTAGACGGGTAACAATAGTTATGGATAACAAATTAGTCAAGGCAATCTCACCTTAGCATGGAAAGCAATATCAGTGAGCAAAAGGTTATCGGAAAGTGTAATATAAGGGCCATGTAAATAATAGTCATAGTGCAGTGACCAAAAAACTATTTTTACTGCGTATTCTAATCGGCAGGGATTAAGTTTTGACAATAAAAATCCAACTATCTTTATTCATACATAAATGAGGGTATATTGGTAATTTGTGTAGCTTCCTTTCCATTCCTTGCTACTTTAAAAAAAACTCAAGAACACAAAAATAAATAACCACTTTCTTCCCATCCCATCCCCTACTTTGCCCTTCCCATCCCATCCCCTTCCATTCTTTAAATTTTAGACTTGAGAACAGAGCGTGAATATAATTGAGACTGCATGAGTACAAGGAAAACCTGAAATCTGCCATAATCGACAAGAGCATGTTCTACGCTGCTCATCAACACCAAATTCTTCAGAGCCATTCCTCACTTCAAACAAGTTCCCACTAGTAGGTATTACATGCCAAAACCTGTATTCAAAAAAGGAATTTTGTTAAGTGTTTTTAATGAAACTATTATGTTAATTGTTTGTAATGTTATAAAGATAAGTTGATTCAAGAAATACCTTTGCTGATCTTTGGTTATTTCTAACCTTTTCTGTATGTTTGGACAGATGTCTTCAATCCATGTATCGCAAATCCTCCTCATTCTATTCATTTTCTCCAAAACAATGACTCGTATAGCTTCAAGCATGGTTATTATTGGCTTATTCCTCATGCTTAAAATTACTGGGTTAAAACACTCACTAAATCCATTTTCCACTGCTTCGCAGTTTGTACCAATATGGAAATAGGCCCTGGACCATGTTTTTGGATCCTTCTTCAACAGATACTCATAAGCATTTGGGTTGGCTTTCTTGATTTTCTCCATGATTTTGTTGAACAATCCTGTATATGTTGCCTTTGAAGCAGCCCAAAACAAACTTCTGAATTCAAAACCACTATACAACTTCCTAAACCCTTCATAAATGTGCCTAGCACATTGTCTATGCTCAGCGTGTGGCATGACCTATTTTACAGCTTCAATCAGTCCCTATACCATAATATCATCATTAAACAATTAAAATACCATAATATACATAACAATTAACAATAAAGATGGTCGAATGACAATACTTACTTTGTGTTTATCGGACATGAGGGTCAATCCATTACCAATGGGCATATCAAGATCATCGCCAAGTAAGTCTAGAAACAAACTCCAGTTATCCTTGTTCTCCACATTTACGACAGCCCATGCTACATGAAATATGTGATTGTTTCCGTCGAGACCAATGGCAGTTAAGATTTCACCCACACTTGGCTTCTTAAGAAAACAACCATCTAAAGCTATAACATTTCCACAACCCAATTTCCATCCATCTTTCAAACCTTTGAAACATACGTAGAATCTATCAACATAAGTTTTATCGTCTGGATTTACGGTAACACCAACCTTAACAGTAGAACCTGGATTAGACTATAAAATAGCCTTACCATATGACCTAATATACCCATAATGGTAATGGCTGTTTCCCCTTCATTTAAAACCCACCTTTTTGCATTCCTACAAATAGTTGGGCTAACAATGCACTTATATTTTTTCATGACTAACTCAGCTATTTCATGCAACTTAATTTCAGGATTTTGCCTAATCTTACTACCAAAATGCTTACCAACCCATTTGTAGTTAACTAATGATCCATACTTAAACTGCCTAACACAAGTATGTTCATCAACCATAGATACTACCTGGAAAGATTTCTTGGTAGTCATCTCCTTACCGTAACACCTCCATGGACAGTTTGAACTAGGAACCTCTTCAGTACTTAGGTATCTTTTCCACTTGCTTTGTTTTCCTTTCTTAGGCTCCTTAATCCTTTCTGGTCGTAAACCACATGTTGCAATGAGATGTGTCTTTGAACTTCTGTAGAACCATAGAGAGAACCCGTTAGCAAGACCCTAGTAAGTCAAACACTCTTTAAGTTGGTCAACATCGACAAACTTCTCACCAACTGATGAGTGTGTAAATACTCATCATTTTTTGTTACTTCTGAACTGCAAAACGGTTAAAAATGCTCAGAAATGCATCAAAATACTGAAAATATCTTAAAAATGCATTTTATATGTTTCAGATGCAAAATGTTCAAAATCAGATGAAAAACGAGCAAAGTTTGCATAATTGGCAGTTTCAGTCCCCCGACTTTCAGAAAATGGCAAAATCAGTCCCTAGGCATTTATTTCAAAAAGAAAAATCACCAAAGGTCCTTTTGTAATCATAAATTGTCATATTTAGTCCTTTGGTGAAAAATCTAAAAGTTTTGAGAAAATTACAGTTTTGGTCCCTGGGCTTTTAAATTGGTCAAAATTAATCCTTGGAGTTTCAAAAATGTCAAAGTTAGCCCTTGGATCACTAAAGTTTGGCAAGACCAACCCTTTGACTCAATTTTCATAATTTACATGTTTGGTCCCTGGGAATTGGAGCTTTACATCTTTGGTCCCTATGTTATTAACTTCACAAACCAACTGGACCCTATTATTAAACACAAGCCCAATATTAATCCCCTTGGCCCAATTCACTTTACCCGGTCCAAACCCTTGACCCGACCAACCCAACCCAATATTTAAACAAAAACAAACCCGCCCCCAAAATCCTGTCTCCCCGACCAAAATGTCTGCAACCTCCCCCCTCCAGCCACCTCTTTGCCACCCTACTTCACCCATTGTCTTCCCCCACCTCACCTACCAACCCATCACATTAATTACACCTTCTTTCCTGTCCCTGATATCAAAAACAGAAATTGGCGCCAAAACCATCCAAGGGCCAAGATTGATCCCAACTCATCCAAGGGCTCATATTATTGCTGGGATCCACTCAGAAAGGAGAGAGAAAGAGTATGGAGCTTATAAGAAGCCAAGACAAAGCAAGAGAGGAGTAGTTAGTTTTAGTTTTTCTAGCAATGTATGTCGTTTTATAATTCCTTAGTCTAAATCAGATTTATAGTTGTATTTTCAAGTTCTGTTGTACTCAAGTAAACCTTTTCAGTGTATTTTTAACTTGATTCAAGTATTAATTTCAGTTTATGTTCAATTTCCATCATTATTGTTAACTGTTGAAAGTTCAAGTTTCAAACTCATTTGTCAAAACTTTAAGCAACTCAATTTCAATTTCAAACAAGCTCATATAAGCTCTTAATAGCTTTCTGTAAGCCTCTAATCAAGTTTTAAGCAAAATTGAAACTTGGTCAACAAAAAGTCAAAATGGATCAAAGGTGATGCAGAAAGGAAATGGGTTAAAGCAGATATGGAAATGGGTTGAATTATAGCTTATTGGATTGGGTTTGATAGATTAGTGGTACTTGGTTCACATTTTGCTAGCCATTGTGGCTTTGGACATTTGTAAGTCAAGTTCAAGCTCATTTCTTTGCATAATCTGTTTTAGTGGTTAACAATAGTTGTAACTTGTTTCAATAGTAATATTTAGGTTAATTAAAGTTAGTTTGATCATAACAATAAGTTGAATCATTGTTTAGATCAGTTTTACTTGTTAATTAGTATAATAAGGAGTGTTTGGTTCTGCTTATATTTCTGTCTTTTAAGCTTATGCAGTTGTTCATTTCTATTAGCTCATGTTTGTTAAGTAAAATTGAACTCATTTGAGTCAAAAGATTGGGTCTGTAAAGCTAGAAGTCAAATTTTCCTTTGAATCCATCTCACTGTCAACTGTTGTAATTTTTGGAAGTGCAGACCCTTGATTTGTGTTTAGAATCATCAAACATTGCTTGCAGTGTCTTTAGTTTATCATATAACATTAATCTCAGTCACAAAAATTGGATTCAAAGTTCAAATTGGTCAAACTTCATCACTTTTGTCAAAAGTCAAATTGTGTAAACCTGTTTTAGGCTCAACTAGACAGAATTTTCATGGACTCATTATTGGGTCATCTTTAGTGAAATTTGTTGCTTTAAAATCTTCTACTGGTCTAATTGCTTATAGTGATTTTTGTGGAATTTTGCTAATTTTTTATGAGTCTTATAATCACTGTTCAAAATGGCCAATATGCCCTGCTCCACTGATCTGTTTGTGAACTGAGTTTTCTCAGTTTTGTCTAGAGTTGCACAGGGCTCATTTGAGCTCACCCAGGTCTGATTTTTGGTACACTTGGTCTCACCCAGGTCTTTTCCAAGTCCTAATTCATAGTTTTCAGTTTGAGCTTATTTATAAGCCTGTGCTTGTGCTTAAAGTAAGCACTCAGAAATCTGTTTTGAGCAAAAATCTCAATTCATCAAATCTTGATATTCAGCATTCCAGAGGTTATAGATTGTTGTTACTTGTTGCTTTTGAGTTCCTTTAGCATATCTAAGCTTCTGTCAACAGTTGGTAGCTTGTTTTCTCCATTTGCTTATTTAAGTGCTTATTTCAATAAGCACTTACACATCAGTTCCATAATTCCACACATAAGCACTGGTTTTTATATTTTTCCTTTATTCCTCATATTATTTTAGACTTTTCCTGAAATTTTCAGATTTTTCTAAGTTGATTTGCTATTTTTCTTAATTTAAAATAGTTTTTAAGCATTTTTAATTAGGATTTAATACAAAAAATTCAGAAAAGGTTCAAAAAATTAATTTTTCATTTTTCTTAGATTTAGATAAATATAAAAAGTAAAAAAAGTAATTTTCCAGATTTTTCATAGTTCATTTTGTAATTTTTAGTAATTTAATTAGTTTTTAATAGTTTAAAATTCCTAGAAAATAGAAAAATAATCAGAAAAATACAAAAATAGTTTTGAAAATTCTAGTTTGTTATTTTAGACTTTTCTAAGTCTTAATTTTATTTATCTAGCTTTATTTCCAAATTTCTTGTATTTTAGGTAATTATTTAATAGTTAAAAATAGTTTTTAATTAATAATAATTAATTAAATCGTTATAAAAATAATTTTCTTTTTCTATAAATTTTCTTTTATCATTAGGATTGTAAAATGTACTTTTCATATTTTTAGGATTTATATTGTGTAAGTTTCACTTTTTATTTTGTACGTTTACGTATATTTTATTTAAACGTAAGTTTTAGTTTTTAAACGTTCATCACTTTAAATATAGTGATAGCGTTTATTTAATAGATTTTATCTTTTTAACTTTCTTTAATTTGCATTTAAGCCCCTGTAATTTGTTGGCTTTTTCCTTAGTTATAATCATTCTCAAATCCCTTTTTCCGTTCAAATCTCCCGATCACTATACGTTCGATAATCCATTGCATAGCTCGCTGGGACATAACGACCCGGGGAAACACTATACTCCTCAGATCTTCATTGCATTCGTGCTTAAGCAGTTTTAAGCTGGTTACGGTCCGCCATTCACAAGTGGCGGGCTTGTGTGATTTAGCTTGACTGTTTGGCACGCATCAAATTTTTGGCGCCGCTGCCGGGGAGCTGTGCTGATTATCTTACGTTTAGCAGATTAGTAATTTGGATATTCACTCTTTGTTCATACCATCCATCTGTATATGTTTATATTTTCTCATCCAAAAATACAAAAATACTCTTCTCATTCCTCTTATCTATATGATTCTATTTCTCTTACCCCCTCGTACCATTTGATTCTACTCTTCTTTAACCTCAAAACCGTTTAATTCTATTTCTTTAACCCTCTACATGTTTAATTCTCATGGCGACGATCGGTTATCCTCGTTGTTTCCACTGCAAAAGCCGTATGGAAGAGGATCAGCTCGATTGCCAGAATCCGGATTGTTTATGCAAGCGATGTGGAAGGATGGGTGCAAGCAAATATTGTTATTGGTGCGAATTATCTGATAACTCTCTCGATGATTCTCCAAGTTTTTCCGACCATCCGCCACAACCTGATGAACCCATTCAAGAACCGGAGACCATAACGGAAGTGGTGGAAATTGCTAGCTCTCAGAGCACACCACTTGTCCCACCTCCTGATTTTTCAAATTGTTCTTCGAGACTTGATAGTCATTCGGATCATCATGTTGGTTTTGTTGATTCTTTGAATAAACTGATTCCTCTTCATAACTCTCAAATGCAATCGTTTATTCCTTGTGTCGGTTGTGGTGAGCCTCTCTTTGGTTCACCCTGTCGTTGGTGTACTTGTGTACAATGTGGTAATGATATTCATAACGGGAGTTGTTTGTTTTGTGGTTCGAGGAATTCATTTGATTATGATCCTAATCAGAACTCATTTAACGACCCCTCAAACTTTTCCAATTACCCACCACAGCCCGACTTATCATCATATAACCAACATATCTGTTGTGAATATTGTGGAGGTCCTCACCAAGGATTTGAGTGTCAATCCGGAAATACGTTTGTCTATGAACAGTTTTCCAGTGATGCTCAGAACTTTGGTTATGACCAAAATCCATATGATTCACTAGTCCAGACTCAACAGTTTTACTGTTGTGAGTACTGTGGAGGTCCCCACTTCAGCTCTGATTGTCAAATAGGGAATCCATTTCCTTGTAACAATCATGACTCTTACAGGTTTGACAATTTCCAACCTCCACAGCACTATACGGTTCAAACTCCACCTGAGCCGTTGTCTCAAGAAATCTCCCAAGATTTTGAAACTGCAATGAAAACACTTGAGGATATGATGAGTAACTTTAAGAATCAAGTGAGTGGTGAAAAGACCATAGGAGAATTGCTGGCCGAAGAACGGGAGGCTCGCAAAGCTAGGGAAGAATTATTAGCCCTAGAGCATGCAGCTCTAAGGCATTCCCAATTTCTTAAGGCAGCTCTATATGATGATGACGAGGAGGGTTTTTATCCTTTTAGAAATAATATTTCTCAACCTCCTCAGTCAGTTGATATCCCAGCAGTTGAGATTGCATCTCAAACAACTGCTATCACACCTGATATTCCCACTCACTCTCTGAACATGGGGGACGAGCATCTTGACACTGTTCCTGAAAAGGAATCGGACGACTTCATAAAGTCTAGTGTTGAGAACCTTGTCCCAATCCCGAGAGAGTCACAGGGAACTTTTGACCATATGTGTGATTCTCTTTCCCCTCTTGAGTGTTCAAATGATCAATTTGAAACTTTCTCCGATTTTAGCGACGATTGTGCTTCCTATGGAAACATCGAGTACGTTGAGGCATCACTTCCACAATCTGATGCTGATCCCCTTCTTGAGGAGTTCTCCGGTGAACTCACTCACATCAATACACTCTTTGATTTCGAAGCCAATCTGGGAGAGACTGAAAGTCTCATTGATAATGATCGTTCACTCACTTCTTATCCTAACAGTCCAATAGAGAATGTTGATCACTTTGTTCCCGAAACATTCAAAGCTACTTTCACCAATCCTCTATTTGAATTCGACTCTGAATTCACTTCAATTTCTGAGAATCCACTCTTTGATACTCAGACTGAGGATAGTGATGAGCCCACAATGGAACAAGAATTCACAAATTCACATCATGTGAATGATTCTCTTCATGAGGAGTTCGCCGGTGAACTCACTCATATCATGACTCCGCCGGAGTATGATTGCTTGGATGGCAAAAATCATGATCGGGGGGAAAAGTTCTCAATCATGAGAGTTTGTATTTCTATGACAAATTTTCCAACCCTCCCTCCCGAGATGCTTTCCAAGCCAAAGAGCTCAACCGATAAAATCCAAACGAGTGCAACTGCACTTGACCCTGAGGAAGGAGATCTTATCATGATCGTCATCATGATTTTCCTTCTTTTCTTCACCTACCTGGTGACTTCCTCTCTTCTTCACTCGTTCGGGAGTGAGGACACTATCTTTGACCCCGGCATTTTCATTTATCATTTGTGAGCCGGGTCTGTCTGTATATCTCATCGGTGTGGAACTTTCACGTGCTTCAAATGTTTGTCCAAACATCTTGAATGAAAGTCCGATGGAGATTGTTTCTTCCACTTTGCTTCCCCATGAACAAATTAATGCGGGGTCGAGTCAAGCTAGCGAATCGGTAATCAAAAACAGTAGCTCAGCATGGGTTTTCACCCATGTGTTCCACCCTAGTGTGGGGGAGTTGCCCCACATGTTATATATATATATATAAGTTTTCTAAAAAAAAAAAAAAAAAAAAAAATTCTTTCAAATAATGGCCGTAGTATTTCCCTTTTACGTTCTATGTTTCGGCATAACCGCCGGTACTTTGAATATTGAGGGCAATATTCATTTCTAAGTGTGGGGGGGATTCTCACGAATTTTATCACGTAATTTTACCGCCTAATTCCCCCATTTTTGGCCAAATTTTTTTGGAGTAAGTGTTTTGCACTTACTCGATTGGTTATCAGTCCGCCTTGTCTAATAAACAAAAGGATTGGCTAATCCAGGAGCAAACGGCTCTTGGTAAAGATTTCTCAAATCCGTTTATATGGCTTGCAATTTGCCCAAAATTGTATGGTTCTCAACTCACCATATCCTAAAAAGTGAAGAGTTGGCTAGCCCGCAAGGTTATGGCTTGTGGTAAAGGCAGTGGAAAAACCATAATTGGTAATCAGCTCACCAAAGATAATATTGATAATTTATCTAAGAGTTGGCTAGTCCAGAAGGGTACGGCTTCTGGTAAAGACACATCAAATCCGTTATATGGTTTATGATTTGCCAATAAATCAGATGGTTATCGGTGTACCATGGTTCTTGCTTGAACTGAAACATTTGGCTACTCCAGAAGTAATGGCTTTTGGTAAAGAGATGCAAATCCATTAAGTTTTTCTCAAAAGATTGCTAGGGACTAGCAATAGTTTAGTGTGGGGGATTGATGAGTGTGTAAATACTCATCATTTTTGGTTAATTCTGAACTGCAAAACGGTTAAAAATGCTCAGAAATGCATCAAAATACTGAAAATATCTTAAAAATGCATTTTATATGTTTCAGATGCAAAATGTTCAAAATCAGATGAAAAACGAGCAAAGTTTGCATAATTGGCAGTTTCAGTCCCCCGACTTTCAGAAAATGGCAAAATCAGTCCCTAGGCATTTATTTCAAAAAGAAAAATCACCAAAGGTCCTTTTGTAATCATAAATTGTCATATTTAGTCCTTTGGTGAAAAATCTAAAAGCTTTGAGAAAATTACAGTTTTGGTCCCTGGGCTTTTAAATTGGTCAAAATTAATCCTTGGAGTTTCAAAAATGTCAAAGTTAGCCCTTGGATCACTAAAGTTTGGCAAGACCAACCCTTTGACTCAATCTTCATAATTTACATGTTTGGTCCCTGGGAATTGGAGCTTTACATCTTTGGTCCCTATGTTATTAACTTCACAAACCAACCGGACCCTATTATTAAACACAAGCCCAATATTAATCCCCTTGGCCCAATTCACTTTACCCGGTCCAAACCCTTGACCCGACCAACCCAACCCAATATTTAAACAAAAACAAACCCGCCCCCAAAATCCTGTCTCCCCGACCAAAATGTCTGCAACCTCCCCCCTCCAGCCACCTCTTTGCCACCCTACTTCACCCATTGTCTTCCCCCACCTCACCTACCAACCCATCACATTAATTACACCTTCTTTCCTGTCCCTGATATCAAAAACAGAAATTGGCGCCAAAACCATCCAAGGGCCAAGATTGATCCCAACTCATCCAAGGGCTCATATTATTGCTGGGATCCACTCAGAAAGGAGAGAGAAAGAGTATGGAGCTTATAAGAAGCCAAGAGAAAGCAAGAGAGGAGTAGTTAGTTTTAGTTTTTCTAGCAATGTATGTCGTTTTATAATTCCTTAGTCTAAATCAGATTTATAGTTGTATTTTCAAGTTCTGTTGTACTCAAGTAAACCTTTTCAGTGTATTTTTAACTTGATTCAAGTATTAATTTCAGTTTATGTTCAATTTCCATCATTATTGTTAACTGTTGAAAGTTCAAGTTTCAAACTCATTTGTCAAAACTTTAAGCAACTCAATTTCAATTTCAAACAAGCTCATATAAGCTCTTAATAGCTTTCTGTAAGCCTCTAATCAAGTTTTAAGCAAAATTGAAACTTGGTCAACAAAAAGTCAAAATGGATCAAAGGTGATGCAGAAAGGAAATGGGTTAAAGCAGATATGGAAATGGGTTGAATTATAGCTTATTGGATTGGGTTTGATAGATTAGTGGTACTTGGTTCACATTTTGCTAGCCATTGTGGCTTTGGACATTTGTAAGTCAAGTTCAAGCTCATTTCTTTGCATAATCTGTTTTAGTGGTTAACAATAGTTGTAACCTGTTTCAATAGTAATATTTAGGTTAATTAAAGTTAGTTTGATCATAACAATAAGTTGAATCATTGTTTAGATCAGTTTTACTTGTTAATTAGTATAATAAGGAGTGTTTGGTTCTGCTTATATTTCTGTCTTTTAAGCTTATGCAGTTGTTCATTTCTATTAGCTCATGTTTGTTAAGTAAAATTGAACTCATTTGAGTCAAAAGATTGGGTCTGTAAAGCTAGAAGTCAAATTTTCCTTTGAATCCATCTCACTGTCAACTGTTGTAATTTTTGGAAGTGCAGACCCTTGATTTGTGTTTAGAATCATCAAACATTGCTTGCAGTGTCTTTAGTTTATCATATAACATTAATCTCAGTCACAAAAATTGGATTCAAAGTTCAAATTGGTCAAACTTCATCACTTTTGTCAAAAGTCAAATTGTGTAAACCTGTTTTAGGCTCAACTAGACAGAATTTTCATGGACTCATTATTGGGTCATCTTTAGTGAAATTTGTTGCTTTAAAATCTTCTACTGGTCTAATTGCTTATAGTGATTTTTGTGGAATTTTGCTAATTTTTTATGAGTCTTATAATCACTGTTCAAAATGGCCAATATGCCCTGCTCCACTGATCTGTTTGTGAACTGAGTTTTCTCAGTTTTGTCTAGAGTTGCACAGGGCTCATTTGAGCTCACCCAGGTCTGCTTTTTGGTACACTTGGTCTCACCCAGGTCTTTTCCAAGTCCTAATTCATAGTTTTCAGTTTGAGCTTATTTATAAGCCTGTGCTTGTGCTTAAAGTAAGCACTCAGAAATCTGTTTTGAGCAAAAATCTCAATTCATCAAATCTTGATATTCAGCATTCCAGAGGTTATAGATTGTTGTTACTTGTTGCTTTTGAGTTCCTTTAGCATATCTAAGCTTCTGTCAACAGTTGGTAGCTTGTTTTCTCCATTTGCTTATTTAAGTGCTTATTTCAATAAGCACTTACACATCAGTTCCATAATTCCACACATAAGCACTGGTTTTTATATTTTTCCTTTATTCCTCATATTATTTTAGAATTTTCCTGAAATTTTCAGATTTTTCTAAGTTGATTTGCTATTTTTCTTAATTTAAAATAGTTTTTAAGCATTTTTAATTAGGATTTAATACAAAAAATTCAGAAAAGGTTCAAAAAATTAAGTTTTCATTTTTCTTAGATTTAGATAAATATAAAAAGTAAAAAAAGTAATTTTCCAGATTTTTCATAGTTCATTTTGTAATTTTTAGTAATTTAATTAGTTTTTAATAGTTTAAAATTCCTAGAAAATAGAAAAATAATCAGAAAAATACAAAAATAGTTTTGAAAATTCTAGTTTGTTATTTTAGACTTTTCTAAGTCTTAATTTTATTTATCTAGCTTTATTTCCAAATTTCTTGTATTTTAGGTAATTATTTAATAGTTAAAAATAGTTTTTAATTAATAATAATTAATTAAATAGTTATAAAAATAATTTTCTTTTTCTATAAATTTTCTTTTATCATTAGGATTGTAAAAATGTACTTTTCATATTTTTAGGATTTATATTGTGTAAGTTTCACTTTTTATTTTGTACGTTTACGTATATTTTATTTAAACGTAAGTTTTAAGTTTTAAGTTTTAAACGTTCATCACTTTAAATATAGTGATAGCGTTTATTTAATAGATTTTATCTTTTTAACTTTCTTTAATTTGCATTTAAGCCCCTGTAATTTGTTGGCTTTTTCCTTAGTTATAATCATTCTCAAATCCCTTTTTCCGTTCAAATCTCCCGATCACTATACGTTCGATAATCCATTGCATAGCTCGCTGGGACATAACGACCCGGGGAAACACTATACTCCTCAGATCTTCATTGCATTCGTGCTTAAGCAGTTTTAAGCTGGTTACGGTCCGCCATTCACAAGTGGCGGGCTTGTGTGATTTAGCTTGACTGTTTGGCACGCATCACCAACCTACAAAATAACAGAAAAAATAGCATAAATATGAGAATAGGTTCAAATTGAGTTAACTAAGAGTAAATAATCTCATTGCAAGTAAACAGAAATAATAGCATAAGTATTACCTTGGGTTTTTGCATCCTCCAATGAGTGTCAGCATCATGTATGGGAAATTTTTTAACTTTAGACTCGACAATCGTGAATGGATCAGTCATATCATCACCACCATTTCTCAGTTGTCTGAGTAAATCATCCATGAATTCTTCGTGCTCAATAACAGTTTCACTATCACCAACTCTATATACCCTCTTTTGCCTCATCCCACTAGAACTACCTTCCTTTTCAGCATGTGTTTGTTTCTTTGTAACCTTAGGTCCCTTCTTTGATTCAGTTCTTCGCTTCCTAAGTTCTCGCAGCTCATCTTCACCTTCTGATAAGTAGTCAACAGACTTATCTGAGTACCCGCTATCACTATCGCTATACAAACTATAGTTAATGCCTAGTGATGCATCACTTTCACTATCTGTATCGCTTTGCATAACAGATGGGTTATCGTTTTCTTGAATAACTATCCCCTTATTCCTACGAGCAGGTAATTTAGCAGGACGGTGTTGTTCTACCATTATATGTTTGCCCTTATCCACGGCTTTCTTAACTGTATTAGCATCATTACTGACTGGACTTTTACCCCTATCAAACAACTTGCGCTTAATACTAGGGTTTGGGTTGGCCTTTTTCCTCAACAACTTACGCTTAGCAATAGGGCTGACAACTAGATTCCTAAGAGGGATATCCTCTTCATCATCCACACTGTTCAATACAACCTCATCATCTACCACATTGTTCAATACAACCTCATCATCTACCACATTTTCCACAACTACTTTCTGTTTAGGCGTTCTTAACTTTTTTAGTGTATATCGTGTTCGCGCATCTTCTTCAGCCCATGCAATAAGCTCATCTACATTCATATTAGAAGCATCTTTCACCATAATTTCATGAATCCTCAACCTAGATGTATCCCCATCCCCAAATTGTTCCATGTTAAGATTTTTAAAATAAAACTCATCCAAGTTTTGGTGAACATGAGTCATGTATATGTTTAACTTATCATATGAATAAGCATATTCATACATTGGAGCAACATTAGTATCAGTTTCTACGATTTTCAATCCTATTTCTAGTTCACATTGTGGTAAGCAAAAATACAAACCAGTAAATCCTATATGGTCTGTCTTTTCCTTCAGATGCTCACACATACTTTTATAGTCTAATTTCCTATCCTTATACAACTTCCATTCATAAACAAAACAAAGCCGTTTTCATACCTAAGTGGAAGAAAATAAAAAACACCATCGTGGTGAACATCAAACCACAACGCATCAGACCCAGATGGTGCCATCCTGTAAAAAAAATTAAAGGGCAAAAGGTATAAAAATTAATTTTTGGCATGCAAAACCCTAATCCGTACACTATAATAAACCTTAAATACAAACAAAATATAAAGGGGAGAAAGAGAATATAACAAATGGTATCTTATGCACCAATCAATTTCAGTAATTTATTGAAAACGACAATCAATTGTTAAGGTTTTAAAATTAGGGTTTGGTCAGGTGGAAAGGGGAAAAGTGAGAGAGAAACGAAGGTGTGTGATTAAAGTATGTGGTCCAATTCCAAGCAAAGAATGTTATTGTTTTTTTTTTTGTGCCCACTTGGAAATAATAGCGTGGATATAATTACACACGTGGAATTATTTTTAAACGCAAATGGTTCTTGCAACCGGCAACTGACCAAAACCAGTGATTGGATACACACAACTAACGGATTTTGTAACTTTATTGACGGAACGAAAAAAAAGCTACATACAATAAGAAAAAATGGTAAGTCGACTAAATTTTCAAGTAATTTGCACTTTCTAAATGGGACCTATCAAATTTGTTTATCTATACAAATACGATGAAAGCATTGTATGCATATATTACAATGTGAACAGCCTTTCAACATATTTGAAATGTTCCTCTTTTTTTAATTGACAGCTTTGATATATAATCAGCTTGAACCTGCTCATTTATAAGTAAAAACGTTGAAATTGCAATTTAAAGACAAGAGGAACACAAGCTAGTCACAACCACGGGATACGATGTATGAGTTCCAATAAAAATGATGGGTCAAGACAATCCAGGTATTCACACAGTCGCCGTTTATTGTCTCCTCAAATCAACAATCGAATGGAAGTTAAATAATAAAAACCAATAAAGAAAACCAACATGCCATGCTACAGAAAAGAGAACAAAGCATTTGGCATTCTAATGACATCTAAACACTACTCAACTTTTACAACCTGCAATAAACATCATCACAAACAGTTTATTACCAAGTTCTTGAAGCTCAGCTACTCATGGTCTTGATCAAATATCGACTGTCATTGAAATTGCGGGTGAGTCACCGAGGTCAGAGTTTTCGCTCCTCTTTGTGCAGATATAAATGAAATGAGAATCAGGATCTTCTAAAACATAATCAGCAGGAAGCAGGCCCTTCTCGGTTGTAGGAACAGGTGACATATACGATTTAGGAGAAGAGCTAGAACCTGCCGGCCTTTGGAAACCAGGTCGTGCTGCACAAGAAAAAAATTGTGTACTAAAGGATTGAGTTTAAGAGTTCTTGAGA
>OU343218.1:243812098-243932475 GCA_910596185.1 Chrysanthemum makinoi
GGTTAAATGCACGTGAGGAAAGAGCTGCGACTTTTGAATTGATCCACCAAGATAGACAATCCCCTCATGAGACACGGTTACGCTGTATAAGTTAAAGAGTTACATTGTCGACTTTAGGTGACAACTATCTCTAATAACTACCTTGAAGGTGTAGACAAACCTTGGAAGGTTGTCAAACCCGCCAGAGTTCATGTCTATCAAAAGTTTCTCGATGGTACATTCTACTGCATAAAGTCCTTTATGACACGCTTACATCACTAGCTTAACTAGCTTGAAATTATTACCCGCCCAGACAAGTCTTTTTTCAGTTACCAATGCTTAGTACCGGCCAATTCGCTGGTTAAGTCCGAGGTACTACTTCATTTGCATTTGTACAACATATTTCTTATCACACAATTTTCTACCCCTCAAAAATGGCATATTAAAGTGTTATTTTTGAAACGTTTGAGAATAAATATGACCATTTCGAAAGGTTAAGGAAGAATGACCACTGTGAACAATTTGTGAACAAAGTTTCAAATACTCCCCTCAACAAGTGATATAAACGGTTGAGGTTTTGAAAGTCTTAAGGAAAGTATTCTTGTTCTTTGAGCAAAACCTTTGAAAAATGTAAGGTTTGATAAGTTTTACTCAAAAGTAAGAAGCTTTCGCTCCTTTTATAAGGATTGTGGCAATCAAGCCGCACTACGTGGTCCTTTCTTGACAATTACGGGTTGTACACTGCTATGTGTGCAAAGCCAGACATATTAAATCATACATCCAAAAATATGAAGGAAACAATCAAGGGGTACCGTGAAGTGCGTGATGTTCCTGTGAGGCAAGTGGTACGCTGAAAGCCGGTGATGTTTCTCCGGTCGCCTCACCAACATAGCTCTCCAATCGCCTGAACCGACCTTCCAACAACCGCTCATCAATCATGGTGATGATCCTTCTCACATCCCTCCTTTCCCGAATTCCAAATACACGAGACCCAACTTCAGCGTGATATCCTTCAACCTGTATGCTAATCCGCCCCTAACCAGCCTTCAAAGTATGATCCCCAATTTCTAAGATCACTACACGCCATTAAGCAGCTTTGAAGTTCACCGCGTAAACAACTCCGAAAGGTTTGCCGATGAGCGTATATTGAGTGTAGCCGATTGAGATCAAAGAGTAAGCATTGAGGAGTGGGTCGACACGCGCCGGATAAGATTCAACAGCCATCCGATATCTTCAACACGATCTTTGATCACAATGCGTCTAATGAAGATGAGAACTGACTTGATAAATTCACGCTGAACTTCAGTCGAGAATTGTCTCATACGCACCGCACTGGCGTACATGTCTTCATGTCGCTTGAGGGACAAAGTTCTCGAGAATCCATAGTCCTGTTCATCTTGTCGCTTGACTATGATATTCTTTAAGAATGTGTAGTCCCACTTAGACTTGAGATCAATGTGTTTGATGGCCACGCTGTCCTTAGAACTATATACCGCATGTTGAGACTTCAACCATGCATAGTAGATTCTTCGGCGCTCGTGCCAATGATGAATCCCATACAATGCATCTTGGTCGATGCTTGCACGCTGTCAAAAACAAGTGATTTACGCTCCTCGATAGCTGCGCAGCTTTGAGTAAATAGCCGGAATGGAAGAGTCAATGATGTAGCGTATTTTCGCAACCATCACCGCTGTAAGAGAAAATCCGTGTCTCTCATAAAGAAGTATCAAGGGAATCCGTGGTTCGGTCTGTTTGGCCAATGGTCGGTAGGGGTTTGGTCCAATCGGTGTAGTATGGAGGGTTGTCCCTTTGTGTGAAGTCAATGTTTGCTTCCGAATTGAGCCAATCCATGTCGTTAGACATAGCTCAGCCGATCAAGATGATATTCGACCTCAGCCAGAGCTGTCTTTAAGAAGTTGGAATGCTTCATTCTTGATTCGCCAACTCGATTTCGCCATTTTCTTCACATGGAACTTTTCTTGCAAAAGTTTTGGGCTCCAATGTAGAACCGCTTCACCAATTCTTGACCTTCATCGTAGTAGGAGTTTGATTGACAAGTGTGGAGAACCATTCAAACTTTTCGGGTTTTATCGTTATCTAGCCAGCGAGACTTAATTCCAGTCGAAGTCAGTCTTCTTCTTTGGAAGGCCTTGATGATGATACGGGTTTCTGCGACTTGTTTGGGTGAGGTGGGTTGTTGTTTCCGGGGCTCAGGACCTTCATCCACCACCCAGATACTCAAAGTAATCACCGCTTTATGAGTCGTGGGTGGGTAACTCGGAATCATCCCGAGGTTTACTCAAGAGAAGACCGAGGTGGAGGAGACTTTGCTGGAGAAGAAGTTGCAGGGAGGAGGTGGCATAGAGGTAGATTTACCGCATCGCTTCTCGACGCTTAGGTGCGTAATCCTTATCCTTATCATCGCCATCTCTTGGTCGTTGGTTGATCGGCCGACTTGCATGATGATCCGAGTTGAAAATCAAGTAGATTTTCGAAAAATTTAGCTTCATCCGGCGCAAACGCTCCGACGCTTACATTTGTATCACAAGTTTAGCGATTAACCGCATTCAGAGATCGCCTTCTTTGGCCATTGTATTTTTAACCAATGCTACGATGTTGGGTGAGTTGTCCGAAAATATTTCTTAGTCACACCGGGACGTTGTCGAAGAAACTTGTGAGTATGATCTCTCACGCTCTTCTTTCCAGCCTTTGGACTTTAGGAATCATATCCTCAAGGTACTTGTTAGTGTAACCTTCGATCATTTCGCTCGCCAGCCTCTTTACGATGACTCTTCATGAACCTTCAACAAATTCCTTTCTTCCTCCATCTTGTCATGCTCGTCATACATATGTCGTATGTGATCAAAGAAAGAAATTTAGCTTTTGTAGAGCACGTTTTCCGACTTGTTTGACGCCTTTGTAATCCGCTTATGAGCTTGAGAAATCCAAGATATTTTCTTTTGATTTGGATGATGATTTTGTTGATCTTTTGATGGTGGTGGTGATGAGTGAGATGAAGAATCTGATGAGGAGGGGACATGAGGAGATTCGGGGTCCTTGGAGGTGCGTAAGTATCCTCCTTGGAACGAAGTTGGATCCTGAGAAGAAAGTCATCATAATCTTCTTCGCCATCATGTCCGATTTAGCCTTTTCTTCCGCTCCTGCTCCTTAGCTTCTTCACGCTTTCTCGCTCTTATTCTTTCTCGTTCCTCAATGTTAAGATCAAGAGACTCTTCACAAGCTTGTTGTTGCACAAGAGTGGTGGCACCGCATCCCTTATCGTTGATTAACCGCATCAGACCGGTGAAGAGTGGACAAGACCACTCGATCCTCCAGGGCCACCCATTTGATCTTTTGCAAATTCTTCAGCTTTTTGAATTTGTCTAACTAATTTAAACTTCTTCCTGAGGATTGATCCGAGTTTTCTTCTTCTTCTTCTCGTGAGCTTTCATCATAGACTCAAGCACGAGTCTTTCCTTTCCATGTTCACTATTGGACTTGTAGGTTTAGTCAGCGGAGGAGGGATACGTTGCGCATCTGAGAAGGTAATCTCTTCATCTGCTTCAAGCCTTCGAGCCTTTAGGCACAAGCTTTCTTTTGCGGTTCGGGTTTGGGAATTGGGATGGGTTGCCTTCCTTAGATGGAACAATCTTGAAGGAGGGTTCCTCTTGGGAACTTCCTTTGACTCACAAGACTTGCCGCACTTCTCGCACTTCTTTTGGTTCTTCCGTACCTTAAGATTTTTCGTCGAGATGACCAACTTTGCCTTGTCCGACCGCCTGCATACCTTTTGCACGCTTCGAGCTTTCTCGACATCTTCAGAAGGAAATCCGCAGCACAAGACCCTTGTTTCTTTGTAGACGCTTCCTTGATTCTCGATAGATAGAATGGGTTCCACAACATGTCGTGATTGTCGGGGTCATTGAGCCCTTGGGAATGTCGATGAAGTCCAAGTGCTCTATGGATCAACAATTTAGTATATCTGATGTAGGGAATCTTTGAGCCAAGTTTGTTGAGAAATGACATCATGTCATCCCAAATCGCTTCGAATGGATGCTGTGTTTCTTGTTGACCAATGCCCGTATTTGCGTTCCATGAGCTTAGGGTGCTCATAGCCGCCACGACCCGTAAACAGAACTTGGTGATGATCATGTAGAGAGTTCTCCGTGGTTGAGGAATACTCTTAAGCTCTACGTGAGAATGCTTGGTGATTATTCCCGTAGCCTCGCCATAACCTATATTGATTAAGAATTGGAGAGTGAGCTCTTCAAACAGTGTGGCATATAGTTTGGTTGGATCGACATCAGGAATTAGGAGAACAGACCTTAAGTCTGCAGGTGTAATGGTGACTTGTTTGTGATTCAGAGTCACCGTCACACGCAGCTTGTCCTTTCGACCTTTCCATAGTGTTCGTAACCTGGATGTAGATCTCGTGAACGCTTGCGAGTGTGGCATTCCCATACGGATGAGTCCTCTAATGTCAATAGCAATTAAACATGAAGATCAAGAGCGTGAGGTGTCAAAGTCAACACGGAGATTATTCTTTCCTATCTTCATTGATAGCATGAGGATAGATATCAAGAATGGAGAGAACTTCGTGTGCATCCATATTCATTTGTTCACCATGTCGTGATCTAAAAAAACATTAGCCAAAAGAACCAACATATCGAAAGACATAATGTTAGTCAACAAGGTCTTATTGTCTTAGTTATTGAATGTACAGTGTCAATGATTGTTACGAGTCCTAAGTCACTTGTATATTCAATAGTCCAATGCCGTCGTGAAATGTTTCGTGAGTTAGTTAACTTTAAGTTTTAAAGTTTATTTTATCACTTATTGTTCACAACATATCAAACGATTTCAATTTATTAGTGACATTTTAGGATTCGTGATGATATGATTAGTTTATTTACAAGTTTGTACACGTAATTCATAACTAAGGTATGATCTCGCTTATGCGTAGGATTGGTAAAGTTATGCGTAGACAGGAATGATATGGCGCGTAGAGCGTAAACTTACGCTGCAAGAAGTGTTACGCGTGAGGGAAAAGGGGTGACCTTATGCGTAGAGCTTACGCGTAGGCATATAAACTACCGTGAAGAGTTGACCTTATGCGTAGAGGTCATCAAGCACGCATATCTGCGATGTAGTCCCATATGTAGAACCTTATGCGAAGCTACGCAGAAGACAAATCACGCATAACAAGCTACGCGTAAGGTGATCCTTATGCGTGGATTAACAACAACCTTGATTCTGAATATTACGTGTTGCAAGCCCTGAAATAAGCATCATATCATCAAATTAACACATAACATTCATTTTATGACAAATCAAAACACATTTGGACAGCTTAACAAGCATACAGAGAATCATACACGCGTAGTCTAAACCCTAAATCTACGCTGTAGATGAGATCTAGCCATGGAATATGCACCAAAGTTTTTTCGTGAAGAGATGTTGTGAGAGTATGTAGACCAAGTTTTAACATTTTAAAAGTGAATCAAAAATACCCAATTTATGAACCATTAAACCCTAATTCTAATTCTCAATCAATACCTATGTTTCGGGTGGTTATAAGGCATGGATATCAATTCAACATCATCACATAACATAACATTTTGACCAAAACACTTCACATTCAAAACCCAAATCAACTACATAAACCCAAGCCAAAACCTTTAATTCTGGGTATGTTTAGGTGGATGAAATTGTGGTATATTGATGTTGATTTGACACAATGTTTTTAACCACAAACACCCATTTGATCATGTGTTCATACGCATATGCGTAAGAACACTAAATCAAGCGAGCAAGTTTATCCTACCTGGTTTTTGTATAAGAATTCAAAACCTATGTTTGTAAAACACCAAGATCATAAAACCACTGATGATCAAAACACAAAAATCTTGAATGAATCTTAGGCGAGGATGTAGGTTTGTTATAATGTGAAGAGAAAGTTAGGTGGGAGGTTGTTTTATTAAAATAACTTTAGTTTTGACAGCTTTTGGTCCCTCCACCTTTTTTCCTTTTTCATCCAAAGCCTTTTAACTTCCATTTTGGTTACCAATCAAAGATTTTGAAAGAAACTTGATCGACACCCCTCGACTTGAGAAAATAATGAAAGGTTATTAATTTAAAGTCCGGAGTGTCTTTGAACCAAGAAATGTACCACCATTTGTAAAAGAATCAACCGAGATATGATAACATGCAAGTACAATGATGTTTTGAAACAGCATTAGATTATTTTCTCCCCCTCAACACTTGATCGAAAAATACTGAATTTTGAAAGATTAAAGTGTTGACGGAAGAAATGTACTTGCAATGTTGAAAGAAATATAGATTAGAAGAATATTTTTGTTGTTTTATCAGATTTTATATTTTTGTATTTTGTTTTTGAAAAGATATTTACAAGATGGTGTGTTGATGTTTAAGACTGCTTTAGGAGGTCATCCAATTCCTCTTGAGTCAAACACCTCATACCAATCCCGTGGACCAACTCATTAAACCTAGCGGGAGGCAAGGCTTTGGTGAGAAGATCGCCAATTGGTATTCTGCACCAAAATATAATTCAATGACTCGCTCCACGTGATCCTTGATGAAATGATATCAAGATCGATGTGCTTTGATTTCGAAGTGTCTGAAGCAGTAACGAGATTGCAATGATCCCATTGTCGTAATACATCGGATTCTCACAAATACGTAACCATAGTCTTTGAGTTGTGTTCTCATCCATATGACTTGAGCACAACACGCGGACATGGCTACATATTCTGCCGATGACAATGATGTACAATCCTCGCTTCTTCGATTGCCATGACACCGCTTTATCACCAAGAAATTGTAAAGCCCCGGGTGCTTTTCCGTGAGTCTAAGCATCCCGCGCGGGTCAGCGCCCCAAAAGCGATTAGTTTCAAAACCGTAATCCTTCTGGATACCGGATCCCCAAGTTAATGGTTCCCTTTATGTATCTATTCTTTTAGCCTCTAGAGGTGGGTTTCAGTTGGTCGCGACCGATAACGGGAGCATAGATAAACGGCAAAAGACAATATCAAGTCATAGTCGTTAGATACATTCCAATAATACTACGGTATGTAGGTCCACCAATTTCCTATGTAAATCAGCATCTAGCTTCTTGGTATGAGCCATTGGTGTGGCATAGGTGTCACATGTTTTCATTCCAAATTTGTTTAACAATTCAAGGGCATATTTGGACTGACTCAAGAAAATACCACGGGTGATTGATGAACTTGCAGTCCGAGAAAGAATGTAAGTTCACCCATCATGGACATTTCAAAATTTTCTTCATTAGTTTTGCAAATATTGAAAACTTTTTATGTGTAAAAATGATGTCATCCACGTAAATTTGAACAATTAAGATATGTGCCCCGTGATATTGTATAAAAGAGTTGGGTCAACCGAACCTTTGGTGAAATTATTAGCAATGAGGAAAGATGATAGCTTATCGCACCATGCCCGAGGAGCTTGTTTGAGACCATACAGAGCTTTGTTCAGTTTGTAGACATGGTTCGAAACTCGGATCAACGAATCCATCCGGTTATCGACATAAACCTTCTTTAAGTTGTCCTTTGAGAAACGCAGTTTTGACATCCATCTGATAGACCGTTATATTCATATGAGCCGCAAACGCTAGAAATATCCGAATGACCCTCAAGACGAGCAACCGAGCAAAAGATTCTTCAAAGTCAATCCTCTTCCTCGACGATAACCCTTAGCCACCGACGTGACTTATTCCTTAACATTTCCTTCAAAGATCCAATTTGTTTTTCCAAATCCATTTGAGACCAATGACGTAACTCTCGTTGGTCTTTCAACCATTTCCCATACTTCAAGACGCTTGAATTGGTTGAGTTCTTCTTGCATGGATTCAATCCAGTTGTCTTTTGTCATTGCGCCTTTGATGTTTTAGGTTCTGACAAGGGCGTGAGTGCATAAATGCAATGTTCACCGTCTCTGTGAAGACGCTTTCTCGTAAACGACCGTTGACGGTTGCCAATAATGTTTTCTAGAGGATGGTCTTTCGTCCATCTATGTGTGGAGGGTTGATGTTGGTATACATTGTGCGATTCTGAGGATTCAAATGGTTTGTTGAAGATTCCGCGACATCCGGTGCGCCAGCCTCATTAGCAAACGGTTGAAGAACGATTTGGATCAAAAATCAGCAGTGGGGGTACTTCATTCGAATATCATCACCGGTTCATCATTGTTGGAAGCGTGTTCAACTCTGTGTTGGAGTCAATCGTGTAGGTGCATCTTCAACAAGAGTTGTTGTAGGTGTGTATCGTATAGGAATATTATCGTGTTGTGCAAATGGAAATGCCGATACACCGAGCACGTTCATCAATATCGCCACGAACGTGGAGCAAATAACCTTTCCATTTGTTGACGAAGTTAGCCGAGGGCTTTCTTCAAATGATGATGGGGTTGAGGGAAGTTTAAACGGTTGCTGACCGTTCTAAGTCATATACCGTAAGCCATTTCCGTGAGTTCATCGATGAGCATGAATCGCCTACCACCTTTGTCGACGATTCAGATTCGAAACCTTTAGAATTATCGTGATCCAATAAAGACTCAAATATCAGCTTTGGCTTTGAGCTTTCCAAAATCATCACGATCATTATTCTGATAGCAAAGAGATCCAAATACATGAAAGTGTTTGAGATTCGGTTTTTAGTTGTGGACAAGCTCAAAAGGTGTTTTGTTGTGACGCTTGTGATCATAGAACGGTTTTGAGTATAGCATGCAAGAGATACCGCCCATAAGTAACTGAAGTTTAGCATTATTAACACGCTCACCACTAACGCCTTTCAAACTCCGCTGTGTGTACGCATAGATGTTTGATGTCAATTCCACTTTCTCATAGAATTCACAAGGGTTTTGTTAAATTCAGTTCCTTTGTCCGTTCCGATGATTCTCCGACTTGTCAAGTGAGTGAACCTGTATTTTGTGTAGAAAGGTGATGATCATTTGTGGAGCTTCATTTGCCACGAAGAAAGTAGACCCAAGTCCATCGAGAGTAGTCATCAACAATTACTAAGATGTAGCTTGCCATTGATCGCTTAAAACGATCGGGCCACACAAATCCATGAAGAAGATGAAGCACATGCTTCTGGTTCCACCTTTGAAGGAAAATGAGCACGGTGCTTTTCCTTGTTCACAAGCTGTGCAAAGGTGATCTTTTGAATACCGGAATCGTGGGAGTCCTTCAACTAGTTTGTGTCGAACAAGGTTGGTGATGGTTTGAAAGTTTAGATGTGAGAGACGACGCTATAGCTGATTTTGTTGATGTTGCCTTAGAAAGTAAGCAAATGGGAGAGGAAGCAACTATGTCTTGCATAGAGATAGTGTAGAGACTAGAATTACGCTGTTTACATAAGGTCATTTCCTTGTAGATCACTTAATGAAACAAGTTTTCTCCCTAAAGCAACCTCCAAATCTCCATCACAAAATTGACCCTATCGAAAACAGATTGTGACCAGGCCTTCCACATAGTAAACCCTCGCTAATTGAGCCATTGACATATTCCTGTAGCCCATGATAGCCGCTAAGTGATCATTCCGAACCTCGACAAAGCAAGCAATGAACTTTGCAATAAAGTTTGATGTTTTAAGATTTCCTGTCGTGCCCGGAACATCCGCTATCAACAACAGAGAATGATCTCAGATCACCACCACATTTGCACTACTGGATGGAATAGAAGTAGATGTGGAACCCGAATGTTAGAGGGTTCCAAGCGTATAGTAGATATACAACATCAATAGCTTTAGGTATCCTTAAACTAGTGTGTTATATAACCATTCCTGCCATCTATAACTACTCTTTGCTTTAGTCTTAGTGAATTCACTAGGTGGTACTACATTCCTAGGAGGTGAAACTGGAGCTACGGGACAGCAATGGTTGCCTTAGAATCTAAAGATGGCGGTCTACCGCACAGACTTAGAAAGATTAAGGCCTAGAGGTATTCCTTCTTAGGATTCCTTAAACGAGATTATAGCTTTAGCAACACATTTATCACCTGAATTCATTTTTCCCAATAACACAAGGTGCATCAGACTCAATATCAAAAGTACTTAACGGTTTAGCATTCGTTACATCACTATTTCTATTACATTTGCTAGACGCAATATCTATAGTGGAGGCAACGGGTGTCTTATTCAGAGTCCTAGGGTGTTCTTCTACTTTAGCATTCTTGATTGATCTTTTCTTAGGTCGCAACTTCCTATTCTTTGATTGAGTGCTCCTAGGCTCGTAGCGCTTGAAAGGCTCAACTATTCTGCCGTAGATACACCAGCTACTTGGAGAGATTTAGGTGCATGAAAATACAGGGCTAATTCTTAATGATTGTTAGCTGAAGTTGTTCATACTTTCCTAACATTCTCTTAACTGATGATAGTGTGAATCATCTTGATTTTCGCATCAACATTTCCAAAGAAAATGCATAACTTCTTTAGTGTGTGCAAGATAATGATCAAGTTCATTTGATGCTTCATCACGAGTCTTTTGAGTAAATCAAATATGACACCATATTCCTTTTTAACTTTTACAAGTTCTTGTTCATATTTTGAGATTTGACACTTAAAAGCCACGTTTTGATCATCCAGTTGCTCAATTTTAGAATCGGATTTTGCACGAATCGGTTGATTTTGTGTTGAAAAGCAAGTTGTTGATCGTGAATATCTTTTGACACCAATTAAGACGACGTATTGCATTTGAAAGTTCGTTTGACAATCGCTTGTTTTCAACTTAAGTATGACTCGACCAAGCACATTATCGTGTTCTCAACATTTACCACGATAAAATAAATATCGCAGAGATATTATCAAATGCATATGACAAAGAATTCAATAACACAACATTTTGAACATCACAATGAATACATTCCAAGAGTCGATCAACATCTTTCAAACATTTTCTTTTTACGTTTAGTGTTTGAAATAGATGTTTCTGTTTTCTAGAAAACGTTTTTCATGACCCCAAGTTCCTTATGAAAATCCTTTTCCCAGTAATGCACAACTTTTCAAGTTTTAACATTAGGTGATTTTTAAAAATGTCTCTTTGTTCTCGCGAAAGGTATTGAAAATGTTCAACTTTGATTTCAGATCGATATTCTATCTCATGTTGTAAAATTTGAGGTCAGCCATGAAAATGTCAAAATATCGAAGAATTTTTCGATTTTCGTGTTGTGTGAGCCACTAATGGAAGGTAAAGTAAGTTTGTGCAAATCTTGGGATTAACAATAGAACTCGTGTTCTATGATAACTCTTGGTGTGTTAGAAGAATCCGTTGGATTTAAAGTGACCGCTTTGGAATAATTAAAAGGTTTGTTGTAAACAACAGCTTTTAATTTTGATCGACTCTCGCCTTCTCAGATCTAATTCCTCTTGACGATGATATTCAACAACATTCATAACAGAATTATCAATTTTATATTCTCGCACTGGAAACTTCGTGATTTGGTTTGAATGTTTGGTTGAAAGCTTAGGTTTGTAATCGAGAAGATTCGGTCCATATCCATTGGATTTGGTTTTAAAGTAAACTTTTCAATGGTCTGGACCGACTCGCCATGTTTATAAACAACACTTTTAAACTCTTTAAGTTTGTTTTGCAAGCCGATGATTTCTTCAAGATGATCATCTATTCGCTTCGTTGAATGCTTTTTGTATGCAGAGAACTGTTTTTGACAAGTTAACAACTCAATCCTTAGCTTTTGATTTTCCAAGGTGAGCGCTAATTTGCTTTTTATGTTCATGTTTCAGCTTGTTCTATTTCGCACAACAAAGCATTCTTTCAAGCGATCAGATCTTGATTCTTAAATATTTTTCATTTTGATAAGATTTGGCAAAGGCTTCAAAACCGGTTAATGCTTTTCTTGAGTTTTGAAAAAGTTGAGTTGCTTTTGTAAACATTCAAAATCCTTGTTAAAGTGCATTTTTACTTTTCAAGTCCCGATAATGCACACACATTCTTCCACTATGGTTTGTTGGTCTTTATTAAACGCATAAAATCTGGATGAGGCAAAGTTCGGCATTCAACGTGAGTCACAACATGATCATTACTTTGATCCTCAAGTATAACCACGGAGTCAATTTGATTATCAAGGGAAACCGTTGGTCATCTTGATCGTCAAATATAACTACGGGGTCTAGTTGAAAATCGCCTAATGAGATGTGGATGACTCATTTTGAACATTCCGAGCCTTGCCGGATTCGTGATGTTGGCGAGATATGAGATCGTGAGATAAATATGGTTTGTTCTGCACCGAGACAAGCCATCAAGGTCATACACCGGGCCTCAGGTCACCTATGTGTAACCGCATATTAGCCATCAACATAACAACTGCGATTGGCCCTCAAGTAAGTCTCCATATCATCATTCGAAAGCCGCAAGATTTGCCATAAAGCTCGTTCTTGTCCGTGAGAGTTCCACCAGCCTTCATCCTTAAGAGCCAAAAAAGAAGAGCTTTGAAATAAGCACCGCCTCTAGTCCTTGGTTGGGCATGCATTAGCTGTGTGTCCCTTCTCACAGCTTGTAGCATCAAGACCATTCAACCCATTGGTGAGCATTTCCCGTTCCACCATCGAGCTCGATTGTTATTCTACGATTAAACCCTTGACCACCGCCCATTTGACTCCACCATAACCACGATTCAACTTCAACTCGTCCATTGTTCACAACAAGCTTGATTCCTTGTATTAGATGAGGAACTTAATGCATTGTTGGATTTGTTGGTATAACGGCTAAAGGCATTAGCAATCATAGCAAAACTTGCTTGCAAAGAGCCAAATCCATCGATTTTCCTCATTCTCGCTTCACCGACAAATGCTTGAGCATTGTTGTTGTATGGAACCAATTGAGTTTGCCGGTGATTGAGTTTTGAAGCGATTCCATGTGTGTGATTGAAGCCTTGGTTGAGTTGCCGGTTGAGAGAATAATCGCTTTGAGCATATAAGCAGTGTTGTTGATACCTTCCATGGAGCAATTTGGCATTCGGAGAATCCTTTTTCCCGACAACTTCCTTTCATGAGGTTTCAAGTAATCGCATTAACAATCCGTAGGTAGACTAATGCATGTTTTTCGCTTGACAGAGAAAAATGACATACTTCTCCCATTCGTGACCAAGACTACTTTAGGAACTTAGTATTCAATCGCAATTCTGGCATGATGATGTTGGTTTATCCAAATCACATGATGTCTCAAAATCGTGGTGATGAGGGGCGACTCTAGTGTTTCCGTACCAATCATGAAGCATCAAGCCAAGTAAATTTTTTTGGATTCTAAACACGATATAGTAATCCATAAATGGACCTTCTAAGATAACCTTCTTTAAGAACTTTCCATGTGGCTTCTCCTTCGTGATCACTAAAACCTTAAAGAACCTTAATATCAAACCATTGATCAGAAGTTTCCTATGAGCATTGGAGGTCTATCAAGTGATCCAAACCTCATGAATTGATTGTTGGTCGCTAAAGCTTCACACATCTATGCAAACCAAGTGGGTTCCTTCATAGTGTTCCTTGATGGATGTTGATTGAATCACTTGTGTAACGGTTGAACTTAAGACTTGGTGGTGGTTGGACCATTTGAGGTTGTGGATTTGCTGCAAGTTGTGGAGTATGTTGTTGATTAAATTGTTGTTGATAAATTGCTTGTTGTTGATTCCATTGTGATGTTGTGACTTAGTTGTTGTTGACGTTGAGGATAAGTGTAAAGGAAATAGTTAGAGTATGGTGGTTGTGACATGTTGAAAACTGGTAAAAATGGATCTTGTAGTCGAATGAAACGCCGCTGATGAAGTGTCTTTAGCGAGAAATCACACAACCAAGTAGCACTTAAGCGCAAAAACACCAAAAAGTTACGCAACAATCAAGAGTTACGCCAGAAGTTTAGCTTACGCTGCAAACGTGTTTATCACTATGCTGTAAAACGCAAGTTAGGCGTAGAAAGTTAGGCTTAGGATTCCCTATGCGTAAGATCAGGTTTACGCTAAGCATTTAATCTTGTATGATTTTCTACGCCGTAGCTTATGCTAAGCGTAAGATTGGGTTTTATCCCAAATGATCTTTTTACCAAAGGCAAAAGATATCCAAAGTCGACGTGATTTTCGTAAAATTTATCCAAAGAAAACACCTGAGTAAACCACGAAAAACTAAGATCAAACCAAGGAATAACTTACGCTGTAGTTTTAGGGTTTTACTTACGCCAGAGATTACCGTAATATTGATTTTGCCCAAAGATGTTTCTAAACCTGATTTTGCAGGATTAAATAGCTCAATATCACCAACACAAAAGTGAAACTTGATGATCCAAAAGCTTCAAAAATGTGCTTACGTAGGGAAAGCACCCTTGGTACAAAAATTCAGTATAAAACGAAGTCTACAATACAAAGTTTCAAACTTTTTGCCAAAACTTAAACTTTAACACCCAATAACCTTTAAAGTACAAGAATCTTGGATTGAAAAGTGTAAAAATGAGTTTTAAGCTGAGAAAGGTTAAAAAACGTGAACTTTATTTAGTAGACAAAAATAAAACCGCTTCACCCAACTAGATGGCTTATTGATACCAATCGTTAGGTCACTAGTTTTACAAACACAAGTTATATAGAAAAGAGATGAAGGCGGATGAACAAGTAAAATCACACCCACTCACTATAAGTGTAACTTAAGCAAAAAGAGAGTGAATGAGAGAAAAAAACTTGAACAACCAACCTTCAAAATGAAGGTTTACAAGGTATTATAGCAGGAAGCTAGGGCAACACTCCTAGTTCCTATCCTTATTGGCTCAGTCGCTTTATGGGCCTTCTACATAAGTCAACCTTAAACAAACATAAAGGCCATAATAAAGCTACTATTACATATGAAATATAAATATTCTTGAAATACAAGCTTAGGAGTGATTCCAACAATAGTCCTGTTCATCTTGTCGCTTGACTATGATATTCTTTAAGAATGTGTAGTCCCACTTAGACTTGAGATCAATGTGTTTGATGGCCACGATGTCCTTAGAACTATACACGCATGTTGAGACTTGAACCAGTTGTAGTAGATTCTTGGCGTTCGGGCCAATGATGAATCCCATACAATGCATCTTGGTCGTATGCTTGCACGCTGTCAGAAAACAAGTGATTTGCACGTTCCTCGATAGCTATGCGCTTTGAGTAAATAGTCGCTGGGAATGGAAGAGTCAATGATGTAGCGTATTTTCGCGAACCATCGCTACCGTGTAAGAGAAAATCCAGTTCTCTGTTAAAGAAGTATCGGAAGGGAATCCGTGGTTCGTCTGTTTGGCCAATGGTCGGTAGGGTTTGGTCCAATCGGTGTAGTATGGAGGGTTGTCCCTTTGTGTGAAGTCAATGTTTGCTTCGGGATTGAGCCAATCCATGTCGTTAGACATAGCTCGAGCGATGTTCTCAAGATGATATTCGACCTCGATGGCGCTTTCAGAGCTGTCTTTAAGAAGTTGGAATGCTTCATTCTTGATTCGCTTCAACTTCGATTTCGCCATTTTCTTCACATGGAACTTTTCTTGCAAAAGTTTTGCGTGCTCCAATGTAGAACCGCCTACCAATTCTTGACCTTCATCGGGTAGGAGTTTGATTGACAAGGGTGGAGAACCATTCAAACTCTTTGGTTTTATCGTCATCTAGCCATGAGACGACTCCAGGCCGAGTCGTCTTCTTCTTCTTTTTGGAAGGCCTTGATGATGATACTTGGTTTTCGCACTTGTTTGGGTGAGGTGGGTTGTTGTCGGGGCTCAAGGACCTCTTCATCGCCACCACCCGTATACTCAAAGTAATCACCGCTTTATGAGTCGGGGTGGTAACTCGGAATCGTCAGAGGTTTATCAGTAGAAGACCGAGGTGGAGGAGACATTTGTTGAGAAGAAGTTCGTGGTGGAGGAGGTGGCATAGAGGTAGATTTACCGCATCGCTTTCGACGCTTAGGTGCGTAATCCTTATCCTTATCATCGCCATCTCTTGGTCGTTGGGTTGATCACCGACTTGCATGATGATCCGAGTTGAAAATCAAGTAGATTTTCGAAAAATTTAGCTTCATCCAAGTAAACGCTCCGGATCGCTTTGACATTTGTATCACAAGTTTAGCGATTAACTTTCAGAGATCGACTTCTTTGGCCATTGTATTTTTACCAATGCTACGATGTTAGGGGTGAGTTGTCCGAAAATATTTCTCTAGTCACACCGGGGGTCGAGAAGAAACTTGTGAGTATGATCTCTTCTTTGTCTTTTCCAGCCTTTAGGACTTTAGGAACGATATCCTGAAGGTACTTGTTAGTGTAACCTTCGATCATTTCGCTCAGTTCCTCTTTACGATGACTCTTCATGAACTTCTGAACAAATTCCCTTTCTTTCTCCATCTTGTCATGCTTCGCATACATATGTTGTATGTGATCAAGAAAGAAATTTAGCTTTTGTAGAGCACGCTTTTCTTTCGACTTGTTTGACCTTTGTGAATTCTTTTATGAGCTTGAGACATCCAAGATCGAGGTGGTTTCTTCACAGATTTGGATGATGATTTTGTTGATCTTTTGATGGTGGTGGTGATGAGTGAGATGAAGAATCGATGAGGAGGGACATGAGGAGATTCGGGTCCTTTGGAGGTGCGTATATCCTCCTTGGAACGAGTTGGACTGCTGAGAAGAAAGTCATCATAATCTTCTTCGCCATCATGTCCGCTTTTAGCCTTTTCTTCCGTCTTCCTTAGCTTCTTCATCGATTTCTCTTTCTCGCCTTATTCTTTTCTGGATCCTAAATGTTAAGATCAGTAGACTCCTTCACAAGCGTTTGTTGTTGCACAAGAGTGGTGGCACGCATCCCTTATCGGGTTGATTAACCGCATCGACTCGGTGAAGAGTGGACAGACCACTTGATCCTCCGGGGCCACCCATTTGATCTTTTGCAAATTCTTAAGCTTTTTGAATTTGTCTAACTAATTTAAACTTCTTCCTGTAGGATTGATCCAGTTGCTCTTCTTCTTCTTCTTCAGAGCTTTCATCATGAGACTCAAGTACATGAGTCTTTCCTTTTCCATGTTCAGCTATTGGACTTGTAGGTTTAGGCACGGAGGAGGGGATACGGTTCTGCGTCGAGAGAAGGTAATCTCTTCATCGTCAGCACTATCGAGCTTTAGTCCACAAGCTTTCTTTGCGGTTCGGGTTTGGGAATTGGGATGGGAGCAGCTTCCTTAGATGGAACAATCCTCTTTGAAGGAGGGTTCCTCTTGGGAACTTCCTTTGACTCACGTACTTGCCGTACTTCCCCGCACTTCCTCTTTGGTTCTCCTTATAGGTGTTCCGTAAGATTTTTCGTCGAGATGACCAACTTTGCCTTGTCTCACCGCTTCCGGATACCTTTTGTAATGCTTCGAGCTTTCGACATCTTCGCTAGAAGGAAATCGGCAGACAAAGACCTTGTTTCTTTGTAGACGCGTTTCCTTGATTCTCGACATAGAATGGGTTCCATCAACATGTCGTGATTGTCGGGGTCATTGAGCCTCTTGGGAATGTCAAGATGAAGTCCAAGTGCTCTCTGGATCAACAATTTAGTATATCCGATGTAGGGAATCTTTGAGCCAAGTTTGTTGAGAAATGACATCATGTCATCCCAAATCGGAGCTTCGATAGCGATGTGTTTCTTGTTGACCAATGCCTGTAAATATTTGCGCCCATGAGCTTAGGGTGCTCATAGCCACCGCCACGCAAAAACAGACTTGGTGATGATCATGTAGAGAGTTCTCCGTGGTTGAGGAATACTCTTAAGCTCTACGTGAGAATGCTTGGTGATTACTCCCGTAGCCTCGTCATAACCGATATTGATTAAGAATTGGAGAGTGAGCTCTTCAGGAGGTGTGGCATATAGTTTGGTTGGATCGACATCGAATTAGGAGAACCCTTAAGTCTGCAGTGTAATGGTGACTTGTTTGTGATTGAGTCACCGTCCACGGCCGGTTTGTCCTTGACCCTTTCCATAGTGTTCCGTAACTGTTGGATGTAGATCTCGTGAACGTTGCAGAGTGTGAAAGCATGTTCGTCACGGATGAGTCCTCAAAATGTCAATAGCAATTAAACATGAAGATTCAGAGCAAGTGAGGTTGTCAAAGTCAACACGGAGATTATTCTTTCCTATCTTCATTGGATAGCCATGAGGATAGATATCGAATGGAGAGAACTTGGTGCATCCATATTCATTTGTTCACCATGTCGTGATCTCGAAATAACATTAGCCAAAAGAACCAACATATCGAAAGACATAATGTTAGTCAACGGAAGGTCTTATTGTCTAGTTATTGAATGTACAGTGTCAATGATTGTTACGAGTCCTAAGTCACTTGTATATTCAATAGTCCAATGACGCCGTGAAATGTTTCGTGAGTTAGTTAACTTTAAGTTTTAAAGTTTATTTTATCACTTATTGTTCACAACATATCAAACGATTTCAGTTTATTAGTGACATTTTAGGATTCGTGATGATATGATTAGTTTATTTACAAGTTTGTACACGTAACAATTCATAATGAAGGTATGATCACGGCTTATGCGTAGGATTGGTAAAGTTATGCGTAGACAGGAATGATATATGCGTAGGCGTAAACTTACGCCAGTAGGGTCTTAACTACGCTGTAAGAAGTGTTACGTGTAGGAAAAAGAGGACCTTATGCGTAAAGCTTATGCGTAGGCATATATTAACCTTACGCGTAAGGCTACTCGTAAGAGTTGACCTTATGCGTAGAGGTCATCGCACGCATATCCTTCACAAGATACGCGTAGTCCCATATGTAGAACCTTATGCGTAGAAGCTACGCGTAAGACAAATCTTACGCATAACAAGCTACGCGTAAGGTGATCCTTATGCGTAGGCATATATTAACCTTGATTCTGAATATTTAGTGTTGCAAGCCTGAAATAAAGCATCATATCATCAATGTTAAACACATAACATTCATTTTATGACATATCAAAACACATTTGGACAGTTAAAACAAGCATTGCGTAGAACGCATACGCAGTAGACTAAACCCTAAATCTACGCGTATGAGATCTAGCCATGGAATATGCACCAAACATTTTCTGGTAGTTTAAGAGTGTTGAGGAAGTCTATATACCAAGTTATAACACCCAATTCATGGTGAATCAAAAATACCCAAACTTATGAACGTTAAACCCTAATTCCAAATTGTTGATGATTTAGAGTTTCGGGTGGTTATAAAGCAGGGAAATCATCAATTCATCATCATAAGAACATAACCCAACAATCCTTTTGACCAAAACACTTCACATTCGAAAACACCCAATTCGACATAAGAACCCTAATTTTCAAAAGTCATTGATCGTTTCCGGGTGGATTTTGATGGATAAACTGATATCATTGATGTATTTAAAACGTTTTGACATAATCCATTTAACCACAAACATTCACACAATGATTGTGTGTTCATACGCTTATGCGTAGAACACATAATCACTTGTAACATGAATTTTAACCGTTGGATTTGAATGAAATTCAAAACCTTATCTTAAAAACATGTTTAGATCACAAAACACTTACAAATGATGATCAAATCACGGATATCTTGAACGATGTTAGGCGTAGGATGTGTTTGGTTTAGTGTAATAAATGTGAAGAATAAAAGTAGGTGGGAGGGTGTTATATTAAAAGTGAGTTTAACCTTTTGACAGTTTTGGTCCCTCCACCTTTTCCTTTTTCAAACCAAGCCATTTAACTTCCATTTTGGTTACCAAACAAAGATTTTAGGAAAGAAACATGACGACACTCCCCCTCGACTTGAGAAAATAATGAAAGGTTATTAATTAAGTCCGAGGAGTGTCTTTGAACCATGAAATGTACCACCATTTGTAAAAGAGTCAACCGAGATATGATAACATGCAAGTACACGATGTTTTGAAGCGCTTAAAAGATTATTTTCTCCCCCTCAACACTTGATCGGAAAAATATTGAATTTTGAAAGATTAAAGTGTTGACGGAAGAAATGTACTTGCAATGTTGAAAGAAAATGTAGATTAGGAGAATATTTTTGTTGTTTTTATCGTGGTTTTATAATTTTGTATTTTGTTTTTTTTGAAAAATTATTTACAAAAGAGAATTTGGTGTTTGATGTGTTTTAAGACTGCTTTAGGAGTTCATCCAATTCCTCTTGAGTCAAACACCTCATACCAATCCGTTGGACCAACTCATTAAACCTAGCGGGAGGCAAGGCTTTGGTGAGAAGATCCGCCAATTGGTATTCACTCCACAAAATATAATTCAACAAGACTGCTCCACGTGGATCCTTGATGAAATGATATCGAAGATCGATGTGCTTTGATTTCGAAAGTGCCGAATCGTTGCACGAGATTGCAATGGCACTCCATTGTCGCAATACATCGATTCGCAAATACGTAACCATAATCTTTGAGTTGTGTTCTCATCCATATGACTTGAGCACAACATGCGGACATGGCTACATATTCTCGCTCGTTGATGACAAATGATGTACAATCCTCGCTTCTTCGATTGCCATGACACCGCTTTATCACCAAGAAATTGTAAAGCTCCCGAAGTGCTTTTCCGTGAGTCTAAGCATCTGCGCGGTCACGTCCCAAAAGCGATTAGTTCAAAACCGAATCCTTCTGGATACCGGATCCCCAAGTTAATGGTTCCCTTTATGTATCGGAGGATTCTTTTAGCCTCGAGAGGTGGGTTTCAGCTTGGTCGCGACCGATAACGGAGCATAGATAAACGGCAAAGACAATATCGTGCTAGTCGTTAGATACATGAGAGATCCAATAATACGACGGTATTTTGTAGGGTCCACCAATTTCCCATGTAAATCAAATGCCTAGCTTCTTGGTATGAGCCATTGGTGTGGCATAGGTGTCATGGGTTTTCATTCCAAATTTGTTTAACAATTCAAGGGCATATTTGACCGGTGACTCAAGAAAATACCACGGGGTGATTGATGAACTTGCAGACCGAGAAAGAATGTAAGTTCACCCATCATGGACATTTCAAAATTTTTCTTCATTAGTTTTGCAAAAGCGATTGAAAACTTTTATGTGTAGACCCAAAAATGATGTCATCCACGTAAATTTGAACAATTAAGATGTGTGCCCCGTGATATTGTATAAAAAGAGTTGGGTCAACCGAACCTTTGGTGAAATTATTGGCAATGAGGAAAGATGATAGCTTATCGCACCATGCCCGAGGAGCTTGTTTGAGACCATAAAGAGCTTTGTTCAGGTTTGTAAACATGGTTCGAACTCAGATCAACGAATCCATCCGGTTGGTCGACATAAACCGTTTCTTTAAGTTGTCCATTGAGAAACGCAGTTTTGACATCCATCCGATAGACCGTTATATTCATATGAGCTGCGAACGCTAGAAATATCCAACGTGCCTCAAGACGCAGCAACCGGAGCAAAAGATTCTTCAAAGTCTAATCCCTCTTCCCGACGATAACCCTTAGCCACCAGACGTGACTTGTTTCGATGACGTTCCTTCAAAGATCCAATTTGTTTTTCCAAATCCATTTTAGACCAATGACGAGACTCTCGTTGGTCTTTCAACCGCTCCCATACTTCAAGACGTATGAATTGGTTGAGTTCTTCTTGCATGGATTCAATCCAGTTGTCTTTTGTCATTGCGTCTTTGATGTTTTAGGTTCATTGGCGACGGAGTGCATAAATGCAATGTTCACCGTCACGTGTGAAGACGCTTGTCTCGTAACGACAGGTTGATTCGGGTTGCCAATAATGTTTTCCTGAGGATGGTCTTTCGTCCATCTATGTGTGGAGGGTTGATGTTGGTATACATTGTGCGATTCTGAGGATTCAAATGGTTTGTTGAAGATTCCGCGACATCCGTGCGGCAGTCTCATTAGCAAACGGGTTGAAGAACGCATTTGGATCAAAATCTGCAGTGGGGGTATTTCATTGTAATATCATCACCGGTTCATCATTGTTGGAAGCGGTGTGTTCACTGTTGTGTTGGAGTCAACTGGTGTAGGTGCATCTTCAACAAGAGTTGTTGTAGCAGTGTATCGTATAGGAATATTATCGTTGTGCACGGAAACAAATGGATACACCGAGCACGCTTCATCAATATCGTCCACCGAGCAGTAGGAGCAAATAACCTTTCCATTTGTTGACGAGTAAGCCGAGGGCTTTCTTCACCGATGATGGGGTTGAGGGAAGTTTAAACGGTTGTGACCGGTTCTAAGTCTGTTATACTCGTAAGCCATTTCAAGTAAGTTCATCGAAATGAGCATGAATCGCTTCCATCACCTTTTGTACGACGATTCCGGATTCGAAACCTTTGGAATTATCACAAGATCCGATAAAGACTCCAATGTCACCTTTGGCTTTGAGCTTTCCAAAGTCATCACGATCATTATTCGGATAGCAAAGAGATCCAAATACATGAAAGTGTTTTAGATTCGGTTTTAGTTATGGACAAGCTCGGAAGGTGTTTTGTTGTGGCGTTTGGTGATCATAGAACGGTTTTGAGTATAGCATGCAAGATGATACGACTTCGCCCATAAGTAATCTGGAAGTTTAGCATTGATTAGCATTGTTCTTGCAGCTTCCACTAACGCTCGGTTTCGCTTTCAACAACTCCGCTTTGTTCGTGTGTACGTGCAATAGATGTTTGATTTCCCACTTTCTCATAGAATTCACGAAGGGTTTTGTTAACAAATTCAGTTCCTTTGTCTGCTTACGATGATTCGACGGTGTTGAGTGAACCTGTATTTTTATGAGAAAGGTGATGATCATTTGTGGAGCTTGGTCTTTGCTACGAAGAAAGTAGACCCAAGTCCATCGAGTGTAGTCATCAACAATTACTAAGATGTAGCGTTTGCCATTGATCGTTGCACGCGCATCGGGCCACACAAATCCATGTGAAGAAGATGAAGCACATGCCGAGAGTCGTTCCACCTTTGAAGGAAAATGAGCACGAGTGCTTTTCCCTTGTTCACAAGCCGAGCAAAGGTGATCTTTTGAATACCGGAATCGTGGGAGTCCTTCAACTAGTTTGTGTCGAGCAAGGTTGGTGATGGTTTGAAAGTTTAGATGTGAGAGACGGCGGTGCCATAGCCAAGATTTTGTTGATGTTGCCTTAGAAAGTAAGCAAATGGGAGAGGAAGCAACCATGTCTTGCATAGAGATAGTGTAGAGACTAGAATTACGCGAGCCGGACATAAGGTCATTTCCTTGTAGATCACTTAATGAAACAAGTTTTCTCCCGAAAGCAACCTCCAAATCTCCATCACAAAATTGACCTCATCGAAAACAGATTGTGACCGAGGCCTTCCACATAGTAAAACCTGCTAATTTCGATGTTCCCATTGACATAATCTCCGAGCCCATGATAGTCGCTAAGTGATCATTCCCGAACCCGACAAAGCCAATGAACTTTGCAATAAAGTTTGATAACATTTAAGATTGCTCGTCATGTGTCGGGAACATCCGCTATCAACAATCCAGAGAATGATCGTCAGACGCATTACACATAATGCGATCTAATACGGATGGAATAGAAGTAGATGTGGAACCCAAATGTTAGAGGGTTCCATAGCGCTTATAGTAGATATACAAACATCAATAGCTTTAGGTATCCATTTAAATCCTAGTGTGTTATATATCCATTTCGGCCATCTATAACTACTCTTTGCTTTAGTCTTAGTGAATTCACTAGGTGGTACTACATTCCTAGGAGGTGAAACTGGAGCTACAGGGACAAAAATGCGTTTCTTAGAATCTAAAGATGGCGGTCTACCAAGCACAGACTTAGAAAGATTAGTTGGCCTAGAGGTATTCCTGTTCTTAGGATTCCTTAAACGAGAGATTATAGCTTTAGCAACACATTTATCATGGCAATCGGAATTCATACTTTTACCACAAATAACACAAGGTGCATCGATCAATATCAAAAGTACTTTAACGGTTTAGCATTCGTTACATCACTATTTCTATTACATTTGCTAGACGCAATATCTATAGTGGAGGCAACGCGTGTCTTATTCAGAGTCCTAGGGTGTTCTTCTACTTTAGCATTCTTGATTGATCTTTTCTTAGGTCGCAACTTCCTATTCTTCAATTGAGTGCTCTTAGGCTGTGAAGTGCGGACGTTTGGAAAAGGCTCAACTATTCCTGCTTTCAAGAGAAGGAAGCACGTTAGCTACTTGTGATTTGGCAGGAGAGATTCTAGGTGCATGAGTACTAAGTGTTACGGGGCTAATCTCTTAATGATTGTTGGCGGAAGTTGTTCATACTTTCCTAACATTTCTCTTAACTTGATGATAGTGTGAATCGATCTTGATTTTCGTGACCGAACATTTCCAAAGAAAATGCATAACTTCTTTAATGTGTGCAAGATAATGATCAAGTTCATTTGATGCTTCATCACGAGTCTTTTTAAGTAAATCAAATATGACACCATATTCCTTTTAACTTTTACAAGTTCTTGTTCATATTTTGAGATTTGACACTTGAAAGACACGCTTTGATCATCCAGTTGCTCAATTTTA
Organism: Chrysanthemum makinoi; assembly: GCA_910596185.1. Taxonomy (NCBI): domain Eukaryota; kingdom Viridiplantae; phylum Streptophyta; class Magnoliopsida; order Asterales; family Asteraceae; genus Chrysanthemum; species Chrysanthemum makinoi. Next base: position 243,836,632 of record OU343218.1, read on the forward strand.
GAATCGAAGGTTTTGCACGAATCGGTTGATTTTGTTTTTAAAAACAATTTGTTGATCGTGAATATCTTTTTGACACCAATTAAGACGACGTATTGCATTTGAAAGTTCGCTTGACAATCGCTTGTTTTCAACTTAAGGACTCGACCAAGCACATTATCGGTGTTCTCAACATTTACCACGTAAACAACAGATCAGAGATATTATCAAATGCATATGACAACGAATTCAATAACACAGCATTTTGAACATCCGCACAGATAACATCTTCCAAGAGTCGATCAACATCTTTTCTTAACATTTTCTTTTACGCTTAGTGTTTGAAATAGATGTTTCGCTTTTCTAAAACGCTTTTCATGACCCCAAGTTCTTTATGAAAATCCTTTTCCCATGCAATTGCACAACTTTTCAAGTTTTTAACATTAGGTAAAAGATTTTTCTCAAAAATGTCTCTTTGTTCTCGCGCCAGAGGCGATTGAAAATGTTCAACTTTGATTTCGTGTCGATATTCTATCTCATGTTGTAAAATTTTGAGGTCACCATGAAAATGTCAAAATATCGAAGAATTTTTCGATTTTCGGGTTGTGAGTTTACTTCACTAATGGAAGGTAAAGGACCATAAGTTTGTGCAAAGTCTGCTTTGGGATTAACAATAGAAGACTCGTGTGTTACGATGATAACTCTTGGTGTATTAGAAGAATCCGTTGGTGTGACGAAAGTGACCGGTTTAGAATAATTAAAAGGTTTGTTGTAAACAACAGTTTTTAATTTTGATCGACTCTCGCCTTCTGCATCTAATTCCTCTTGACGATGATATTCAACAACATTCATAACATAATTATCAATTTTATATTGTGCACCGGAAACTTCGTGATTTGGTTTGAATGCTTTGGTTGAAAGCTTAGGTTTGTAATCAGCAAGATTCGGTCCATATCCATTTGGATTTGGTTTTAAAGTAAACTTTTCAATGGTTGTGACCGACTCGCCATGTTTGTAAACAATAGTTTTAAACTCTTTAAGTTTGTTTTGCAAGCCGATGATTTCTTCAAGATGATCATCTATTCGCTTTGTTGAATGCTTTTTGTATGCAGAGAACTGTTTTTGACAAGTTAACAACTCGGCCTTAGCTTTTTGATTTTCCAAGGTGAGAGCGTTAATTTGCTTTTTATGTTCATGTTTCAGCTTGTTCTATTTCGCAAACAAAGCATTCTTCGAAGCTGCTAGATCACGCATCACAATGCGTTCTAAATATTTTTCGCTTTGATAAGATTTGGCAAAGGTCGCTTCAAAACCGCTTTCACGCTTTTCTTGAGTTTTGAAAAAGTTGAGTTGCTTTTGTAAACATTCAAAATCCTTTGTTAACAGTGCATTTTACTTTTCAAGTCCTGATTTAATGCAACACATGCAGCAATTTGAGATTGTTGGTCTTGAAGTAAAACAAGATCGGATGGGGCAAAGGTTAATCTTGTTCAACGTGAGTCACAACATGATCATTATTTAGATCCTCAAGTATGACCACGGAGTCAATTTGATTATCAAGGGAAACCGGTTGGTCATCTTGATCGCCAAATATAACTACGGGTCTAGTTGAAAATCGCGAATGAGATGTGGATGACTCATTTTGAACATTCCGAGCCTTGCCGGATGCAGATGTTGGCGGAGATATGAGATCAGAGATAAATATGGTTTGTTCGGTACTGAGACAAGCCATCGTGTCATACACCGGGCCTGTGTCACTCATGTGTAACGCGCGCATATTAGCCATCAACATAACAAATGCATTGGCCCGCAAGTCCTCCATATCATCATCCGAAGTCAAGATTTGCCATAAAGCTCTATTCTTTGTCCGTGAGAGTTCCACCAGCTTCATCCTTAAGAGCCAAAAGAAGAGCCTCTTTGAAATAAGCACGGCCCTTAGTCCTTGGCTTTGGGCATGCATTAGCCAGGTGTCCCTTCTCATTGCGTTGTAGCATCGAAGACCATTCAACCCATGCCGAGCATTTCCTGCTCCACCACTTGAGCTCGTTGTTATTCCTACCCACATCAGATTAAACCCTTGACCACCGCCCATCCGACGCACCATAATCACGATTCTGAACTTCAACACGCCCATTGTTCACAACAGCTTGAGTCCGTGTGTTAGATGAGGAACTAATACGATTGTTGGATTTGTTGGTATAACGGCATTAGCAATCATAGCAAATCCTTGTTGCAATGCTTCAACGGATCGGATTCCTCGCGCTTCAGCGACATATGCTTGAGCAATGTTGTTGTATGGAACCAATTGATTTTGTTGAGGTTGTTGTTGTGAAGGTGTGTTTGAAGCATTTGGTTGAGTTGCTGGTTGAGGAGAATAACGGTTTTGAGCATATAAGGCAAGTTGTTGTTGATTTTCCGGATGTGTTGGTGGAGCAATTTGAGCACGGAGAATCCTTTCCCTATCAACTTCCTTTTCATGAGGTTTCAAGTAATCGTACAACAATCCGTAGGTAGAATGATGCATGTTCTTCGCTTGACGGAGAAAAATGACATACTTCTCCCATTCAGAACCAAGACTACTCAGGAACTTAGTATTCATCGCAATTCTTGGCATGATGATGTTGTGTTTATCCAAATCATTGATGATGTCCGAAAATCTATGATGATAGGACTCTAGTGTCTCTCCATGTTCAATCATGAAGTGTTCATAAGCCAAGTAAATTTTGGATTCCATATCCTCCCGATTGAGTACAAATCCTTCCATAAGAAGATCTAATATGATCCCACATTTTTGTGCGGTCTTTTGAGCATCAACACTACTAAGAATTGGGTTTGGTAATCCTAAGAGGATGTATTCCATTGCAAGTTCATCAGCTTCATAATGTAGAAGTTCTGGGATTTAAATCACAAATAGCAATGTTGGTTTGTTCATCTCTTGGTGGAATGGCATTTGGATCTCCGGTACAATGATAGTAGGCATCTCAAATGGACCTTCTAAGATAACCTTCTTTAAGAACTTTCCATGTGGCTTCTTCAGATCACAAAACCTAAAGAACCTTATCACCCATTGATCATAGTTTCCGGAGTGAGCATTGAGGTCTATCAAGTGATCCAAACCTCATGAATTGATTGTTGTCCGCTTAAAGCTTCACACATCTTTGCAAACCAAGTGGGTTCCTTCATAGTGTTCCTTGATGGATGTTGATTGAATTCATTTGTGTACGGTTGAACTTGAGGACTTGGTGGTGGTTGAACCATTTGAGGTTGTGGATTTGCAACAAGTTGTGGAGTATGTTGTTGATTAAATTGTTGTTGATAAATTGCTTGTTGTTGATTCCATTGTTGATGTTGTGGACTTAGTTGTTGTTGTCGTTGAGGATAAGTGTAAGGGAAATAGTTAGAGTATGGTGGTTGTGACATGTTGAAAAACTTGTGTGGTAAAATGGATCTTTGTAGTCGAATGAACCTTTGTTGATGAAGTGTCCTTAGGCGAAGAAAAGACAAGAACCAAGTAGCACTTATGCGTAAAACCACCAAAAGTTACGCGTAACAATGAGGAGTTACGCCAGAGGTTTTAGCTTACGTGTAAGTAGGATAAAAGCACTAAAGTTATGCGTAGACAAAAGTTAGGCGTAGAAAGTTAGGCGTAGGATTACCTTATGCGTAGACCTAAGTTTACGCGTAAAGTGAATCTTATGCGTAGGATTTCTACGCCGTAGTTTATGCTTATGCGTAATTTTAGGGTTTTTGCTCAAATGATCTTTTACACTTCACAAAGGCAAAAGATATCCAATGCCGACGTATTTTCAGACTTATCCAAGTAAGAAAACACGGAATAAACCAGAAAATGAAGATCAAACCAAGGAAAATCTTACGCGTAATTTTAGGGTTTTGATACGCGTAGGATTACTCGTAACTTTGATTTTGCCCAAATGTGTTTCTAAACCAGATTTTTGTTATGGAATAGCTTCAATAGTACCAAAAGAACACAAAAGTGTGAATTTTGATGTACCAAAATTGCTAAACGGGTTACGCGTAGAACGACACCCACTAACAAAAACAAGCTTAAAAACGTAAATCCACGCGTAAAGTTTGAAACTTTTGCCAAAAACAAGTATTTTAACACCTCAAAACATTGAAAGTACAAGAATCTTGAATTAAAAAGTGTAAAAACGAAGTTTTAAGATAACCAAAGGTTGCGTTATCTTTACGCGTAAGACCCAAAACCAAAACTTCAAAACAAACGAGTACACCCAACTATTTGGCGATTGATACCATCAAGTTAGGTCACTATTTTTACAAACACAAGTTATATAGAAAGAGATGAAGGCGGATGAACAAGATCTAACACACATACAAACAATAATAAGACCGGTTATGCGTAGGCATATGTGAAAGAAAGAAAACTTGAACATCCAACCCTCAATTGAGGGTTATTACATAGTTTATATAGGCAAGGAGCTAGGGCAACACTCCCTCTCCTTCCCTATTCCTTATTGGGCTTGGGCCTAAGCTTATAGGCCTTCTACATAAGCTTGACCTTAAACAAACATAAAGGCCATAATAAAGCTACCTATTACATATGAAATATAAATACTTGAAATACTGTTTAGGAGTGATTCCAACACTTTAAGTACTTAATTGTCCTTTTTAACGATAGTGAATAGGGAACAACAAGTGGTATCAGAGCAGACTGATTATAAAACCTTTTAAGCCGCTCTAAAACGTTTTTAAATCAGGATTCCTATGGCTGAAATTGATGTACCCCAACTATTCGATAAAAAGGGTGGAGCTTATTCAAATTGTTGCCCTAGACTTGAAGTTGGTAAATTCAACAAATGGAAAAAGCGTATGCTTTGCTATTTGATTGAGATGGAACCTTATTATATCAAGTGTATTAATGAGGGTCCATTTGTCCCAAAGACTTTGAAGGTTTGCCCAAACACTCAAGCTCGTGGACTCAGGATGAAAGGAGAGTGGTCAACGGGACCAAAGACTCAAAAGTATCATCATATCATGTCTTCGATGATATAATGGAGTCGGTTATAAGTCGTAACGGCTAAACAAACTGGATGACCTCGTCCATAGCCATGAAGGTCCATCGATACCAAGAAAAACAAGATAATGGACCGAAACTTAAGTATAATACCTTCAGGCTAAGGACTCAAACTCTCTCTCAAACCTACACCCGTTACAAAACTCTTTTAAATGAACTGGCTAATGATGGTGTTAAGTTATCAAAACATGAGATAAATGTTGGTTTTGTTAATTGTCTCCTTGAGAAATGGTTAAACTTCTCTCAGGGACTTAGAAATGCAAATCACATCCAAACTCTTGAGCTTCCGGAAATTTATGGGAAATTTGTCTATGAGGAAAACCTCATCAACAAACGATACCCTGATTTAAAGAAGTCTCAGAAGTCAAGAAGTCCCCGACCATCACCTCACCTATATCAACTGCCTTCTTTTCTAACAATGTGGTTCAAGATTTTCAAGAAAATTCTGATGATGAGCCGAGATCAAGTGAGGAGTACCTAAATGACCTGAACGTTGAATTTCGTGGAAAGGGCACTCCTTGCAAACTCTCGAAGGTTTATTAAAAGAAACAAAGGTTTTTCAACAGCTAAAGCTAACGAGGACATCAATGCTTTAAGTGTCACAAAAAGGTCATTTTGCAAACGCATCGCTTTTTTTCAAAAACAATTTCTGAACCTTCTTACGACCATCGTGGTCAAATCATCCTCGAGGCTTTAGCAAATTTCAACCTAAAATCTATCAGTCTCATCAAAACCTTCAGAATAAATCTGACCAGAACAAAACAATAGATTTTGAAGCCAAGTATAGGAAGATCAAAGCTAAGCTTGCATTACTTGAGGCCAGTCCCCTCAGAAACCAAAAAGTGTTCAATCATGCGGTGGTAAAAACAAAGGTCTTGTTCTTTGAAACCTTCGGGGATGAAGAGCCGTCTCATTAGATGATGAAATGGTGCATCTCAGCAAGCTGATGGCCCTCTAAGAGGAAGACAAGCTAGCTGTTGGAAAGAATCATGCCAGAAATGGAGAATGGGTCAACATCACAATGAAGAAGGTAAATATTCTACTTTCTATGGATGATGATTCTGATTGGCAGTCCTATATGAACTATATCAATGTAGATCTTAAGTTTGTAGAGGAGCAAAGACTAAATATTTTTTCTAAGTACAACAAGTTAAGTTTTGAATTGAATAAGTGTAGGGATGAGTTACTTGTGTTAAAACAAAACAAGCTTGAGGCTATCACCTTACAGATTCAAAACACTAAATTAGTTAAAAGAAATCAGGCTCTTCAAGATGAACTTAAGAAAGAAAAGGAAATCATTGATAGTTGGACCACCAAGAATCCAAGAGTCTTTGATGCTCGTGGGTGCCACCTAGCAAAAAGAGAGTCATAGGTGAACATCATCTTACGCTCTCTCAACAAAGACCGAGTCCTAAACCATTTGTGTCTGGTGGCATGATTACCAATATGTTGTCTGCTCCCAAGACCAGTGATTGGATTGAAAGACTTAATCCTGATAGTAAGCTTCCTAACTTTGACTCTGGAAGAATTCTAGAGCTTGAAAGTCAAGCTCTAAAGAGCATGCTTGACTCCCGGATATGCCCAGAGCACTAAACACATCTCTGAAATCAAGATGAATCTCTAGCATCACTTCCACCTTTGAAACCTATTCAGGGTGCTGATCCTAGCTCTGAGCTTACTCCATTACATTACAATCCACACTCTCCTAAAGAAAGGTCTGGACTTGGTAGAACCATTTTGAAAAGACCATCAAAACCAACTCAACAAGAATCCACCCCCACTAAAATTCCACATCCTCTTCCCCACCGTGATCAAATTCGAACTGAACTTGTGAGAAAGTTAACTGACAAAATGGAATCTATTGAAAAGGTCCCTGAACCAATCAAGGAGACAAAGTCAGCTTCCTCTAGTTCCTCAAAGTCAAAAGCCACCACCAAAAACAAGCGAAGTGTGATCTATGCCACTATACCATACCACTGACAATTGTTATAGAATTCTTTTTGCATGATCGTAAAAGGATGATCACAGACCGCCGACCACTTGCAATATGTAAGCTCTCTTACTCAAGAAAACTACACAAAAGTTGGTCATCAGTATGCTTCTTCATCCAAAGCTCAAAATTTGAGAGCAAAGCCTTTTCCTCCTTGCCCACACTATGGCTTTAATGATCATCATACCGATGATTGTCTTATGAACACATCTTTGTGATATTTGCGGTAACACGGCTCATAAGACATCTCAAGATGAAAAATGTCATCCATGCAAGGAGAAGTTCAAAACAACCAAAATCCACCGATTCATCCTCAGTCTCTAAATGTAAAACATGTGGTAGCTCATTGCACTCCACCACTGACCATGAATCGATTGCTCAATTCAAAGAAACCATGAGACCCAAGCCCACTAGCAAGTGGGTTACGAAGAGAAACTAATTCAGTTTACTACTTGTGCAGAGGAATGCTAGGGAACCTATCTGGCATCTAGACAGTGGATGTTCAAGAAGCATGACTGGTGTGAAGGAATATCTGCACAAGTATGTAAAGGAACCAGGGCCAAAGGTAGTATTTGGTGATAATTCATCATGTCCCATGAAGGTTATGGTTCGAACGCAATGGAATAGTTTTCTCTAGGATTGCTTATGTCAATGGTCTCAAATACAATCTCATCGTGTCGTCACTATGTGATGCTAAGTACATTGTACAATTCAATGACAAACAGGGTAAATGTCAACAAGGAAGTTGTGTTGATTGCTCCTAGGAGAGACGATGTTTACGTCTTAGATATGTCAACTCTCTCTAAAGATGGAACTTGTCTATTTGCCAAAGCCACTGAAACTATCAACTGGCTGTGGCACAAGAGACTCTCACACTTAAACTTCAAAAACATCAACAACTTGGCAAAACAAAACAAGGTCCTTGGCTTACCATCACTGGTTTTTGCTAAAGATAAACCATGCTCAGCCTATGAAAAAGGCAAACATAAAAGAGCATCTTTCAAAACCAAGCAAAACTTCTCTATCAAAAGTTGCCTTCACCTCTTGCATATGGATCTCTTTGGACCGGTCACCTAGATCAATCCAACATGAGAAGTATACACTTGTCATTGTTGATGAGTATTCAAGATACACTTGGGTATACTTTCTTTCCAAAAGAGTCAGGTGATACTATAATGTCATTTATCAAGAACATTGAAAACCGTAATGACATTACAAAGTGAAACAAATCGAACCGACAATGGTACTGAATTTAGAAATGCCGAGCTTGAGAGTTTCTGTGATGAGAAGGGAATCTCCCAAAATTTTTCATCTCCTTATACCCCTGAACAAAATGGGGTAGCTGAAAGGAAGAACAGAACTCTCATTGAGGCTGCAAGAACCATGTTAAATGGCTCAGCTTCTTTCAAAGAATTTCGATCAAGCAGCGGTTAAAACGACCTGTTACACTCAAAAACAGGTCAATCATTGTCAAAAGACATAATAAAACCCCATATGAGATATTCAAAGGTAGACTTCGTGACATCAGCTACTTCCATGTGTTTGGATGTCCTGTGTTTATTCATAACCACAAGGATCATCTAGGCAAGTTCGATGCTAAAGCGATGATGGATACTTTATAGGTTACTCACGATCTCCAAAGCCTTTAGGGTATTTAACACAAGGAGACAACAAGTTGAGGAAACCTATCATGTCACCTTTGATGAAAGTATAGAAAGCATCGATTCACCAACACTTGTTGGAAGAAATAGGAATTGATAACCCATCAAGATATCCTCCTGATGAGTACAACACTGAAACCAATTCCTCATACCAAGTCCGATGTGACATCTCATATTATGTCTTGCCTCACAACTGTCACAACCAACTATCGGTGAATTCATTGATAATCAAGTCCCTACTGGGATAGGTAACACGATCCATATGATCGGGATCCTATAACTCAAGAACCTCTACCAGAACAAGTCACCTCGATAGATGATCTAAATGATCCCGTGGCTCTTGCACTGAACTCCTAGTGACATCTTCAAGCTCGGATCCTGCACCACAAAGTAAGTGGACAAAATCTCGGGACATTGAGCTTGTAAACATCATTGGTGAACCCACTGAGGGCATGCTCACTAGAAGCATGGTTGCTAACTTAACTGCAGCCACCAATGAATGTCTATATGCCGATTACCTATCAGAGATAGAACCCAAAAGTGTCACTGAGGCTCTAAAATACCCAAGCTGGGTTCATGATATGCAAGAAGAACTGCAACAGTTTGATAAAAATAAGGTCATGACCTTGATCAAATGTCCTCGGGATGTAGTAGTCATAGGAATGAAGTGGGTTTTCAGAAACAAAACTGATGAAAACGGCACTGCCATTAAAAACAAAGCCAGACTTGTAGCCAAGGTTACATCAACAAGAAGGCATTGACTATGATGAGACATTTGCTACTGTTGCAAGAATGGAAGCCATCAGGATCTTTCTTGCATATGCAACATACATGAACTTCGGGGTCTACCAAATGGATGTTAAAAGTGCATTCTTAAATGGTGATCTCAAGGAAGATGTATATGTTCAAGCAACCTCCGGCTTTGAGAGTAGTGAATTCCCGACTATGTCGCAAGCTTGACAAAGCTCTTTATGGACTTAAACAAGCTCCCGTGGCATGGTATGAAACTCTCATCCTTCCCGATACAAAACAAGTTTGTCAGAGGAAAGATAGACAACACACTTTTTGTCTATAGAACTCAACAGGATGTGATTCTAGTCCAAGTGTATGTTGATGACATCATCTTTGGCTCAACAAACTACAAACTTTGCAAACAGTTTGAAAAGCGATGACTAAGAAGTTTGAAATGAGCATGATGGGGAACTCACATACTTTCTTGGACTACAAATCAGGCAAACTGATAAAGGAATATCCATCAGTCCAAGAGAAATACACCGTAAATCTCTTGAAAAAATATGAGATATCTTGTACGTGCCTCGGTGAAAACTCCAATGGTCCCACCTAACAACCTTGGACCTGATCTCACTAGCAAATCAGTCAATCAAACTCATTTCAGAGGGATTTTAGGCTCACGATGTATCTAAGCGCTTCTAGACCGGATATCCAATTCTCAGTCTGTCTAATAGCAAGATATCAGTCCAATCCTAAAGAATCCCATCTCACTGCAGCTAAAAGAATACTCAGGTACCTGAAGGGAACCCCAAGCCTTGGACTCTATTATCCAAGATGCTCAGGTTTTGATCTCAAGGGTTACTTCGATTCGATTATGCCGGCTGCAACATGGACATAAAAAGTACCTCAGGGTCCTGTCAATTTCTTGGAGGAAAGCTGGTTTGTTGGAGTGCTAAAAGCAACAATCAAGTGGCTATGTCCTCAGTTGAAGGCGAATATGTAGCTGCAGCAGGATGTGCCAATATATTATGGATGAAAAGTTAACTCGGTGACTATAACATCCATTAAAAATGGTGCCCATCTTCTGTGATAATACCAATGCTATTGCAATCTCCAACAACCCTGTCCTTTACCAAAGAACCAAACACATTGATATCAGATATCACTTCATCAGGGATCACATAATGAAGGGAGACATTGAACTTCATTTCATCCCTACTGAATATCAACTGGCTGATATCTTCACAAAACCCTTGGATGAACCTACCTTCAGGAGACTGAAAGCTGAGTTGAGAATGCTTGACATTGAAAGTCAGGCATCTGAAAACCAATCTCAGTAAGTTCTGTGAATTGGTTCGTCTCCCTGAACATCCAAAATCAACCTTTCACTGAATGAGTAAGACTCACTCAGTGTCCCTGACAATAAGCATTGAATGAGTAACTAAATGCTCCAAGTATTAGTTACTTAAATGTCCTAGGTTGGTAAACCCACCAATTTAATATAGGAATATATGTCTTACTGTCAGGGGTATCTTCATTCACCTCACCCCACTTGGCATTAAATGCTCTCTCTCACATAAAATATCCTATGGATATTTTATTACTGCTAAAGTGCACTTTTACTGTGCATTGCAACTGTTTTCCTTGAAAGACGGGATTTTACTGCGTGAAGTGGTGGGTGACATTAAATGTGGAATATCAAACGATTTCAAAAATGGTCTTTACATATCCACGTTTATACAAAAACCACCCCTCTTACTACTCTATAAATACCCTCTTCAAAAACCACAAAACACACACAAATTATTTTTCTGCAACTAAACCCTGTCAAAATCCTTTCTCAAATCCAGAATAATTTATGTGTTCTCAAAATCTTTAAAACCTTTTTTTTGGAAAACCTCCTTGTAAACATTTACAAAAGTTTTTCATCACAAACTTGAGAGATTCAAATACTTTGATTGTTCTAGTCAAAACATTTTTTTTCCCTAAAATCTTCTTTAATAGAAATGGCTAGAACACAATCTCTCCAGTTTGCTTCTCGATGGTAGGGGATCTTACAAACGCGTTGAATTTAAAACAAATAATGTCATAGGAAATTTTGAATACCACGAAAATGTCCCAACCTATAAAGACATTATAAAATTTTTATTCAATTGCCCACTCAAAACGGCCTTTGTAAAATGTCCCTCAGTACTGTACCCAAACTACCTCAGGGAGTTTTGGGCTACAGCTAAAGCCTTTGACCCGACACCTTCTACTAATGAGAATAACCTTAGACCACTGGGAGTATCTCATCGAGTTCGGTCTTAATGGGGGCAACAATACACCTGGATTACAAAACATTTTGCACTTCAACGAGGTTAAATTATAACAAAGGTACTTATGTCGCCCATCCTGAACCCTCCACATTGAAGGATGGGTTAAAACAAATCGTTTTAGATCCAAATTTTTTGGACAAGACCCCAGTCACTAAAAGCTCATTCCCGTGGCTTGGAGGATCCTCTTCACTTTTGTGATTCAGGTCCTCGGCGGGAACCACTCATCCATTGAACAAGTTAACTCTATTCAGTTGATGATGGCATACTGCTTGATGAATGGGGTCATCATGTCGATATAGGGGAGATCATTTACAATGATCTTGTAACGAGCTTCGAGCAAAACTAGGACGAAGCGTTTCGTATCGTAGGTTTGTCTCTTGTGCTTTGCAATCGTTTGGTTCAAATTATACTCGGGATGAAAAATTTGGAAATTTACCCGGCATCCGGAGCCCATCAAATTTTCAAAATGACCCATCCCTTGTCACTCCCATTGAATTGACCCACATGATTCCGTAAACAATCAAAATGGATCGTGTCTCCAAACCCCGCTCCTAAACAGAGAAAGGGAAGTCTCAGACTAGGACTAAGACTAAACCAAAGTCTCAGGGCCCCGAGGCTTCAGAGCACGTACCCTAAGAGGCACAAAAGCCCTAGACTAAACAGACACCCACCTGACCAGGGCAACAACCACCCCCGTGACAACGAAGGACACCGATACATCACAGCGGTGCCCTTGGTCACACCTACTACTCCCAAGATCCAGAGGGAAACAAACAACCCACGGTAGGGGCGCCTTCCACCAAGCCCGATGATGACATTAACAAATCCAAGTCTTTGTCTCGAGGGCACAATCGATTGATCCCAAAGACTCGGGGAAACAAACAACCCACCGATAGGGATACAACAATCACCGACTCCGCCAAAGGCATCGGGAAACACCCACCAGTGTTTCAGGGTCACTGGGGGATAAAGACTCGGAGGGAAAGAAACAACCCGCCGATACGGAACCCAAAACCAATCGACTCGGAGAAGGCGGGAAACTCCCACCGTGTCGAGGGGTCAACGGGGACAAAGACTCGAGGGATATATACCACCCGTGATATGGAACCCATCACCAACCCCTTGCTCACACATTCTGATGTCACCGGTATTCTATTCTCGAGGATGACCTTGCTGGCGAAGATGAAATTTTATCACTGGAGAAGAAATGGACGCCGAGGTTCAATCGAACAAGAGCCTCAGCTTGATCCAAAGGAGCATACTGAATCCCCATTCCAACATGATGATCATGCTTCAATCCTCAAGCTCGATGAATTCAAAGAGTTTGACAATGTTCTTCCCTCACCGAAAGGCGATGGCTCGTTGGATCACCACGACCTCAAGGAAGCTATACTCGGGGTTACTAAAACATTGTGGGAACAACATAACTGAGGCTGTTGCAAGTTATGCCGATCTAAAGGCAGAGGTACAGGCTTCGATGAAAATGTTCATGAGCACAGGACTTGATGTATGACCAAATTCACCGACGGATGAAAATATGGATAACTTCTTAAGGCACCTTCGGATCTTGGCACAAAGATCGATGAAATCGGGGAGTTTGTCGAGAAGATCCAGCTCTTAACCCTCAAGTGCTAAAGGCTACTGAGGCATACTTGCAACAATCCTCACGCCTCACTGAACTGTTAGATCTGCTCAAGTCTGCAAATGTTCAGGGTCTTTCATCATCAGTCCAGTCTCTTCAAGCTACATTGGACTCTTTGAATACACAGGTGGCGACCATGGCTCGGGCATCCTCTTCCCTGGCCGGAATATTGGTCCCGGATGGCCTGGAGCTTTCTCAGACTAACTTGGATGCAAAGGTCAGCGGCATTCGAAGACACTTCAGAGATTTAGGCTATGATGACTGAAATCTATCAGGCCTTCAAGGGTCAAGCTGCTCAGTCCCCCTCAACACCAACGCCAACTCTTGCCCTCACTGAAGCTCCGACAACAGTTGAGGGGGAGAATACTGCTGAAGAAACTCCTCTTCACACTGAGGGGGAGCAAACACCACCAGTCTCAGTAACTCCCACATCATCTGCACCAGTTTCAGCAATACCAATCTCCTCACTACCACCTCAAACATCAACAAAAACAACAACACTGACGGTCACAACAACAACACCACCCTTAGTTGCATCATCTTCCTTAGGCCAGGACAAGGGCAAAGGCATAATGACAACTGCTGAGCCTGAGAAGATTCCCTATAAAATCGGCGACACTGAATACCTGCTCACACCTCAACAACTGAGTAAACATCTTGCTAAAGAAGAAAGAAGATTGAAACTAGCTGAGGAAGAGAAAAAGAACAGAGAAGCACGGCAAAGGTTGTCATGAAGAAGTGAGAATATGGGATTAGATGCAAGCAAGCTCCCAAAGGGTCAGGTAGGACAAAATTTCAAGGATGTTCAGTTTGCTCAAATGGCTGCAATGAGAAAGCAGTATGAAGAAAAGAGAAGAAAACTGAAGCTCGGAAAAGCGTAATTGAGGAATACAACTGGACAATGAACAGCCGAAGGCTTCCTGAAAAAATCACTGATGTCAATATTATTCCCAACACCAAACCATTGGCTATGAATTTTACAGAGGGATGACAAAAGACACTTTGAGGTTCATGATCCCTTAAAATTCAGTGACTTTGGGATCATTGAACTTGATGAACTTGGTCCGATCATTGGAAAGAAGCAAAATAAGGTGGTCAAGGAGCTGATGAAGATGCTCAGCAAAAGATATGAAAGGTTGAGGGATGCACCAGCCCAACTGGGAATTCAGCCTGCCTTGACTGCACCTCAAGGATCTCAACCACAAACTTCCACCGGCAAAAGGAAAAGAGTTGAGTTCCACCTGAAATCAAAGTGCCGGCTTAGAATGCAACAGAGCTGCTGAGGGTGTCAAATTTGTGAACTGTTTGGTGATTGAAGAGCACGAAGAGGGCTATTCCATATTGATGTCTATGGAAACCCAGCATTTCAAAGATGGAGTGATATTGATCAGGTTGGTGTAGCTGCAATGATCAGCTATATTCTAGTGGCCTCTCAGATCCAATCCCCAGCAAACATCAGGTTCTGTCAAGACCTGAATGCAAAGATAAGAGACCATCCCGAAGGGAAACACTCATCACCAAGAAAGTGAAGCTCAAAGCACTGGGTATCCATCCGGGTGACATCATTTTATCTTTTTGTACTAGTGATAGGAAATATGTAATCTGATCAATAAAAGATGTATGTTTTTGTCAAATTACTCAAATGTTCCTTATTGTATTCACTAGTACATTCAGTGTAAGAAGAAGCCTTTTTGCTCACTTACACTGATCAAACACTTAGGCTATTTATATATCCAAATAGGGGGAGACTGTTGGATTCAGTAAATACCCAAACCCTTTAAACTAGGATTTGAATAAAAAATATCCTAAGTGTTTAATCCGTTAAACACAATCAGTCCTGAGCATAGTCTCTCAGCTGAGCTATCTTCGAGACACTTAGTATGAGGCGAAGAAGGAGCCTCACCACTCTGCAAGGCGGAACTTAAAGGGTGAAGACTAAGTCAAGAAGAAGATAGTGGATTCAGTGAGTGATGACAATAACTCACTGAATCCCTTCGACTCCTCTCAATTGTTAAACACGAAGACAAACGAAGGAAGAGACTAAAGACTTTAAAGACTGAAGAATGAGCTAGATTAGGCGGGAAAGTTTTACCCAGATAAAACTAAGTCCTTCAAGTGATTATCCAGTCTATACACAGTCTCAATCTATCAAGATCATATCTTCCCATTTATAGTAAGCGGCGATTCTCTATCAAGGAAAGAAGCTTCGCCGCCTACTATAGAAAGGTGAACGGTAACCGAATATATCAATATTCGTGTTTGCTGTGATCCATGTTTTGGTCTTCTAGGATAAAGTTAATAATCATACTTGTATAAATAGCATAAGAGAATGAGTGAAAAGTTTAAGCTTGTGAATTGTAAAAAACACACACACACACAAGCCAACTTTTCACTCCTCCAAATACAACTTTATCCTTGAGCTAGCTCAGTGGGTTCTAAGAGTTGTGCTCAGACTTAGCATGAGCTTAGAGAGGAGTCACCCAAACTTTGTCATTTCAATCCCAAGTACTATTCCGCAAGTACTTGGGTAACGTATTCTTTTGATTTATTTCTAATAAGAATATGATGTTGAAAATTACTTTGTGTGTTTTACTTATGTTAATTTCAGTCATTATTCACTGTTAAATTGCTTTAAGTACTTAATTGTCCTTTTTAACGATAGTGATTAGTGAATAGGGAACAACACATAGGATATACATGGACAGGCGGAAGTGCCTCCAAAATACTATATGAGCAGTGCTTCCTAAGGTAGAGAGCCGATGTATGGAGAAGGCTGATGTCGGCCTCGACACCTCTAATTGGTTTTTCAGGAGAGATCTCCTGACCGCTTGGCCAAATACTCCTACGAGTGAGCTTGGGACAAGCTCCCTATCGGCCCATGTCGTGGATAAACTTTGTTGTTGTTAGATCTTCGTCCTTGTACAATGGAATCTTAGGAATACCTGGGATCCGGGCCCTAGGAACGGTAGTATCAATGGCCCATGGAATGAAGAAATTTCCTACTAGGGTTGGGGTAGCTATGGTGGTAAGTGCGTGAAAATATAAAGGGGGGTGGTATAGTTTTTACAGTTTTAAAATTATAGTTTCGCTAACTTAGCGTGGAATCAAGTAATAATATATATGTAAATAAATGTAAGACAATAAGTAATTAATGAAAAAATAAAACCAAGACATAACTATTTATAGTGGTTTGGTAACGAAGCTTCTTACCTTACTCTACTCCACTCCCCGAGTATCCGACTAGAGAGTATACTTTACTATGTCAACAAGCTCCTTTCTCGATGGAGAAACATTAGCATCGCTTATAATATTCACCGATACTAAGCTAAATACCGAGTTCTTGTCAAGGTAGAACCAACCTTTCTCTTAATGTATTTTAAGGCCTAAAATATAAACCGATCTCTCTAATTTGGTGTATAGTGTTTGGTTATTAACTTTGGTGTATGATGATGAAATACAATTATACAACAATTTTGTAAATTACAAGAAACTAATAAATACAGTAAGTGAAACTTGGAAGTCTTCTCGTGTTCTTCTCTCTTCTCTTAATTCGATGGTTAATGGCAACAAAGATGATGCTTCTTGGGAGTTGGCTACTGACATTCAAGATGTTTACCTTGATTTCTCTAAATATTCTTAAGGACAAGAACTATTACAATGAGAGTAGATTGATACAAGTCAAGAAATAACAAAGTCATTAAAAGTCAAACTGGAGTTAAACTCTACTTCTTGGCGGAAAAACTAGTTACAACCAATTGTAGTCTTTAAATACCATTTCATGCCTTTCATTTTTCACTAATCAAGATTTGTAACAAACTCTCATCTATGCAATTCATCTTTCTAATAACAAATCCCGTTTCACCAATTATCTCAATTTCTATTCATGTTCATTAGAAATTTTGGTTATCGATTATTCATTTCGTTTGTGAAATCTACAACATCATCTATATCTATATCTATACTATATTATAATGCATGGATAAGCCAACCTTAACTCCAAGTCTAACTCTTAACAAAAAATTAAGATAAGGAGTTCCAATCATGAGGTGACATGTGTCACTTTTTAATAAACTCCAAGACTAACTCATAACAAAAGAATAAGATAATGAGCTTCAATCATTGAGTGACATGTGTTACTTATTAACAAAAAAGTCACCTTCATTTTCAAACTGAAATATCTTTTATCTATTTTTTTTTAATAATCTAATTTTACCATATTTTTAAATTTTGTGCTCATTAAATTAACATCCATTTTGATATATTTTTATGAGTTTTTAGATTTTACATTTTTAGTGGGTTTATTTTATTTTGATTCATATTTTGACAACTTTAACGTTTATTTCAATCAATACAATCTTGATTCGCCAAAATCATATACTTTTGGGGAGGATGTTTGACGGGTAAGAGATTACGAGGGTCTTTCTATATGCAGGAATAATGATGTCAAGGGAAAGCTACGAGAAACCCAAGCAACGAATTCACTAAACGGGTAAGCAAACACATATAACTATATTTATCGCCGCCGCTATGCGCGGTATCCAACTAGTTGTGTATAAAGCATATAAACGATTTTTGTAAATTAAGGTTAGAATTTATAAGTTGTGTAGCATATTACACACTTTTGCTTTCACCGAGTCACCATCGCAGTTATAACGCGGTCGTACCACCGCCGTCTTCCCTTTTTTGTTACCAACGGTAGCATGCGAATGTGCATTGACTATCGTGAATTGAATAAAGTAATGGTGAAGAATGCGTACCCATTGCCGAGACCCGTATATTCTTTTGATCAAATTCAAGGGGCTAAGTGGTTTTCCAAGATCGATATACGTTCGGGTTATCATCAATTGAAGGTTCGAGAAGAAGACATTCCTAAGACGGCTTTTAGAACCCGATACGGACATTATGAATTTATGGTTATGCCTTTTGACTGACGAATGCACCTGTAGTTTTTATGGACCTAATGAATCGGGTGTGTAGGTCGATGTTGGATAAGTATGTAATTGTATTTATTGATGATATTTTCATTTACTCGAAGAATAAGGAAGAACATGCAATTCATTTACGAGAGATTCTTGAAACCTTGAGAAAAGAAAGATTTTATGCAAAATTCTCGAAATGTGAATTTTGGTTACAAGAGTTTCAATTTCTTGGACATGTTGTTAATTCGGAGGGCATTAAGGTTGATCCGTCAAAGATAGAAGCAGTGATGAATTTGCAAGCCCCAAGAAATGAAGGATAGATACGAAGTTTCCTAGGTTTTGCAGGATATTATCGGAGGTTTATACAAGATTTTTCTAAGATTGCATCTTCACTAACTAGGCTTACAAGAAAGAATGTACCTTTTGAGTGGCGGAAGGAGCAAGATGATGCTTTTTCTATTTTAAGAAGAAAGTTATGTGAGGCACCGATCTTAGTTTTTCTGGAAGGAACAGAAGATATGGTTGTATACAGTGATGCATCGTATTCCGGCCTTGGTTATGTCCTTATGCAAAGAGGCAAGGTAATTGCCTATGCATCAAGATAGTTGAAGAAGCATGAAAGAGACTACCCAACTCACGATCTTAAATTCGCGGCAGTGGTTTTTGCATTAAAAATATGGAGGCATTATCTCTACGGCGTGGAGTTTGTAATTTATTCCGATCACCGAAGCCTTCAATACTTCCTAAACAAGAAGGATCCAAATATGAGACAACGAAGGTGGCTAGACTTGTTAAAGGACTACAATTGTGAGATTCGTTACCACCCGGGAAAAGCAAATGTCGTAGCCGATGCATTAAGTCGTAGGGACCAATGTGAAGTTACCAAAATTCATTCCTTGCAAATGATTATCACGTCTGACTTTTTCGACAAGGTTAAGTTAGCCCAAGAAGAAGCTTTGAAAGAAGAAAATTGAGAAGGAGAACGTATCACTTCCCATGTCCCTCATTTTGAGGAAGATAGTTGAGGACTTAAAACGCGATACGGGAGAATTTTCATTCCTTTTCATAGTGACGTTAAGATGTTACTTTTAGATGAAGCACATAAGTCGAAATATTCTATTCACCCGGGGGCTAACAAGATGTATCATGATTTAAGGAGAGACTATTGGTGGCCAAGTATAAAAAGAGATTGCGCAAAATATGTTGAAAAATGCCTAACTTGTTTGAAGATTAAATCCGAACACCAAAAACCGTATGGCAAGGTACAACCATTGGAAGTACCAGTTTGGAAATGGGAAAATATTACAATGGACTTCGTTACAAAGTTTCCGAAAACGACCAAAAAGCACGACGCGATTTGGGTAATAGTGGATCGTTTGACGAAGATATATGTTAGCAAAGATATATGTTAAAGAAATAGTTACACGCCATGGGGTACCCATTTCCATAATCTTCGATAGAGATGGGAGATTTACTTCGACATTTTGGCAAAATTTTCAAGAAGAACTAGGTACAAGATTACATATGAGTACGGCTTTTCACCCGCAAACCGATGGGCAAAGTGAAAGGACAATTCAAACACTTGAAGATATGCTAAGGGCTTGTGTAATTGACTTTGGGGGAAATTGGGATGATCATTTACCTTTAGTTGAATTTGCCTTTAACAATAGTTATCATGCTAGCTTAGAAATGCCACCTTATGAAATGCTTTATGGTAGAAAATGTAGAACTCCGGTATGTTGGGATGAAGTTGGAAAAGAGGATTTAGCTAGTACGGATATAATACTAGCAACAACCGAGAAAATCGAGACGATCCGAGAAAGACTTAAAGCGGCCCAATATAGATGGAAAAGTTACGCCGACAATCGAAGAAGACCAATTGAATTTGAAGTAGGAGACTTTGTCATGCTAAAGGTCTCTCCGTGGAAGGGTGTTCTTAGGTTCAAATATAAGGGAAAGTTAGGACCAAGATTTATTGGACCCTTCAAGATTTTAGAGCGTATTGGAGAAGTAGCTTATGTATTGGAAGTCCCCAATGAAATGAAAGGAATTCACAATACCTTCCATGTATCTTACCTAAGAAAATGCTTAGCGGATGAAGCTAGTGTAATTACCTTGGATGATGTGGAAGTAGACCCAAATTTGGTATCCCAAGAGGAACCGGAGGCAATACTTGGGAAAAAAACAAGGCAACTAAGAAATAAAGAAATTCCTTTGGTTAAAGTGCAATGGAGACATCGGAAGGGAACATCTATTAGATGGGAACCAGAAGAAAGAATGAGGAACAAGTATCCTCAACTTTTTCAAGCATAGATTTCAGGGACGAAATCAAATTTTATGAGGGGTGAATTGTTACACCCGTATCCCGACAAGGTATTATTAAATGTTAGTATTGGTCCTTTATGTTATATTGGTCTTTAAAATTATTTAAAAGTTTCAACTAAGTAAATAAATTAGGAACTTTAGTGGCCAATGTATAAGAATCTTAAAATAGGGGAACTAATGTTGTCATTAGAACTAAGTGAAATAAATAAAAGAAGAAAATGGTATATTAGAAGATATATCCAAATTTTGAAGAAACACGGAGATGAAGAAAGAGTGGTAGGGAGGAAGAAAAGGATATATCAAGAATCTTCAATTGAGTCTAATTTGAGCTTGTGGTGGTGACTATCAAGATTATTAGACCCTTAATTTCATACCCCTAAACCAAGTAAGCATCTTCCCCAATCTTTATGATAAGGGTTTTGAATTTTAGAAGTTTAAAGTAGTAATAGAAGATGTCCAATTCATTGAAATTACTAGTTATAGTCTCTAATTAAGATTAACTATTGTTTAGGAAGCTTAAGGGAGTTGTGACTCTACTTGGTAGAAAACCTATTGAGCAAATTAGAGGTAAGTATAATGGGTTTATGTTGTATTGTGTTAATTATGAACTATTGATTTTGTTATAGTCTGGTTGGAGCTTGTAATAGTAGCTTGGATCCATAGCTTTTAATTGCCAAGTAGTACAATTATGAAATTGAAGGTATGTTCTCATGTTATAGATGCTCCATGAATCTTCTTATGTTGTTAAAGTTTTACTTTACTTATAATCCATTTACTTACTAAGCAATTACTACGTTATAGTTGATGATGTTTTGTAGGTCCTAGAAAGGAGGATAAGGGTAAGAATCAAGTATAGGATGGACCATACTTGAGCTTCTAGTTGTGTTAGTCTTTTGGATCAAGGTGTTGAAGTTGGAAGCCCCGGAGATTCAAGTTCCGTTTTGGTATATTTCGGTTCATATGGTCTTTTCCTTACTTTTGGTTGTATATATGTTTTTAGTGATGTCTAAATGGTTCTTAACTATTAGTGTCAAACCCCTTGTAGTTTATGGGTCAAAATATTTGTAAAATGATGTTTGGCGGAATGCCATTTAACTTGTTTTTGGATGTTATGTGTCAAAGGTTCAATGGTGATGGTCTTTATAAGTTATGTTGGGTTAATTTGAAGCCTTTGATATTATTTTTGAGTGGTATGTTGTAAAAGTGGTTTGAAGTGCAGGAAATCTGCACTGATTGTGCATGTCACCGGGCGTCACTAAATCGGGTGACCCCGTCTGTTAAAATTGTTCTCGAGTCAGGGTTATTTCCTATTTCAAACGGCGTCCCATTAAAGGGAGACGGCGTCTCATTTCGAGACGCCTTGGTTAAAAAGCTCGAGCCGTCAGCTTTAATGTCTATTCATGATATAATATTCCGCTAAGGGACGACGGCGTCGCATAATGTGAGCGACGGCGTCACCCGCCAGATGACGCGAGTATCTTCTTAAAAATCAAACTAAAGAGTAAATTTTCGGGTCTTCTTTCGTTCATAGTTCAAGTATTAATTATTTAGTCAAAATTTCATGGAAGTCAATCCAATATCCGTCATTTTAAAAAAAATTTAACTTTTCGGTTTTGGGGCGTTAACATCTTCATCTAAAAGTGAAGGTCCTGCAGTTGTTGTCTTTCTTGGCCTACCTTTCTTAGCTGGTGGTTTGGGAGGTACAATAACAGAGGGATTTTTACAAGCCTTTTGTTGTGACCTTTTGTTGACAATTTGAACATGTCATGGCCACACCTTAGATACCTTTTGTTGTTTTGTTTTAATGGGAAGCTCTAATCCTTTTCTTTCTAGGCCTACTGTGCATTGACTTAGGTATTGTGGCAATACTCTAGACATATCACTAGTGTCAAGCCAAAAGCTAATTCCTCCAACTGGGTGCAAATATTGATGGTATGCATCATGAAAACATTTTTTCCTAAAACATGATGGTACATACTCCTTAACCCTCCTATTTATCTTGACGCTCTGTTCTCGAGTTTTTATTTTAAAGTAATGGAAGGGGAGGGTAAGGGAAATCAAAAAAATGGGCGTTCTTGAGTTTTTTTAAGATGAAAAGGTAGGGGACGGGAAGGTGGGAGGGAGGGAAGGGATGGTCTTTTGAGTGATATTTGGTTCCATCCAATTTTGAGTGGATTGGGAAGGGAAGCGGGGTTTCAAGATTAGAGGCCTTAGTTAAATTACCATATTATCCTCAACTCAAAATCCTAATCACCATCCCGACTAATAATAATCTCGGTATCCTCCATATACATAACCGCAATACCATTCCAATCAATAGTAGTATATATGAAAAAAGTGAAAAGTTAGCAAAAACCAAAATTCAAATCAAATATATAAATTGTCAAATACGTTGTAGCTTTTAACTGATCAGTATAGATGATAATGTTGATGCATCCATCTTCTAGACTTCACATACATTATATTCCTCTCCTTGTTCTCTTATGCTTGGTAGCAGTTCCAAACTTCCTGTTGGTCTCTTAACGGATTATATTAGTAAAAGGGTAGAAATATATACACGTTGATGAGTAAAAGGGTAGAAATTGTCACCTCGTCCAAATTCTATTATGCTAATTTGAATGGATAGTTCTTAATCACGAATTATGACTTTTTTGCATTCGTGTATTCATTTTACAAAGGAGAAACAAATGAAGTATAACTACTTTGCATTATTCGTATCAGTGTAGACGGGTAACAATAGTTATGGATAACAAATTAGTCAAGGCAATCTCACCTTAGCATGGAAAGCAATATCAGTGAGCAAAAGGTTATCGGAAAGTGTAATATAAGGGCCATGTAAATAATAGTCATAGTGCAAAGACCAAAAACTATTTTTACTGCGTATTCTAATCGGCAGGGATTAAGTTTTGACAATAAAAATCCAACTATCTTTATTCATACATAAATGAGGGTATATTGGTAATTTGTGTAGCTTCCTTTCCATTCCTTGCTACTTTAAAAAAAACTCAAGAACACAAAAATAAATAACCACTTTCTTCCCATCCCATCCCCTACTTTGCCCTTCCCATCCCATCGCCTTCCCTTCTTTAAATTTTAGACTTGAGAACAGAGCGTGAATATAATTGAGACTGCATGAGTACAAGGAAAACCCTGAAATCGCCATAATCGACAAGAGCATGTTCTACGCTGCTCATCAACACCAAATTCTTCAGAGCCATTCCTCACTTCAAACAAGTTCCCACCAGTAGGTATTACATGCCAAAACCTGTATTCAAAAAAGGAATTTTGTTAAGTGTTTTTAATGAAACTATTATGTTAATTGTTTGTAATGTTATAAAGATAAGTTGATTCAAGAAATACCTTTGCTGATCTTTGGTTATTTCTAACCTTTTCTGTATGTTTGGACAGATGTCTTCAATCCATGTATCGCAAATCCTCCTCATTCTATTCATTTTCTCCAAAACAATGACTCGTATAGCTTCAAGCATGGTTATTATTGGCTTATTCCTCATGCTTAAAATTACTGGGTTAAAACACTCACTAAATCCATTTTCCATCGCTTCGCAGCTTGTACCAATATGGAAATAGGCCCTGGACCATGTTTTTGGATCCTTCTTCAACAGATACTCATAAGCATTTGGGTTGGCTTTCTTGATTTTCTCCATGATTTTGTTGAACAATCCTGTATATGTTGCCTTGGCAGCCCAAAACAAACTTCTGAATTCAAAACCACTATACAACTTCCTAAACCCTTCATAAATGTGCCTAGCACATTGTCTATGCTCAGCGTGTGGCATGACCTCTTTTACAGTTTCAATCAGTCCCTATACCATAATATCATCATTAAACAATTAAAATACCATAATATACATAACAATTAACAATAAAGATGGTCGAATGACAATACTTACTTTGTGTTTATCGGACATGAGGGTCAATCCATTACCAGTGGGCATATCAAGATCATCGCCAAGTAAGTCTAGAAACCAACTCCAGTTATCCTTGTTCTCCACATTTACGACAGCCCATGCTACATGAAATATGTGATTGTTTCCGTCGCGACCAATGGCAGTTAAGATTTCACCCACACTTGGCTTCTTAAGAAAACAACCATCTAAAGCTATAACATTTCCACAACCCAATTTCCATCCATCTTTCAAACCTTTGAAACATACGTAGAATCTATCAACATAAGTTTTATCGTCTGGATTTACGGTAACACCAACCTTAACAAGAGAACTCGGATTAGACTATAAAATAGCCTTACCATATGACCTAATATACCCATAATGGTAATGGCTGTTTCCCCTTCATTTAAAACCCACCTTTTTGCATTCCTACAAATAGTTGGGCTAACAATGCACTTATATTTTTTCATGACTAACTCAGCTATTTCATGCAACTTAATTTCAGGATTTTGCCTAATCTTACTACTAAAATGCTTACCAACCCATTTGTAGTTAACTAATGATCCATACTTAAATTGCCTAACACAAGTATGTTCATCAACCATAGATAATACCTGGAAAGATTTCTTGGTAGTCATCTCCTTACCGTAACACCTCCATGGACAGTTTGAACTAGGAACCTCTTCAGTACTTAGGTATCTTTTCCACTTGCTTTGTTTTCCTTTCTTAGGCTCCTTAATCCTTTCTGGTCGTAAACCACATGTTGCAATGAGATGTGTCTTTGAACTTCTGTAGAACCATAGAGAGAACCCATTAGCAAGACCCTAGTAAGTCAAACACTCTTTAAGTTGGTCAACATCGACAAACTTCTCACCAACCTACAAAATAACAGAAAAAATAGCATAAATATGAGAATAGGTTCAAATTGAGTTAACTAAGAGTAAATAATCTCATTGCAAGTAAACGTAATGCAAGTAAACAGAAATAATAGCATAAGTATTACCTTGGGTTTTTGCATCCTCCAATGAGTGTCAGCATCATGTATGGGAAATTTTTTAACTTTAGACTCGACAATGTGAATGGACCAAATCATATCATCACCACCATTTCTCGGTTGTCCGAGTAAATCATCCATGAATTCTTGTTCTCGTTCAATACAGTTTCACTATCACCAACTCTATATACCCTCTTTTGCCTCATCCCACTAGAACTACCTTCTTTTTCAGCATGTGTTTGTTTCTTTGTAACCTTAGGTCCCTTCTTTGATTCAATTCTTCACTTCCTAAGTTCTCGCAGCTCATCTTCACCTTCTGATAAGTAGTCAACAGACTTATCACGAGTACCCGCTATCACTATCGCTATACAAACTATAATTAATGCCTAGTGATGCATCACTTTCACTATCTGTATTGCTTTGCATAACAGATGGGTTATCGTTTTCTTGAATAACTATCCCCTTATTCCTACGAAAGGTAATTTAGCAGGACGGTTTTGTTCTACCATTATACCTTTACCCTTATCCACGGCTTTCTTAATCGTATTAGCATCATTACTTGACCGACTTTTACCCTTATCAAACAACTTGCGCTTAATACTAGGGTTTGGGTGGCCTTTTCCTCAACAACTTACGCTTAGCAATAGGGCTGACAACTAGATTCCTAAGAGGGATATCCTCTTCATCATCCACACTGTTCAATACAACCTCATCATCTACCACATTGTTCAATACAACCTCATCATCTACCACATTTTCCACAACTACTTTCTGTTTAGCGTTCTTAACTTTTTAGTGTATATCGTGTTCGATCTTCTTCATTATGCAATAAGCTCATCTACACTCATATTAGAAGCATCTTTCACCATAATTTCATGAATCCTCAACCTAGATGTATCCCCATCCCCAAATTGTTCCATGTTAAGATTTTTAAAATAAAACTCATCCAAGTTTTGGTGAACATGAGTCATGTATATGTTTAACTTATCATATGAATAAGCATATTCATACATTGGAGCAACATTAGTATCAGTTTCTACGATTTTCAATCCTATTTCTAGTTCACATTGTGGTAAGCAAAAATACAAACCAAAAATCCTATATGGTCTGTCTTTTCCTTCAGATGCTCACACATACTTTTATAGTCTAATTTCCTATCCTTATACAACTTCCATTCATAAACAAAACAAAGCCGTTTTCATACCTAAGTGGAAGAAAATAAAAAACACCATCGTGGTGAACATCAAACCACAACGCATCAGACCCAGATGGTGCCATCCTGTAAAAAAAATTAAAGGGCAAAAGGTATAAAAATTAATTTTTGGCATGCAAAACCCTAATCCGTACACTATAATAAACCTTAAATACAAACAAAATATAAAGGGGAGAAAGAGAATATAACAAATGGTATCTTATGCACCAATCAATTTCAGTAATTTATTGAAAACGACAATCAATTGTTAAGGTTTTAAAATTAGGGTTTGGTGGTGGAAAGGGAAAAGTGAGAGAGAAACGAAGGTGTGTGATTAAAGTATGTGGTCCAATTCCAAGCAAAGAATGTTATTGTTTTTTTTTTTGTGCCCACTTGGAAATAATAGCGTGGATATAATTACACACGTGGAATTATTTTTAAACGTAAATGGTTCTTGCAACCGGCAACTGACCAAAACCAGTGATTGGATACACACAACTAACGGATTTTGTAACTTTATTGACGGAACGAAAAAAAAGCTACATACAATAAGAAAAAATGGTAAGTCGACTAAATTTTCAAGTAATTTGCACTTTCTAAATGGGACCTATCAAATTTGTTTATCTATACAAATACGATGAAAGCATTGTATGCATATATTACAATGTGAACAGCCTTTCAACATATTTGAAATGTTCCTCTTTTTTTAATTGACAGCTTTGATATATAATCAGCTTGAACCTGCTCATTTATAAGTAAAAACGTTGAAATTGCAATTTAAAGACAAGAGGAACACAAGCTAGTTACAACCACGGGATACGATGTATGAGTTCCAATAAAAATGATGGGTCAAGACAATCCAGGTATTCACACAGTCGCCGTTTATTCATGTCTCCTCAAATCAACAATCGAATGGAAGTTAAATAATAAAAACCAATAAAGAAAACCAACATGCCATGCTACAGAAAAGAGAACAAAGCATTTGGCATTCTAATGACATCTAAACACTACTCAACTTTTACAACCTGCAATAAACATCATCACAAACAGTTTATTACCAAGTTCTTGAAGCTCAGCTACTCATGGTCTTGATCAAATATCGACTGTCATTGAAATTGCGGGTGAGTCACCGAGGTCAGAGTTTTCGCTCCTCTTTGTGCAGATATAAATGAAATGAGAATCAGGATCTTCTAAAACATAATCAGCAGGAAGCAGGCCCTTCTCGGTTGTAGGAACAGGTGACATATACGATTTAGGAGAAGAGCTAGAACCTGCCGGCCTTTGGAAACCAGGTCGTGCTGCACAAGAAAAAAATTGTGTACTAAAGGATTGAGTTTAAGAGTTCTTGAGAGATCATCCTAATAATTGGAGGTATTAACTTGGTCACTAATTTATCAAAAAACCCTCTTAAGTATTAAAAAGAAAATGTTATATGAATTAACCGATAAAAAAACGTTATATTACAATAAAATTAGAAGAAAACATAATAAAAACCTTATTTACGCATCAACTGAGAAGAAAGAACTCACGTATGATGTACAAGTCTATTTTCCAATTGTAAACTGGCCGGTTTATATGAGGCATCCTCGCATTTGGATCACCGTATGTAATCTGTTGAAAGAAGTCACTATATGAGCTAATTTCTTGAAGAGAAGATAACTGAGAAGAAGTAGTCATTGCCTTACCAGCATATAGATCCCTCCAGGTTTAAGAATCCTACAAATAAAGTAAAAGATTTTATAGATATTACGACCAGGTATAAGATATAGAAAATAATATTATTCTGGCTGATAAAATACAGTATTTTATTTTCTTTTAATTACACAAAATAGCACAACAAAATACAACGCAAGACTAGGCTATTGAAGCTAGTAAATACCTGCTCACTTCCCCCAGCATTTGAGAAGCACTAAGTGGAGCATTAAGTCCACACTACAAAATCAAAGGAAGTTTAAAAAGTTAAAACATATGTAGCAATGATAAAAAAAACACATCTGTTGTGAAATAGAAGTATGAAACAAGAACCAGAACTTACCATGAGCGAGTCAAGAGTTCCTATTACCCGCAGATCAGAAAGCCATGCAACAGAGTGGAAAAGGATTGTTAACATAGATTTTAGAAAACATATGTTTGACTCTGGTATACTACAAACATCTCTTGTCCGACTTATATGATTTTACTTTTACACATAACAAACACACTTCTGATAAATATTAGCAGAAGACATAAGACTGCTGGCATATTATTAGAATCCTAGCTATAGTACAAGTTAGTCTTTCTTTAAAATTATTTGAAAATTTCAGTCTCTCAAAGTTTACAATACTTTGTGTATCTGAGAATATTATGCATCTTTATGGAAGTATACCAAATAACTCAAGTTTGCTTTTTGCATAATGTTGTTGCATTTGGTGGACTCATGCTCTCTTCAGCTCTAAGTTATGGGTAATGCTTCAATTATGGAGAAATTCATATTCAAGTACATACATTGTGATGTATGTTACTAAACTTGAAACGTGCAATTTATCCATTCAATTTGTTGTACGTGATTGTTCATATATGATTGTTAAATGCATATGTTTTGAAGCTACAATACAGACACAAGTGTATATTTGCGCAGATAGTGAGAACTTGATGGGAATTCAATAAAAGTCAACACGACGACCAAGGTGAAGATATTCAAGACTAACTTTATATATAAGCTGTAATATATGTTTAATGGCTCATATGTTTTAATGGTACAACACAAAGACACAAGTGTAAAGTCGTATGGATAGTGAGAGGTTGATGGGAAGTCAATAAAACTTAGCACAATGACCAAAGTCAACAGAATTAAGACTAATTCTTGGCTGAAAGACGAAAAAACGGGCTTATGCCGAAGTCTAGCGTCAAAACCAACAATTTTCGAAAACTGGTTTTTTGAAGTCAAGTCTCTCACAAACCATGCACAAATTAATTTTTGGAGAAAAAATACTAAAAGAAATTTTAAATAACTCCGGAAATTCGAGTTTTACTGAACTTAGAAGGACCAGTGATAACCCACAATGTATCCGTTTTTCACAATAAAAAAAAAATAAGACTATCAATATACTTAAATAGGGAATTTGGACATCCAGACACATCCCAATGGTACTCGTACGACATCCACATTACTGCAGTTTTAGTATTTCAGAATACCAGCTAGTCTTTTCAACTGTAACATTTATTTAAGGTTGTTTTCAGAATTAATAAAATCCAAGCTAATTCCTACTTGAACCTCTTTAAGATTAGAATAGCATTTAAACTATATAAATGGTAAAGAAAAGTTTATACCCTTATCAATTACACTGTCAAATGAGTCGTCCATAAAAAAGCCCATATCCCGAACATCCATCTGCAAGTCTTCAGAAATGATAAGGAAAACTCATTAACTGTAATTTATAGGAAAATATCAAACAACTGAGACATCTTAACAAGATAGAGATAAACAGTCAATAAAGAGGATACATTTTAACTGAGGAATATGCTCATACTTCTGTCGCATCATTTCAATAGCCACACAGGAAATGTCAACATTCATGATGTTTTCATACCCGTCGTTAACCATGTCCTCTGACATAACTGCAAGATAAATGAAGTTATTTTTTCAGCAAGATATCTGTAGCCACGCACAAGGTCACAGTTTAAGCAATTTCACACCATAGATGGGCTAAAAATAAGAGAAAAAGGATATGTAGTAACTAACCGAAGATGTGAAAAGAGATATTTTGCTGAACAATCTAAATTACGGAGTAATATCGTACAAATGAAATAAAGAAAATCAATTCACATTTAGATCTGAAGTATTATTGGGTTTTAATTTGTTGAAGTATTGTTGGGTTTTAAAGAAAATCATTCCCAGACACCATCTCAGATTGTTTACAGATCTATTCAGTAGAAGAGCTAGTTGTAATGAGTTAGGTATTAAAAACATCTAGGATAGACTATGGGAGTCTTTTTTTCTTTTTCAGACAACCCGCCACTATGTTGTATTATATATAAACATATGTATATGATGAACACATGTATCTAGCATACTGCAGAGGCACACTTGCGCGGTAAAATCAAACCGACACACGTACGTTGGAACTCAAAGTAATCAAACGTAATAGTTTAGTTAAAATCCAAGGACAAGGCCCATTAAACCCTGGAAACCATACGAGAACAAAAACACAAAGAGGTACTAACAAAAGAGGTCTGCTTCCAAGGCAGCTGTTTGACTGTCTCTCCTAGCAATAATCAACAATCGGATAGAGTATCTTCAGTTAATATTCCCTAATGCCTTATTTCAATTTACTTCATCATGGAAACTATACACGCACCTAACTTAATCTTTTAACCTATATGCCACATGCTAGACTCAAGTGTGAGCCTAACAGGTATTTGATCAATGTTTTTGACCAAGCTTAAAAGGCGCACATGCAATATACTAAGCAAAGAAAAATGAATAAAACCTATGAACCAAATTTTACTGGTACGTGGTACCCAGAGTCCCAGACACGGATAATAGTATACTTTATTATTTTGACCAGAGGAGTGCCTACAGCCTACATATTAAACAAACAATTAAATCACTTGCAGAAGTTTCTTCAGAGCTAAAAGCCATATTTAACAATATGGTGAAGCAAAATCAAGCTACTGAATATAATCTGTAACACTTGACCTATCCAATTAGCCGATTTTTTTGTGCAGTCTGTTCTGTATTCTATGATTTGCCTTAAACAACTCAAGAGTCAAGACAACCTCAGTTGGTTTAAATTACGTAGGATCATGCTATAAATGAATATTACAAAGAAGTGAACCCTGATACAGCTTGTGGGCATAATTAGCGACCATCTCTTTTGGGAACAGCATATTTTATTAAGAAACTCGATCCGAAAAATTATCGGAGACCAAGACCGGAACAAACCAATACAAAGACACCTCAAGAAAAGAGGTGAACAAAAAGGAAAAAAAAAAAAAAAAACATGGGGAAACAAATTACACCCGCAAACTAAAAAGCTAAACAATTCCTAGGCCTTTTATCCAACCCAAACACAAGCAGCT
Organism: Chrysanthemum makinoi; assembly: GCA_910596185.1. Classification (NCBI taxonomy): domain Eukaryota; kingdom Viridiplantae; phylum Streptophyta; class Magnoliopsida; order Asterales; family Asteraceae; genus Chrysanthemum; species Chrysanthemum makinoi. The sequence continues at coordinate 243,868,406 of OU343218.1, forward strand.
TTTCTACTTCGATTAAATATCGACAGGCTGGCCCAAAGCTAAGGAGTCCTAAGAAAGAATAAGGGTCCGATTTTCATGGAGAGAAAATGCCATTTATTACGTTTTTTCTGCAACACCCAAGAAGTAATATAGCAACCTTCTATTCACGACTAACTAAGACCAACTCCTTTATCCAATCATGCCATTTTGTTACGTCTTTGTGGGCCAACATTCTAGTATGGAAATGATAGCGGTCCCACTGCCTTCTTGTAAGACATATCTATCATCTTGGAGGTGACTTCTGAACACATAACTACACATAAACATACAAGACCGTTAAAGCCTCTCAACATTTAATCCGACATGCTCGTGTTCTATGACTAACATCTTCATTAATCTCCCATATAATTGTATAATATCAGTCGCTAAAAACAAAATATTGAATGACAATAGCATACACTTATTTTAGTTCATCTTCATCAGCCTCTCAATCTTTCATATTTTCACGGACTATGTTTGAGCTCAACTTTATGTAAAACCTATTGCGAAGTGTTTCTCGAAGACTCCGGCTTTGCATTAACACCTTGTAATCTCATAAATCGGCCCAATATGGTCAGTAATAAACACGTAGATTACAATGTGCTATCTTGTATATCACATAGGATCTCATCCCGTTAGCACTAATAATTTCCATGATACCCTATCATATGAATTTACCCGTGATCTTTCAACAAGTCATCAAATCATTTACAAGAAGAATCAAATGGGTAAATAATCATATCGAATATATCTCTGAGTTCCTATATCAAACATTGATCAAAGCAAGAACGCATATATCTCTTTAAACTGATGCAATAAACGAATATATCTCTGAGTTCCTATATAAAACATTGATCAAAGCAAATGTCTCAAGTCTCAACGATGTTATTTACATCTAAATTTATCATTATGGTCTCTAATTAACTCAAGTACTCAACTGACTAGGTATATATGTATTTCATTACACCAAATCAGTCTTGAAGGCGTATATCATCGAAGAGGTATATTCCCCGCTAATCTAACTAGAAGCTAAAGCTACAATGAAACACATCTAAATTACGAAAAAAGGGGTCAAGAATGATTGACGTAAAGGAGGACGAGCAGGATTTGTTAGGTTCCATATGGCAAAACAATGAAACAGGAATAGGAAGGCAAATCAAATAATTCTCCCGAAACTATAACTTGAAAGGTAAAAGAACAAGTTCTATGAGCGATAGGGGAGATCAGCAAAGAGAGCTTGTATATATTGCAGATGGCTTAAGCTATCAAAAATTGATAGCCAAAGAGAGCCACCGACCGTCAATCAGGCATATTAAAAAACTTCTCCTAACAGACAGATTAAACAACAAAGGTATGATGTTTAACCCAATACAATGCTGTGAATATCTGTTGTTCAAATTTCAAAAACATGACCTTGCCTGCCAACTTTTGGTATGCCTGGAAAACAATATAAGTGAAACACTTTTATGATCCCACATCGGCCAAGTATGGGATTGGTCGGTGGTTTATAAATTTAAGAGTCTCCTCCTCTTACAAGCTAGCTTTTTGAGTGAGTTCTACACTTACTTATGAACATCGATACGAGCCTAGTATGGGATAGGTCCGTATCAATTGGTATAAGAGCTAGCCCTACCTTTCGAGGTTCCAACACTCGGAGTGGTGGCCTATGAGTGGTGGCTTGGACCCATAGAGGGTGTCAACCGTGACCAACATAGCCGTGACCAACGAGGACGTTGGTTCTTCAAAGCGTGGGGTATTGTTATGATCCCACATACGCCAAGTATGCTGATTGGTTGGTGATTCATAAGTCTAGGTTTCCCTTCCTCTTACAAGCTAGCTTTTTGAGTGAGTTCTACACTTGAACTTATGAATCGATGTTAGCCTAGTATGGGATAGGTTCATATCAAACACATAAACGAGCTAGCATCCTTTCGGTCACTAAAACCGTAAATACCCTTAACTTAAATAAAGCAAAAGGTGTAAAAGACAATACCATCACTACTACTTTCCTAATAAGACATTATTAACATTTAAAACAAATTTCACATAACATTAACTACCATCTTAACAAGTTGAGTGCAATTAATACAACCATGGCATGATGGCAGTAAAACGAATTTAACAAGTATAATCACATTCTTGTAAACAATTTCAATATAGTTACACCTATGTCACTATGCATACCATGTACTTAATTACCTTAAGCTCGAAATCCAATGTTTTAAAATAAGGAGGTCCGAATTTGCTTATCAAAACATCGTAAGGTGCTTGAAAAACAAAGTAAGCAATCCGGAACACCCTATCGCTTTTTCTTTATGCTTATTTAAAATACAAACCAAATTACTTTGTTACTCTCTTATCGAACCTAATACCCTAACTAAAATGCATTCAAGTATTGCACTCTAACCAATTATACCTTTTTGGGGTCTAATTGCATTCTTTTCTACACTTTCTAAAACCTTAACTTGAAAAAAAAAAAAAAATACCAGCATTGCCGCAACCAACCATAAGAACACGGGCGTCGAGGGGAATATATTTACGAACAAAAGGACGAAGAGCATGATAACGCTGATACCAATCAAAGGAAGCTTCATTAACATATCTAGCATCCCAGTACACTGCATCACCATAGTTGTATGTGTTGCATGCTGACTCATCTCTAAACATCTTTTCTTTTTTTTTCTTTTTCTTCAACAGTTACTTACGAGGTCGGAAGTTATGTTGTTTTTAAGGTTGTGGTTGTGGTTGTGGTTGTTGGGGCGGTGGTGGTTGTTGTGGTTGTGGTTTTTCTTTTAGTTTAGTTACAAGTGGTTTTTATTAAGGGTGACCACGGACCAATACCAAAATAATCGGACCAAGTAAAGGCAAGAACGAACATTGAAAGAAACACAAAAACTAGCACTTAAGAGAAAAATAAAAAATAAAAAATAAAAATAAAAATAAATAATAAATAAATAATATATCTTTTATATAATAAAACAAAACCCTTATTGAGAATTTTTCATTTAAAAAAAATCAAACCATACTTTTTATAGTAATAATTATTATAATTTGATTTTTTAAAAGTCCTGAAGAAATTGAAAAAGACCCTAAATATTTCTATTATTGATCAAAAGTTATAAAATTTCATCAAAATCCGTTAGTTTAATAAAGCGGGTAAAAAATCATATGTGTCAAAAGTATAAAAAATTGAAACTTAAAAACGGGCGGAGTTATATACAAAACTTTCAGGGGGTAAAATTAAAATTTATAAGGGCAAAACCACCCAATAGTTGACTATCGAGCTTCAACCCAATCTTCGTATTCAAACCTAAATCACAATCGTTTTGAGGTAAACCCCAATTCTATCAAACTGAAAACTCGATTGAAGAAGGTGTTATATCATAATGGATTTAAGGTATGCTAATCTCTGATTTTTTGATTTATATATCACTTTTGCTATTTTTTTTTTTTTGGGTTTTTTTTCTTTTTAGATTGGTAATTGAGTTATGAGAAAAATCGATTGAAGAAGGTGTTATATCATAATCGATTTAAGGTATGCTAATCTCTGATTTTTTTATTTATATATCACTTTTACTATTTTTGTTTTTTTGGGTTTTTTTTCTTTTCTTTTTATATTGGTAATTAACTTATGGATTTATGTTCTTGTGCTTTTAATTGATGTGGTGTGGCTTAAATGGCGGGATACAAATTTGGTGCTGATGTGGTACAATTTCGTGTTGGTTTGCTAGATCATTGGTAATAGTTGTGGTTACTTTGCGAGGTATGATTTTTATTCCATAATTTGTTGACTATGTCTTAGATTAGTAGTTGGTCTCTAAAGTTAATTATATGAAAGTTGCTCTTCAGATAGAATAGGCTCACTATTTATGTGTATATTATGGGTAAGTATTATCGTGGGTTTTGTAAGCAGCAATTATGTTTCTTAGATGAACCTTGAAAATCTTAGAAGGTTAAAAAATTGTAACTTTTGTCTTTAGGTACACCAAATTGCGTGAACTTGGCTGAGATTGAAGAATTTGTTGAGTATGATCTTAATAATGAGGATGAAGGTTGGCTTGAAGAGTTCAACAAAGATAAAAAGTGCTGATCTTGATAGAACCCCAACATCAGATAAAGTGGAATGGATTTAACACCTCATATAGTCCATGAAAAAGATTTAAAAAAAATCTATTGACGATTGGCTTGAAGAATTCAATACTTTCGCTTCAAGTACAGAAGTTGCACTTTGTCGAGTATGATCTTCAAGACCAGAAGAGATCGATAATGGTGAATTAGGTGATTTTTATAATGATTATTGTTTGGTTTACAAATATAGATCAATATTGATATAGTTCGTGAAGGTATTGCACTATTCAATTGTTGAATTACAGTATGAATCTATTATTATCTAAATAGCCTATAAATGCTATCAATATATGGTGATGTTATTAAGTTTGTTGTTGATAATGATTATTGATTAATTTGCATATTTCTCTATCGATCCAAAAGGTTTAACGAATTCATGTAAGTTTATGTTAAAATTTTATTTGTTATTTTGATTTACTGTTGTTAATTAATGGACTTTGATTATGGTTTTTTATCGTAATTTATACATTAGAAAACATTGAGGTATTTCTAAGGTAATGAGCTCAATCTCTCTTCAGCCCAAAATTGTGAAGCACATATAGAAATCCTCGAAAGCATCTTGGATTATGAGCAAGTGCCATGCATTTTTAAAGTGTTTAACTGTTGATTCAAAAGTTATTTCTACATCTAGAATGTCTATTTGATTATTGTTTACATTAACCCCATGTATACATATCCAGCACGAATGTTGAAGGAGACACTCTAAGCTAGGGGTGCTCATCGGTCGAAAACCGGACCGGACCGAGAAAAACCGGACCGGACCGAGACCGAATCCGACAAAAATCCTAGACCGAGACCGAGACCGAATGTGGTCGGTCCGGTCCAACAAGGCTAAATTTCGGGTTTGTGGTCCGGACCGGACCGAGACCGAATCCGGCAAAAACCCTAGGCCGAGACCGGACCGCCGGTCCATCGGTCCGGTCGGTTTCGGTTCTGTCCGGTCGGTTTTGTCGGTCGGTCCGGTCCATCCGGTCCGTTTGCTCACCCCTACTCTAAGCTTCTTGCTGCTAGGACTTTGCGTCTTTGGATCCCTCAACATTCGTCAGGTGAATATATACATTCATTTTTTCCCCATCATTGATAAATGCATCTATTATAAGCACAAACGCTAATAAAAAATAGACCAAAACAATTGTTGTAAACCCCGTGGTGGTCAAGAAGTTCTATTATATTCGAGTCAGCCAAAAAGTAGCATTGGTTAAAGGTCTGCGATTTGTCCAAAAACGATTCAGCTTAGCCTTCTTCTCGCTTATTTCTTTTTCCAACCATTGACACACCTTTAGGTCGCAGCTGGCAGCTTTTGATTTAACATGGTGTTGCTACCTGAATACTGAATAGCTTTTTGTTATGGAAGGTTAAGGATGCTGAGTCTTTAGAGGAGGATCTGTGAGGGCCACATGTCAGATGGAAATCTCCATGATTCAAAAACGCAAGATGACACATGAAGGAGATAATACTGATACGACCAATGATATGAAAGCTATTCATATTCAGGTTTGACTACTAGCACTAATTCCATCTATTTTTATCTTGTGAATAGATGTGGTAAGATTGGCGGGTAATAACTTATGGTAGCAGATTTGGATTGAATTGGATCATTTTGTTAGTATGGTCCGAAAACACTTTATTTAGCGTCTTTTAGATATCTATAAGTTACTAATGTGTTACTTATGAATACAAAACAATATTATGACAATATTAACTACTTTGAATAAATGATTTAGGAGTCTCATGTATGCATTAAAAATAGACTTAGGATGATCTTTCAATTGGTTGACATGATCTTACAAATGTTCTGGATGCAGGTCACCGTGGATCAGAAGCTGTTGAGGGAAAAGGAAATGCACCTAAGTGGAGATGTGGGGATAGATCGTATGCGGAATGCTTTTTCTAATACACGAACAAATTACTATCAAGCGTGGAGAATGGCATACCGATGGTTCACCGATTGCACAAATACCACCATCTCCTCCTCTCGGCGACCCTATATGCTTTGACTCGACAAAGGAACAAAAGTGAAGAGCCTAGCCGTGTAGTTCGTGCCCTGTTTAAAGATAATGATTCCAAGCCAACAGAAAAGGATGTTGACCTCTCTGCAGTTGGCAGAAAGTCTCCATAAAGTCAGTTAAGTCTTTCTGGTGAGATGCTCAGCATGGAGAATGAATTGATTGTGAATGGATATGTTCACGAACAACATTATGCATCTGCCAACAGTTTGAATGCTACTGCTGAAGACCAAACATTGGTCAAGGTTAGTTTTTCCTCAATATAAGCTTCTGCTTTTCCCCTTTTCCTGTGGCTAATGATCAACCACATAATATACCCGTTAAGATAACATTTTATTCACATGAACGTCTTCCTCACTTTAGGTACGAGAGACAATGGAAAAAGGGTTCTGGGATGGAGTCACTGCTTTTATACAACAAACTAATTATGATAGGGTTGTGGAACTGATAAAGGAGGTGAGGGATGAACTTTGTGAGATGGCTCCTCAGAGTTGGAAAACACAACATTATTTTATGAACTCATTTACTTATGTAATAGTATTATTTTATTTAATTATGATCATATAATTTTATTTAATTATGTTATATAGTATTATTTAATTATGAAAAAAGGTTCCATAAGAAAAAGGCATTAAATCTCTCATTTAGCAAGCTGATATTATTATTTTTTTTGCACTTGTGAGTTTGCACCTGATATTCCATAAAAGGATGCAGTTGGGCTCACTTGGCAGGCTGTGCATAACATGGTTCATGTGACTCTTAATCCACATCTTGGTCAGCCACTTGGGCAGTCATGGTTTCATTCATGTGGATACCTACTTCAATATGGTTTATGCTCATATTGATTCAAACCTCTTGCTGGTCAGTCTCTGTTTTCATTTCTGTTTACCCGTTTACTGAGTTAATAGGTTTCAATTACCGGTTTAGAGTTGCAGGTTCAGGGCTTTTGGTTTGGTAAATTGTTGCTAAGATTTTGATTTTTGCCGATAAATCATGATGGGAGTTTAGTATTCAGCTTTTGCAAATTGCAATGCATATGAAGTGGTGAATGGAAGAAATAGACATTGGATCTTCTGGGCCTCATATTGAAAGTAAGAGGTTTCTTCCATTATCTATATATGACAATAAAAAGTATGTCTGTTTGTTACATAATCTGATAATCTCTGAACAACCTCTTGCTGCTTGGGCTAAAGAGGTGTTCTTTACAGCATTGATCACAATAAGTGAGGTGCATGTATCTTCATTTTCACAAGTGTTCAAAGCAAAAACATAACCCAAATTGGCCCATTATACATTAACGGGTTCAAATTTCTATTTATAGCGATTATTACGTGTCACAATATTGAGCAATTGGAATGTAAGTGGTACTTATTACATGACAATGCATGAACCATTTCCACTTGTCGTTGTTTGTGGCAATCAATGGGAGAAGACCGGAAAGCAAGGTTATTCTTTCGAAGTATGCTATTTCAGTTGAAAATACATCACAAGGTGGTAAAGTCTTTGTTTCACCTGATTCTAACCAGCCAATGGATTTACTTTTTATGGTATGTATTAAACCTTTTATTCTCATATCTTGAAAAGTCGAAATAATTAGTTTTTGGGAGTTAAATGTTAATAAGATCATCTCAGTATTGCCATTACTTTGTTGTTCATTGTCACTTATATATTCCAAATTTGCAGCTACGCAGTGTGGCTCAGAGCTCGGTGGAAGTGTCTATGTTAGATTGTCCCCTTCTTTGCCCATAATTTCGTTTACCATTGGTGGAAAAAGATTGGACCTTACACTTGACCAGGTATACTCGAATTTTATATGAAGTTTTGCCTAATAATGGAACGTCTCAAATGCCCCCTGTAATTTCTCATATGTTGGTTTTGCAATACATACTTAAGGTTAGCGACGACCGGCTACACGCCGTATTAATGGTTTCATATTGATGGATACACCTTCACCACGTGGCCCTCTCTGGTATGTGCACTACAACACATAGGTCTTCTCTAGGTGTACTTAAAACTCATCAAAATTATTATCTACTTATAATGATAATACTACAGTAGTAGTTGAATGTTACTAGAATATTTCTTAAATTGATGGATCAATAAAGTATGAGTGTTTAAATTTTATAATTAACATATTGATACTCAGGATATATTAACATTGGACTTTTAGTGATATCACTTTTCGATAAATAGGTTCTTATAATTAATCTAATTTTTTATGAAAAAAGACCAGTTAGATATACAAAAGTTGCCAAACCAAGTCACCTGCCTGAAATAAAAAAATTTGGCATCATCGTATTAAACATTTGTGTAATGGTTTTGGCTTAAGTTTTCGCATGTGGCTTAAAGCTTGAGAATTTCTTAATGATACTGGAAGAACTTCCAACTATTGAGTGTGTTATTTGGGATTGATTTTAAGCTTTTGTACCACAATGTTTACTTATGAGCATGTGCCAAATGTCTCTTTAATTTGTTTTCTTAAATTAATGTTTCAGCCACCTAACCTGGGAATATGTTCTTTGACAAGATTAAAGGCAAGACGCCTGAACAGGTTCGAAAGCTATTATGATGGACTTCACCGTAGCTTCATTGCAGGTGTGGGTTGCAAACATATTGTTCACTAATGTAGTGTTTTAAATTGGTGGAACTAATGACGATAAGAGGAAAAAAGGTGTATGATTTGTCTTGTCAAAGCAGTACCCACGACAAGAGATATATTCCCTTTTTTTCTATTAAAAAGGTCAAGACATTTAAATGATAAATTTGATCCTTGCCACAATGTAGAACTAAATGTGATAACTGTAAAATGTCTTTCATATACACAGTAGAATGTTAAGTGAATGCTTAAATAGTTATTATATTTCATTTGTACACATGATTCTTGAGATAGGATTGCCGCTTGAGCCATATTAGTGGTATCACAACAATATTAGGGACTTCTCCTTTATGCAAGGTACCATGAAGAGCATATCTTTGAAGATACAAGGGACAATACAAATACAAACTATAAGAGTTGCGTTAAGAGAATTGAGTTCGTAAAAAAAGGTTGTGAACATATAACAACATGGTTAGCTTATAGTAATTTCTTTTACTTTTTGGCTTATATACAGTAATAGACGAATGCAAACAATGCTTCTGTAGTTGAGTTCTTTCTACTAAAAGATTTCATACAAACATGAGTTAAAATTACTAACAATTCTTTTGTAATTTTAGTCTAAAAATTGAATGAATTTTGATTAAGCATGCTTTCTTTATCTTTATATGTCTTAAGTAAAATTTGAATTTAGGACCGTTTAGTTAGAGAGCTTTTCACACAACATGTGATACATTGGGACACACGCTCATTGAGTTTAGTTTTGACTTTTATTAACATGCAAAACGTACATTTACTTAATAAAACAAATAGTGGGTACGTTTTTGTAATTTAAATAAGTAACATGCTACCGCTATGTCAACATTTAAAAAATACAAGTTTGTTCAAAGTGCTGGGAAACTGAAGCTCACGTGAAAATTTTATATTTTTTATCCAGTGAGTAAAACAATTTAGAACACGTTAAGGTGTTTACCTGGTCAAAAGATAAACAAAAATACCTTAAACTTCATTAGTTTTTAATGATAAAGAACACCTGAAATATTTTAGTTTTAACTATCTCAATAAAAAAAATAAACAAAACACATTTGTTTTAAAATAAAAAATGCACTTACCAATAATGAAAATTTAAAAAAAAAATACAAGTATGGGTTTATAGCAACAAAATGCGTTAAATATAGCTTTAGTCAATTTAATTTAAAATTCAAAAGAAGATATCTCTACAACATATTATATCGGTGTTTTTTATTGTGTAAGTATAAAATATTATAATAGCTAAACCTACAAAAGTGATCTAACACAACCATTAATATTTCGGTATAAGATTAAAAAATAAATTGATCTAAATTATCGATACACAAACACAACATGTGTTAGTTAAATTTTGTACATAAAAAATCCCCATTCTTATGAAAAATACTATATATGAACTTTTACAATACATCAAACATAATTATAAATCAAAATTAAGAATCATAACATAAAACAAAATTTAAGCTATTTGTTTTTTAATAAATAAAAATACATTATTAAAACTTTTAGAAAAAACCCCGCGCGTGCGCGGGCATTATAACTAGTTAATTTTTAAAGTAAAGTATTTCTTCTCAAAAGTGAACTGAAATTTTTTACTTCTATTTTTATTACTTTTCTTTACTAAAAGAACTCAAGAACACATAAAGTCTAACAGATTTTCGTGTTGTTTATTAAACAAGTCATTTGGTTTTCTTTTGAGAGCGTTTTAACAGGATAAATGTAATTGTTGATCCCAAATTGAACTAGATCTTCTTCTTTAGCTTGTAAAAAGATTAGTTATATTAGATAAATTTAACAAAACTATTGTAGAAACTGTGTTTGAATGTATTAAAGATTATGCGGAATCTAATCTTTAATATTGAGAAGAATTACTAATGAAACAGTAAACCAATGAACACACAAATCAACAAAGAAGCTCTAATATTATTAATGATAATAATACGAATACTCTTCACAATATTAGGGTTACAAAACCTTAAAGCTAAACGGCTGAGATACTTTTTGTGTATTTTATGTATTCTGTATGTCTAACTCTATGCCATAGAACCTCCTTTTATACACCAAAGAGTCATACACGGCTTATAATACTTTCCTTAGTATATCAAATCTTTTTCTATAATTATCTAATACATATCTGAAAATGCCTAACAGTACTAACTTACACTAACAATTGTAACTTTGCACAAGCAATCTTAACTTTGAACACTGGCAGTCTTAACTTTGAATAGCATTAACTTTGTACTAGCAGTTTTAACTTTGTAACCAACAATTATAACCACTTAGCATATATTCCTTGAAGTTCTTTAGCAGCACTAACTTTGTTTGAGCAGCAGAAATACCAATATGAGCAGCAGTAACACAAACATGAGCAACAGTAACACAAACAACATCAAGAAGCCTTTTAATCCCAACATTCCTCCCCTAAACTTGATATTCTTCTTCAAAATCATCAAGTTTCTTCATCCAAAGCTTAATAAACACCAGGAGGATGCTTCCAAACACTTCACTTCTTGTCAAGCTGTTTCTCCATCTTCTTAAGAAGTTGATAGGCCATTTCAGTGAAATGATCCACTTGAAGCTTCTTCTGCAACATCTTTTCAATTGTATGAGGTGAAAGAGGATATGTCTTCCCCACCAACATGTATACAATCATAGATTGCATCATCAAGGAATGAAATCCATAGGAGTCATATAGTGTTCGATTCATTAGTTCAATACATCAAATCCATTATGAGCTACTTCATCCTTTACATGTGGTTCAAACATGATTTTCAGATCACCCATAACAAATAGTCATAGTCTACCACCAGCCTTGTTGACCCATTGATAAGGATTTAAAACATACGTCTTTGGGGGGTCATTTAAGCCCAAAATCGATACATTTGATATCCGTTACTACTTAAAATCGTTCCTTTTCACATTTTAGGTCTTTTGGAAGCAAAATACTAGAATGAAGCATATCTGGATGAAAAGGAGCGAAAACATGAAGAAAATGGCAAAATCAATATCCAAGGCTGTTTTATGCACCTAACGGTGTCCCAACCCAAAAGGCGACGCCGTCCCTAAGGAAGATTTCTAATTAGATTGCACGTAACGGCTCAGGTGGAAAATTGGCTCTAAAGTATGATGGCGTCACGCCTATTTTCAGGAAGGCGTCTCCCTTAGTTTTTACACCAGGCGTTCAAGAACCATCTCAAGACGGCGTCCTTTATGAAGACAGACGGCGTCACACATCTCAACTCACGTCGTCCCAACGATAACTTGGCCTAAACGAAACCCTAAAGACAGCGACCAGACGACGTCACCAGCAAAAGGCGACGTCGTCGCACTTGTAAATCTATATATATAATTCAATTTTTCTGCATTTAGTGTGGTAGAATTTTGGAGAGCAAACCCTAGTTCGTGTGTAGTCCGACTTGGACAACATTTTAGGGTTCCAAACCCTTCTTTACATCATAATATAAGTTTGTTAATCCATCATATCACCATGTTTCTCCTATGTTCAATTGTTTATGTGTATGCATGCTTATCTATCATGAGTAGCTAAATTACTATTGTGTTTGCTTAGATCTATGAAACCTAGTTGTTAATTATTGTTAGGCTGTCTCTTGTTTTTATTGGTAAACGCTAGAGTAAGGAAAACTGACTTCTTCTTTAATTGTTGCGAGCTTAAACGTCCTAAATAGCATAAAGCTTGAGAGTGCACTTGAGCCATCGTTGTGTTTATTACGTGAGTTGTAGCTTTAGGATAATAGAGTATTCGGGGGAGATACTACGGTACTTGGCGATCCCGGATAGTCTAGAGGAGAGTTACAATTCATAGAAATAGGAAATTAGGCACCCCCCCTATGACCACACGGAATAAAACGCACCAATTAAGATGAGAATGTGACAATTCAACCGAACAATAAGAGATAACTAGAGAGTAAGAACATCTAAGTAAACACACTTTTAATCATCATAAGAACACACCGTATAATACATAGCTTATCTTTTCTTTTCATTAGTCATTAGTTTAATTAATTAGTAGTCAAAATCGGTAGAAGTACCACCCCTCACTCCTATACCCCGAGACATTTACTTGCTTTCTAAAAAATATAAAAAGACTAAAAAGAATCTCCCTCAACCTCACCTTCTCGTCATACATCTCTACTAGCATCTCTATTCCCCTAGAGAACAATCAACCCTTGGGCTTACCCATACTACACTGCAACGATTAGGTACACTACCTAGAGGGTTGTAAAGTTTGCTCACAAAAAATGAAGTCTTTCAACCCCGAACTCCCTATCACCCATAGTTAGCCTTTACTAGTTTCCACAGATCTTCCAAGTCTTCTCTGTCAAATTTCTTTAGCATCTGACTGAAGAACATAGTACATCCAAGTTTATCCATCATCTCTTATGATATGGTAATAGCTTTTCTTTCCTTCTTTATATATCTTCCAGTCAACAATTTTTGGAGGCTTACTAGCTAAAGGAATAGCATCAATTGTTGGTTCTTCTTCATCTACAACAATTTCCATTAATTGTTTAAGCCCATATGTTTCTTGATCATTGATGTGTGGTTCGGGGTCGAAATACTTCCTTTTCAACGAGCAAGCTTTACAACCCACTAGGCAGTGTACCTCATAGTTGCAGTGTAGTATGGGTCAGCCTAGGGGGTTGATCGTTCTCTAGGAAAATAGAGATACTAGTAGAGATGTATGACGAAAAGGTAAGGCGAGGAAAATTATTTTTTATCTTTTTTATATTTTTTATTTAAGCAAGTAAAATCTCGGGGTTTGAAGAGTGGGGGGTTGGTAATTCTACCAATTTAAACTACTTAACAATTTAAATTAAAAACTAATTAAACTAATGAAAAAGAAAAGCTATGGATTGTATGAGTGTGTTTTTTATGATAATTAAAAACGTGTTCACTCAGATTTTCTTACTCCCTAGTTATCTTTTATTGTTCGGTTGAATTGTCAAATCCTCATTCTAATTGGTGCCTTGTATTCCGTGTTAGTCATAAGGGGTGCCTAATTCCCTAGTTTTATGAATCGTAACTCTCTTCTAGGATATCCAGGATCGCCAAGTACCGAAATATCTCCCCCGAATACTCTATTATCCTTAAGCTACAACACACGCAATAAACACAACGCTGGCCTAAGTGCACTCTTAAGCTTTTTTGCTATTTAGGACGTTCAAGCTCGCAACAATTAAAGAAGAAGCCAAATTTCCTTACTCTAGCGTCTACCAATTAAAACAAGAGACAACCTAACAATAATCAACAACTAGGTTTCATTGAATCTAAGCAAACACAAGATTAATTTAGTTAAGCATGGTAGATAAGCAAGAACACAAACAAGTAATTGAACGTAGATCAAACATGGTGATAGATTGGATAAAAAAAAACTTATCTTTAAGTGTATAAGAGGGTTTGGAACCCTAAAATACTGCCCAAGTTAGACTCTTAACGAACTAGGGTTTGCTCTCAATTCGAAGTCTATATATAGATTTACACTCGCGACGGCGTTGCCTTTTGATGGTGACGCCATCTGATCGCCGTCATTAGGGTTTCGTTTAGGATAAGTCATCGTTGGGACGACGTCAGGTGAGAAAATGTGACGTCATCTAGCTTGCTTGAGGACATCGTCTGGGATGGATCTTGGTCGACCGTGAAGAAAGTAAGGCTTACGCCCTCTCGGATTTAGGTGTGACGCCGTCAGGTGTTAGGACCAAAATATGACCTGAGCCATCGCTTGAGACTTTTTAGAAAACCTTGTGAGAAAATGTGGCTGACGTAATTAAATTACAGGTTTAAAACAAGGCTTATCCTAATGCCTCTTCTCATTTAGTTAATCCTAACTACACGAATGTATTCTCACTAGCGATCGCAGAATGCATCACAAAACAAGTTCTAGAATCTATTATACTACCGGTACACTCACTAAGCATTAAAGATGAATGCTTTTATTCCTAAAAATCTAGGAGCGAACCTCACATTTTTTTGGTGGAATTTGAGTGGTATACGGTTTTTGTGCTAGTCATATAATTTCTATCCATGAGACGCTTTATTAAGACTAAAGTTTTACTCGTAAATGTCATAAAAAAATTTAAATTTGGTACTAAAATTACCCTAACAAATATTTCTCATAGTTTATTACATAATTTACCAAGGACAAGACAAAAATCAAATGAGTGAATAGTTTCTAAGTTCCCGTTTTATTCTTCCTCCCTATACTTAAACTGAACATTGTCCCCAATATTCCCCGAAAGTATCAAAGTTATGATAGAGAAAGGTAAAATAAAAGAGAGAAACTAATACTTCCCTTATTGGCTCGGTAGGATATGCGTATAGTTGCGGTTAAATCTTCCTCCAAGAAGAATGAGAAAGTAATAAGTGTTGCTTCCATCATGTACTTTATCTTCTTGTCTAATATAACTTGCACACTTATAAGAAAATGAAAACGAAACCTCGCGTAAAATCGGCGGTAAAAATTATATAAAAATAAAACTACACTAGAAAGCAAGTAAGATATAATGCTTGTGAAATGGATGCTTGCAGATTTTTAGAAAATTAAGAATTGGAAATTTCCACAAATTACAAATTAGACGAAATCGAAAAATCTGGATTCTGTTTATACATTGCTTGACGCCGTCGAGGTTTAATCCCGACGTCGTCACATTGTCCTGACAGAAAGAGTCCGATGTGTTTTTCGGAAAAATTATGGAAAAATTACTTCTTTAAAGACCTGGAAAAATTCCTGCAAAACATCAATTGTAACTCGATACAAGCATTTGACTCTAACAAACACACAAATATATACAATTCTAATTATTGTTAATCTCATGTTCATATTAGTTCTAAAAAACATGTGATCTTCCATACACTTATCTTTTTGTAAAATACCTTTATATGCAATTAAGACGAAGTTAAAAACGAAATAAAGCATTTTCACAAAGTAAACATGAGAATTAAGCAATAACGAAAAAGATATATAAAACACACAAATAAAAATGAAAACAAACAAGAAAATAATTAAACATGGGTTGCCTCCCAAGAAGCGTTTTTCTTTATTTATGATTCTTGTAGCTAGACTTGAAGTCATACCCTACGTGACTTCATTATCATCATCTTCTCCCTCATGATGATTTCTATAGGGATTTTCCTTATCATAGTTATGTCCGAGTATGCATCTCTCTAGGAAATCAATATGCCCCCATTCGGTTCTATATTCCGGTCCTAGTTTCACGCATTCCTTATATAATCCAAATATCTTACTCATCACATAGTCTACTGCTCTTCTTTTATCCTCATCATTCCTAAAGTTGACCAATAGCTTAAGTTCTTTCTCATCATTGGATAGTGACGAGAATTTCTCAATCTTGAATGGCATTTGGTAGGCAATCTCATCGGTCTCGTCTTTGAATCTAACTATCCCTAATGATGGGTCATAAGTCATTCCGGAACTTTCTATGAATGGCTTTCTTAGAACTACATGGGACAAGCTAGGATATATAGCTGTACTAATATCCTCCACAATCACAAAATCCGTTAGGTACGTAAAGCTTCCTATATAAACGGGCAATCCCTTAACTCTACCAAGGAAGTTACATCTTATTCTAGGATCATCGGGATCTTGCCTACTTGGGATAGGTTTTTTCATCACCCAATTATAGTATGTGCTAGTCATGATGTTTATTGGGGACTTGCGATCGATGTAGGCTTTTGCCACGAAGAGGTGTCCTATGCAACATGGTATGTTGAGATTCCTAGGATTTCCAATGGTGATGTGTGGGGGTCTCATAGCATAAAAGGGACGAAGGTCGCGTACTAGATGTGGGTGGTATGAAAGTTCCTCTTCCGTAGGAAACTTGTTGAAGTATTCGTCACCTACTTTGTCTACTTCTTTAGTTGTTTCATCCTTAGGAGTCTTACTAACCTCAAGCACCGTCTCATGGTTCTCTTCATCATTATTCCTATTTGGTCTCACTGGGGTCATAACATTGACAAAGTGAAAGTTTTTGTGAGTTTTCTTTTGTTTTTTTTTTGTTTTTTTTTTGTTTTTTTTTTTTTTTTTTTTTTTTATAAAAGTAATATTAAAACATAACTATTGACTCAACAAAATATTTATTGGACTTAAACCATTACTAATGCAGTGTCGGTAAGCGTGTGGCATCGTTTGTCAGGAAAAACAAGATAACCTCCCGTTTTTTAGTTATAATAGTCAACACTTGTCAGAAAATTAACATTTTATATTTTCTAATAATAATAGATTGTTTTACTATGATAGTCTGAACATTGACGGTATTTGTTTACTGAATTTCAGTTTACTTGATTTAACCTAATGGTTAACATAAAGTAATAAAGCATTCACCCAAAATAAATAGCTTTTTTTTTTTTTTTTTTTTAATGAACAAGTATTGCCTTAAAAATGCCGGTTGCTACACTAATTTTGAGATGATGTGTGACAAAGTGGTTGCTACTGATTCGACGGATATTAACAACCCATCATATATTAACGTGAACGGGAAGGATGATTCTGGTTTGGATAACAGTGGTGATCGTATGTGTTCTGATTTCATTAAGGTTGCATCTACACCTATTACAGTGAATAGCCCTAAGGTGAATCATGTGCCAAAGGAAAATGATAAGGCTGGTTCTATTAAAGCTTCTAATCCGGTTCAAAATGTAGGTTCGTCTACTTATTTTGCTAATATCTTGAATCAAGATCGCATTACAAAGAAGGTTAACTTCAGGCCCTTGGTTAATGAGATTCGTGTTGACAACCATGATACGTTGTTACCCAAGGCTGTTATGGAGAGCGTTTTGAGAAGGTATGAGAATACTTTTGTTGGATACTTCGTTTGCAAGACTATTGCATTTCTCATTATTCAAAATCATGTTACCAATACGTGGGGTAAGTTTGGCTTGAAAAAGCTTATGAAGAATGATAATGGTGTGTATCTCTTTAAGTTTTATTCTAAAAAGGGTGTGGATCGTGTTCTTCAAAGTGGACATTGTTTAATCCGTCAATCACCCCTCATTCTTAACAAATGGACTACAAAGGTCTCATTAACGAAAAATGAGGTAACTAAGGTTTTGGTTTGGATTTGTTCCTTTAGTTGTGTATTTGGAAGACGGTTTGAGCCTACTTGCTACTCAAGTAGGGAAACCTATTATGTTGGATGCATTTACAAGGTCGATGTGTGTTGATTCTTGGGGTCGCATTAGTTTTGCTCATGCTCTAATTGAACTAAGTTCGAATTCTAATTTGAAAAGTGAAGTTACTATGACTATTCCTAATGAGGAGGATAGTGTTGGTCTGATATATTTGTACAATACCATGAATTGTAAGAACAAAAGCTTGAGCAAATGAAAATAACTTAAGTTCATTATAAATAAGAGCATATTTAAACAATCTTGTCCATGATCAACTAATAATACCCATTTGTACATTACGACTATATTAGTCTCACTTTAGAGGTTGAAGGTGAAGGCTTTTACGAGGGATAGTTTCGGAATACTATCGCTAGTAATGACAAATGCTTCTATTCAAGTTATGAAGAGGAAGATCCCACTTAGAAGAGGAAGAGTGTTCTAGAGGGGGAATCTATTACCTATCACCACTATTAACCTCTTTTTTATAGACAAAGGAAGATACACTGTTAGTAGTTATAAGAATAGTAATGACTAAACTAGAAGCAAACTGGAAGTACGGTATACGTGCACTTGTGTGGCTAGAATTGCTTTACTGTGCTGACAACTCTGATACATGCAAGTTGCTTTCCCTGCTCTCATTGGATCCTTATCTTCTCAAGGGTTTTCCCATTTTTCTTTAGCTCAAATTACTCCCGCCTAAGCGTAGCTGAGTACTTCGGTTAGTTCCAAAGATACACTTTGCAAGTATATTGAAGAAATACTCTGAGTGTATTTGATAAGTGTAACTGGTTCGTCTGCATAGCTTAAGTTGATAAGTCATTCTCAGATACCTAAAGGCATTTTTTAGTCCTTGAGGTCTCTGGGGTTTGTCACTTCTCTTCTCTTTCTTTTAGCTGACTCCGATATCAGGTTACAAAGTTTTTATTCAGTTTTGGACTTTGTCTTTTGCAAAGCAAGACTGTTGTGGCTGAGAAGATATACAACATATCTGAGGTGTTTATCCTCAGATATGTGAACACTCAATGAATCCTATTAAACCATTGTTCTTCCATTCAGTGGTCTTTTACTCTTACTTCTCTGAGGTTCACTCAAAGGTGTTCACATTTGAGTCATTTGGATAGTTGATGAAAATCAGATGTGCTGATCATTCAGTTAAAGGTAAACTTTACTCTTTGGTTTACGTGTTGACTCTATCATAAAGAGAGAGAGAGTTGGATCTCTGACGTGATCAAATATCCTTAACTTAGGTTGATATAATGTTTCAAATACTTGTGAGGGATAATTTGGTCAGAATTTGACTCAATAATCTCGCCGTATTTGAACATAAATTTAGCCTAAGTTTTATCAGAAGTAAGTAAGCATAACGACTTCTTCTTACATTCTGATTTACAATCAAGACTAAAGATCTAAACATATGATTCTTCTTACATTCTTACATTCTTCTTACTCTCTGACTTGCACTAAGTTTATATGTATCTATTCTAGTGGTCTAAATCTATCAGAGGTAAGTGAGCAAATAGGCTTCTTCTTACACTCTAATTTACAACCAATAAAACATATAATTAAAGAGATGTATGATTTCTTCAGTGTTGTTCAGATGCTTGGCTTTATCCTTAATTTTTATCTTGGGTCTTGTATGTTATAGAGACTCTCAAGTCTGCTTGAAAAGGATGCCAAACTCTTCTCTTGATTGGAACCTAATCTTCCAATTTAAGGGTTGTGTCCTTTTGGTCCTAGATTTAGGTAATCTCAAAGACCAATGGAAGGATCAGGTTATGATGTGTGATACTAGTAGTTTTTACTAGGCCTTGAGGGGTAAGGGATATTTTAGGAATTAGTCTTGAGGAACTTGTGGTGTGTGCAAAAGTTTTGGGCATGATCGTATAAATTGCCCAAAATGTGTTAAGGAGGCTGTTCATAGTGATGCTAATGTGGCAACTAAGGCTTCTACTGCTATGGTAGAGAATGACAATGGTTTTACCAAGGTTAAGAATCGTAAGGATAAAGGGAAGAAGGTTGCTAATCAATCTCGGCCTATGAAGCTTAATAAGCCTAAACCTAACTTTTGGAGACCGAAAACGATGACAACTACCAATATAAATTTGGATCCTAAGGATTCAAAGGAGACTTCTTCTTCTAATGCTAAATCTGGTACGAACAGTAAGTCTTCTAATTCTTTTGATGTGTTGGCCTCGTTGGTGGAAAAGGATGTGGATAGGTTTCAACCAAATGGACAGGGGTCACAAGATCAGCTTGTGAGTGATTTGAAAGAGAAGGTGCATGTTGAGGCTTCCAAACCTAGTACTTCTTCTCCTCCTTATATTTCTTTATCTAAGGTGGGTAACCCATTCTCTAAGGTGGGAACTATGAAAGTTTCTGACAGTGATGATGATGAAGTTTTTGATGATGGTATCGGGACTTCGTATTATGGTAGTGGAGGTAACAAGAAGAGTATTTTGGAGGAATGGAAAGAGGATACGGGTGACTAAAATTTGTATGAGAATGATTTCCTCAATGATTATCTCTCTCCGACACAATTGAAGGCTGTTGGAATCCATGACATTAGAGTTTGATAGGTTGTTTTATTTTTGCATAAAGTCTGATGTATTTTATCTTTGTTTTAGTCCTGGTGTTCTAGTTGGTTGTAGCTAGTTGTTCATTTATGGCATGTCATAAATGAGTTAGTGGTTATTTCAAGTAGTTGCTTGAAGTTAATATGGTACTTCAGCCACATTCCATTGTACTTAAATGTTTTTTTTTAGTAATAGATTTTACCGGGTGGAAGACTCTTTACCCAAAAAAAGATTGTTGATCAGGTAACCTCCCTCTTCCAGGATCCAATCCATTAACCACTGGGAATTTTGTTCAAGGTAAATGTTGAATTTTTTTGTTGCTTCTATAGAACACTCTCCTGTTTTATATAGATTTCATTGATTTTATTCATATCAAACCAATAATACTCTCTGATATGAAAAAAATGAAGCACTTAGCCTATTGTTGATATGAAAGATAATGCACTTAGCATAACGTTGACGGTCCTTACTAAATTCTTGGATCTTTCTGATGCAAGCATCTCGCTAGCACATCTTAGAGCTGAGTAAAATTATGACTGCAAAGAGGAATAATCATAAGTCAAAACTAAATATTAAAAAGTCAAAAGATTGGTAAAAAAAGAACTCACTTGGATCTCTAAAGGGTGGCCATAGATACCTATTCTTCTATCAATCATACATGAACCATCAGCGACTAAAAAAGAAAGAAATATATCTAATCCATCAAAGAAACACAAGTTCAAAATCAGTTTGATTGTTTGAACATTGACCCTTTCCTGCTTTTCAAAAACACCAGTAATCTTATTGTATGCTCTCAATAAGATAATCCACCACACTCCTACAATAAGTCAACAATATTTTCAACAACCACAATACCAACATAGATGAAGAATGAAAACGTTTAATCTTTACCAGAATCAATGGGTGCAACACGGCCTATAGCCGATTCACCCAAATCCGGGTCTAAAACTTCTTCAACTTTTATAGCATCAAGTGGAAAGTTCTTATTTTAAAACTTGCAGGCATTAAAGCCCCTGTCCTAGACTATATCAATCCACAGGTTTCTCTAAACTCTTCATAAAACACTAAAAAAACAACACTATCATAAAACCCTATTTTGGCATAATTTCACAATCATTGCCTCAGAAACGAACTAAATTTAGGACTGCTCACAAATCAATGTGCTTATTTACTTTGGAATATAAATAGGTACTAACCTACTTATTTTCAAAAACATATGGCATACGCATTTACTTTTATCTAAGTGATCAATTTTCTCTAAGATAAGCATAAAGCATGTTTCAGATGGCTTATATGCTCCAAGAAAATGCAATAAACAGATTAGTAATGAAATAAGTAATCCCAAATCATTATTTTTTAGAACATCAATTTTTTTTATGTAGTTGCGACTTAATTTGTCAACACATTCCAAAAAACCTTCTAACTTGATCAATATGGTCTTGAACTCGATTATCCAATATCTGGCTCGAGTACGTTGGCATCTTGAAAGCAAATTTTAAAAACAAAATTTGAAAATATAATTAATTTATTAAATCTACAAATTCGATGAAAATTAAAACTTAAAAACATAATTAGCATGTTAGAAACTACATTTTAAGACACATATAACCTCTGAATTCACAAATTAAAAAATCCCGTCAGTCACGATTTAATTCCCTAAAACAACAATGAAATAAGTTGATAAATCAAAAGAAGGGTGGGGACGAACCTTTTAATTGGCCTATTGAGTAGCATTTCAATATCAACACTGGTTCAAGTATTCTTTCACATTTTATAGGAAATCATACGAAATCAATAGAGTAAACTACAAAAAATGTCTCTGTGGTTTCCTGATTTTGCACGTTATGCCATTACTGTTATATTTTTTGCAAATTATGCCACTAATGTTTACCTTTCGCTACAAATTATGTCCCTCGGCCTAACGATCATTATTTTCTCCCGTTAGTTTGAGAACCACGTTGGGGTATTTTAGTCATTCCACTTTCCAGCCTTTATCCTCCACCCACTTTGCCTCGGTTACATCCCTAACAAACCCTTTATTTGAACAAAAACTACACTGTACGATTGCATTTTACATCCTTATGGTTTCAAATCAAGTAGTAAACTCATTAAATCGAACATGATTATATTTCCTTCGACCTGATTCATGATATTGGGGTGATTTATGGTAAGATTTGTATCCCATTGATTTTCATTATATTTTTTCTTTGATTTGGTTTTACTTTGCATGTAGTGTATCTGTGTAAACTGATGCCATTGATTTTGAAATTATTATGGTTGTTTTCTGATTTTGGATATTTTGATTATTTGTTTTTTCTTCCTAGATTGTTATAAAAACCTCTTCAGTCTGAAAATCCACTACACAGGTGAGTTTCCTAATCCCATAGATAGAGTATACAAGTTTGCCATGGTAGATTATGTAGACCTAATTGATTATGAGGAGTTCGTCGTTCATGACTTGGCTAGAATGTTATGTGAACTCAGTTTAGGTAATAATGGTAAGATCTTGTTTACCCAGTTTAGGATCCCTGGTCAGTCTTTAGATGATGGGTTGGTACATTTAATGTCGGATTTGAAAATATTATGTAGTAACTAACTGAAAATTCATTATTTAAACCATAGATATGGAAATATTATACAGTAATATTACTACAATAATACTACGAACAAACACATATCAAACACATTTATCCAAAAGCTCATGTACATGTAAGCTTAACTATTAAAGCATAAAGTTACATTAACACAAAATTTATATAAAGACTAAAATTTTATCAAAAGTAACACAAACCCATATGAAATAGATGTAATAGAACCATAAAAAACACAATAATAAGCTCATTTATAAAACTTAAATTATTAAAATAAGCAAAAAGCTTTATGACAACAATGTCACAACTTCACTAGGTTTTCCTATAATGGTTTATTTCATCTTGCTGAGAATTTTGCATGAAATTTATTCGACATATATACCTTCTTATGATCTTTGTAGGCGACTTAAAGGTTTTTAATAAACAAAATCAATCGGCTATATCACCTTTATGCTCAAATCAGCCACAACTCTCTTTAGTAGCCTTTTATTAATCATGAAATCAATAGAAAGTTAAGATTCATAAAACTACCAAAATGATATAGATTGAGTTTTCATGTGAGTTTCAAAACTGTTTACATGCAAATGATACAATTCTTTCTCCTAATTGTTTAGAATCATAATGAAAAATTAATTGCATATCCTATGTCACGTCCCTTATTTATGTCTTTGACGTGCACAAACACATGATTAAATCTTATACCTTGGCTTACTGATGATAAAGCCAATCCTTAGCCAACTTATGTTTTGACAAGCAATTATGCAACAAAAAAGATAGTCAACAATGGTACATGGGTCATAAAACGTAGATACGATATATGTAGGAATAAATGGACTTTTTTTTGTCTCAAAATGGTTGGCAATTTTCCAAAACTAAAGTCATGGGTTTTTCGTTTATATATGTACTTATTTATTTAATGAGTAACTAACATATAGCTTCAAACAAATTAAGATGTGATGGTTTATATGGCCCCATGGCTTCACCTTTACTAGATTTAGAGTGTTATATTAATCCTAATGATTCTAGCAGCTCCCCAAGATCGAGCTACTTCAACAGTTCAACTACTGCAAATTGGATCCCTCTTGTACATTAGCAGTATTCCAAGGGCTCCAATACCATTGGACGGATCACATGAGCAAGGTCATGGTTTTGAGGGAACATTTGAGTCTATCTTGACAACATCGGCAGAGTCAACCACCATGTGCTCACTGAAAGTTGAGGTGTTTGACCTCGAAGTTCCAAGAAAGTCATTTTTAACATGAAAACTAAAATTTTGTTAACATATTTGAGCAAATAGTGTCTTTTGTTTACATATATATGCTATAAAAATATGAGTTGCAGAAGATTATAATCATTTGAGTGTTACATGACATCATGCTGCAGCTAAACACTTTTATTCCACCTGATGTGTAAACTCACGAGTAGAACTACAAACGTTAAAAAAGAAGTTCTAAAAATAGGTAACAAAAGTTACCCAAGTTTTTCTATATGCAATCTTTTCTTTTGTACTCAAACTTATATATTTATGAAGTTTCTAAATTAGAGTCCTGCAATAAAGTTTTGTTAAATTTTACAAAACATAAAGCTACATTATTTGTTTATATGTAACTTGATTTTGTGTTTTCATTTGGCACTTTTGACATTTTTTTTGTTTACATGTATGTGCGACATACAATATCACGTTCTTCCTACCACCGCTGTCTGAGCAATACATAATAGGGCAAATGATTGAAAAAAATATCATACTTGTCACCATTTTTTTTTGTGGGTAGCGAATATTTTTTTTTGCTTTTGTGGGTATTTTTCTTTCAAATTTATCCTTTTTAGGGTATTTTGCGAAATTTTTGGACATTTTTGCCCCTCTTAGCTAATAGAAAATATTTTTTCCCGAAAGGCAAAAATGTCACATAGTACCCTAAAAATGATGAATTTGAAAGAAGAATACCCACAAAAGCAAAAAAAAATTGTTCGCTACCCACAAAAGAAAATGATGACAAGTATAATACTTTTTTCAATCATTTGCCCTGCATAATATTACATTTAATTTTACCCGTGTCCAGGGGCGGCTCAACTTTATCGGAGGTCTAAAGCGAAGCCTTAAATATGGCCTTTTTTTGAAAAATGTTTTTACACCCTTTGAATATATTACTCCAAAAACGTTTAAATACAATGGATGCATGTGAATACTGCATCTCAGCCCGTATAGTAGGCGGTAAGGCTTACATAACACTACACTACTATTCCTATAAAAAGAAAATCAAACCACTACCCACTACAATACATTTGAATCGATTACGAACTAAAACAAAGTCTTTTATCAAAGTTAGTTGCCAAAAAATCGTTTATATAAAATTTAGTTTTTCAAGTTTTATGTAAAATATTTGATTAGTTTCTCAAAATCAATATAGTGTAATATTTCATTTTCAATTCGTAAATGAGCCAATAAATCTAATCTTCTAATGACACTTTTGATCGTTGATAACTTTTAATTAACTTTAGTTTTGAAATACTTCTTTGTGCTGAAGAAACTGTTACCGAAGTGGTTAACATTATTATATACACCATATAAGTATTACGGAAAGAGTTTAGGTTTAGAATTTGATTAAGTATATCAACTAGCATTTTTCACATGTATGATTTATCTCAAAACTCTTAGTTTAAAAAATAAATATATACCGTTAATATTCAAACAAGTGTTGCATGTGTAGGCCTCTACATAATGAATCAATCACACATAACAATGACTTAGTTGGCGAGTTATGGAAAAAAAAAAAAAAAAAAAAAAACTTAGAAAGAGAAAGGTGATGAGACCATGTAGAGAGAAAGATAGAACTTTTTTTTTTTTGCCAAATGATCTCTCACGCACACACACTAATGAAAGCATTTGGTGTGTCTTTTACTTTGAAAAGGCACCATGGACCTTAGATGGGCTTTAGTTATGTGTTGGACTTGGTCTTGAACAATTATAAGGCTAGCTTAACTTAACTAAACACATATTAGCTTAGCCCAGTCCATAAGCCCATTACAAGGTTCCTATAAGTAGAATAATCATCACTTTTCTAATGCTAACAATATGGTTTAAAGAAGTTTTAAGGTTCAAACAACTACCTCTTTAGCTCTTTAATAGTAAACTAAAAATACCTTCGTACAATCTAAATTGGACAAATTTACTTTATAGTGATGAAATAGCTCGATCTGCAATGTATAAAAAATAATCGATTTTAAAAGTCTCTTCGTCGGTTTTTATAGTTTCATTGTCAACATTGTCATCATTTTTTATTTCTACAAATAGCTCGTTTTTCTTTCAAATTTTCGTTCTACATCCGTTTTTCTTTAGCAATTTCTTTAGTGGAAATTAAAGCATCCTTAAAAGCAACTTTTGATTGAAGAATGATACATGAGTAGATGAGAGAAGAGCAAAGAGTTACAGTATGTTTGTGGGTGTGAAAAAGTAAATGTTGATTCACCAATGTAAATGGTTAGATGGTTGTTATCACAAGGTTTGATTTAACTTTTGCTTATATTTTTTTTATGCAAAATGGGTCTTTTATATACTTAATATATTTGGGCTTAAATTTCTACAACTCGTAGGTTTGAAAAATGAAAAGTAGATATTAAAAGAGGGCCAAAATTATTTAACATTTATCGGCTAAATGAGGTCTTGAATAATTAGATCTCTAAAGACGACGGCTTAAAACCATGTGACTGACTTTATATATATATTAGGTCTTCGAAAATTCGAGGCCTTAAAAAATTATGAGTCTAAAGCCTTAATTTTATTTGCTTTACCTTTAAGTTATCATTGCCCGGGGAAAATGCCTCACCTTTCTACATGCATTTTTAGAAGAATTTCTTCGGGTTTCTATAAAACTAAAGGAAAAGCCCGGGTGGAAGCACAAACTAAAGGAGGGAGGAAAAGTCGAAAGAAAACCTGTAAATTTCGGGTAACGTACTTTTTAATAGCGAAATTTTTCATAAACTTCATTACATTAATAACACGTGACACAAGGTGATTGGTAATAACAACAATTTAAAACGTCATCACGAAAATATACTCCTACAACCCTCCTATAAATACTACAAGATTATGAAAACACACAACAGAAAAACACCCTAACTTCATTAAATCAAACCCTAAAAAACACAAATATGACCACGTCACCATGTATAAAATTAGTAAACAGATCAGCACTAACGGCATTTTCACCACACGCGCCATTATTAGCCGCTGGAACACGAGCAGGAGTCGTAGACTTATCATTTAGTTCGTTTTCATATTTGGAGATATTTGAAGTTGACTTTAGTTCAGTTGATCGTGAACTTGTGTTGTGTGGTGGATTATCGTGTTCGGAGTCATTTAATCGGTTGTCCTGGAGCGAGTCAGTTTCTGGTTCGGAGGAGTTTGAGTTTGGTGTTGTTGCAGGGGGTTTTGCGGTTGGGGATATTGGTGTTTGGAATCCTAAGTTGCTTATGAGGTATAAATGTATAAGTGTCGAGTTACAAATCGTGGAATTTGTAAGATTGATATTATGATATTTAGTAGAAAAATGTTACCTTTAAGTAAATCAAGATCCTATTGATATGATACTGGTATGGATTATAATCAAGCTACTTGTGTTTAATGAAGTTGACATTGTTGAAATTTATGATTACTTGTACTTAGATAGGATCATTATATTGTTTTATAAATGAGGAAAAATTAACACAAAACTTTTCACAAAATGATGTGTCACATAATTAGTGGCATTCTGTATCTTACTTTAAATACATGCAAGTTTACATGACACATCATTCTGTGGAAAAACATTTTGTAAAATTTTTGTGGTTGTATAAATTATATAAACATGTTACCTTTAACTAATTTAGGATCTTATTGATATGTGTTTGCAAATCAGCTTTTTTTTTTTTTTCTGCCCCCAATGTGAAAAATGTACCTTGATAGTGTCTTTTTTTTTTCTTGTTGGAAGCTATTGAAATATTAGATGCATCATAAAGGGTTTCAAATAGAAGTATTTACTTTCTAGCAGGACACATACTTAGAGAGTTCTTTAGGAATTTTTCGTAACGTCAATGCAGGTTTTTACAAGATGAGCTCTGCTGCTTTTTAGGTTTTATAAATTGGGAAAGTTGATTGTCGTAAAGTTGTAGTTTAGATTAATTTTTCTTTTGCTCTGTGATATGGCCATCGCTTATTATTCTACTTATAACTTATGGCATTAGACGCAACTGACATTCTGTTCTTAACTTTATGTGAGACTCACTCTTATTTATTCTCATTGATTAGTCCCGGGGAAAGTAAAAGTGCTCTTGTTCAACAACTATCAAGGCATAAAGGACCTGTGAGTTCTCTTTTCTGTATGTAGGATGTTATTTTCTGTATAGTTTGTTGGCACTTTGCATAACAAATGAATTAGTATTGAAATAATGAAATGCTTGTTATCATATTTGATTTCTAGGTTCGTGGATTGGAGTTTAGCTCCCTAAAACCAAACCTTCTTGCTTCTAGTGGTGAAGAAGGTGAAATTTTTATATGGGATTTTGCTAAACCAACAGAGCCTACACATTTCCCTCCTCTCAAGGTAATTATTGTTGTACCACATTCGCTCTGCTAAATGAATGATATCTCATATGGCAGTTTCTTATTAATAGATGTTGGATTATACATTTATACTCCAAAACATGTGTTATATCTTACATTGCCTCCTTCCAGCTAAGATAATGCTTTGTATGATTGTTGTACTCCAACTAATTTCATTACCATAAGCACAAACTCATAGTAACCTCTTGGAGTCATTGTACATAACAACAGAAACAAAAAATAATAAATAAATCAACAACTTGACAATAGGCCATTTTTTTTAGGGGTTTATATTTCATGTAAATAAGTTGAGTAAAAAATAAATTTATGTATATGCCATCTCACTTGGAAGCTTCTAAACTGATAATGACAACTACTAGTATTTGTTTAACATATCAGGAAAGAGTTTGTATTAAAAAATTTTGACGAGTGTTTAATCTTTAAAAGAATGGAGCTTTGAATAATCAAAAGACTTAATTAAGCGAGCTACCATAATGTGCCGAAAAGAAAGCTCAATCTTGAGCTTTCTATGACTGACCTTCTGCTCTATGACTGACCTTCTGCTCATAGAAAATGCAGATTGTTCAAACTATTTGGCATTAGAGCAGTTAATCATTACGCAATACGTGGATCATGAGTGTGACTTCTTACTCTGCTGCTTTACTGAATATCTTGACATCTATTATCTATAACTCTATAGAATGGAAATTTATTTATTTATATAGGAAAGTCTCTTTCAAGCTTTATGTAAATTCTGGAAGTCACAACAAGCTTGAGATCCAAGCATTTAGAAATGGAAGTAATGTCTGCTCATTTTTGTGTACTTGATGTCTATTTCTATGAGGGTTGTTTTACTTTACCCTTTCGAAAGGTTGGTGTTCCTAATTAACATTACACTGATACATGCTACATTGTATAATATTCAGTACAATCAAGACTGCTAGCAGTGGATTGAATATTATTAACATTAATAACACCTGTTTGGCTACATTCAGTTGATCTTTTAATTATATACTCATAATATGGATGAGTATAAGCTGTGTGTCTAGCTTGTTGATACTAGGAATCTTTCCAAAGTTACATTATAGAACGTGGTAAAAAATGTTACCGTTATTAGGGTTCGCTTTAGTTTCCTTGAATACTTATATCAGAGATCTGATTAGAGGTATAGGTTGTATGAGGTTAACTGCTTTTCTAGATTCCAAGTATTTTGTCACTGCAACCAATTGAAAATAATAATGCACAATGTTATGCATGAAGTCTGTAGAATGCTATTTATGTTGTGTACTTTTGTTTGGTCTACATCTTCTAATTTCTTATGGGTCTCAAATTTAGCTTTCACATCTACGTACGTTGCTGTGAGAATAAGCCTAGTTATTTAACATGGTAAGCAGCACCTAAATTATGTCACAAGGCATATATATATTCTTCTTAGATAAATGTATTGGTCAAACTCCGAGCAATAATTCTGCTATGAGTAGGGTAATAAGTTTAAGGAGGTTTATCATGTATCTTGTTTATGTTCATCAATTACTTTAGGCCCGATCAATGATTGTGCTATGAGTAGGGTACCAAGTTTAAGGAGGTTTCATCAATTACTTCAGGCCCGAGCAATAATTGTGCTATGAGTAGGGTACCAAGTTTAAGGAGGTTTATCATGTATCTTGTTTTTGTTCATCAATTACTTTAGGCTTGTTTTACAGTGTCTTTGACTCATTTCAGTTTAAGAATTTAAAGAGAGTTTACGTGCATGTTCATGTAGGTTAAATTACTACTAATTACAAATATGCTTGTGTTAGACCTCTCTCCAGGGCGGTGGATCTGCAGCACACGGAGAAATTTCATTTTTAACATGGAATAAGAGGGTCGAGCCTATCTTGGCATCAACTTCATCTCACGGAGCAACTGGTATGGATGGAATTACTTGATTATGTTAAAGATATCCCAGTCAAATGTACAATAGTTATATATGCTTTTGTGTTTGGTTTCAGTGATATGGGACCTTAGGAAGCAAAAGCCAGTGATAAGGTAACTGTGCAGTCAATTGTCAAGTTGGCGTGGTCACTTTTCAAATAATTCATGAACTAGTAACCACTTTGGTATGACGTTTCTATTTTACAGTTTCTCAGATTCAGTTAGAAGAAGATGCTCAGTTCTGCAATGGCATCCGGATGTTGCCACTCAAATCGTTGTTGCGTCAGATGATGATAATTCACCTTCTTCAAGGGTAACGATTTATGCCTTTGCTTATGTATCTTTTAAGGGACAATGTTATTCTTGTAAGTTACCTTCATTTTTGGCCTGCAGATATGGGATATGCGGAACACAACGTCACCGGTGCGAGAGTTAGTAGGTCACACTAAAGGTATACTAGTTATTGATTATCTTTAAACCTTTAGCATTCAACATTTTTCTTAGATATTGATTTTGGTAAATATTGCATATGTAAGTTCTGATTTATGTACAAAAAAGTTGTGCCCACTATTTGTTAGATGTTCATATAATGACAAATTAACGCATTACTAATCGTTGTTTAGTGTAAGTGCTCATCAATTTTATTTAATAAAGTGATGTAAAATTGTCTAAAGGATTGAGGCCTAACTAAATATTTTTGCTTCACATCCGTGACAACAGCTCAATATCTGATTATTGACTCGATAGACTGATGGTTGAACAGCAGTACATGTTACTTATATTGTCGAAATATAAACAATGACACTTATTAATTTTATTTTCCGCTATACATTCTGTAATGCAATAGATGCTTACGTTCTGAACAATGCTATACAACTTTTCCTTACTCCTTCCATTGGTATCTTCCAACTTAATGATGTTTCAGGTGTCGTTGCAATGTCATGGTGTCCCCTGGATAGCTCTTATTTGCTGACCTGTGCCAAAGATGACCGCACTATATTATGGGACACTAATTCTGCCGAGGTCTTTAGATCTTTGTTTTAAATATTAGTGACTTTATAACTGAACATCCACATCCTTTGGCTGTTATAGGACTAAACCTCTACTGAATTCACAGATCATCTCTGAACTTCCAGCTGGGACCAATTCGAATTTTGATGTGCATTGGCATCCAACGTTACCTGGGGTCATATCAGCATCCTCATTTAATGGGAAAATTGGTATATATAACATTGAGGTTAGCTATATTCCCCCTGCAGTTAATATCAACGTCCCTTATGTTTCCTTTTTTTTTTCTTCTTTTTTTAATGTAGATTGTTATACTCCACTCTATTCTTTTATGCAGGCTTGTGCTCGACACAGTGTTGGTGAGCACCCAGGTAAATTGATTCTTCATCTTCTTCATCTTAGTGTATATGGGTTCCAAGTTTAAGTGTTAGTGTGGAACCCTTTTTTGTTATTTAATGGGCAGTAAACCAGTAACATCTTTTTCCACATCATTTTCGGGGCAGTCTGCTTTGGAACAATCTGCCCTTAATCAAGTCCAGAAAAAATGTATGATTGGGTTTTCTCTTTAGTTACAAAACACTTTCACTAACAGTACGTGCTGGAGTATGGGCATTGTTAAAAAGTATTCCCAGATAATGCATTATGATAATTTAAGCAATATTTGTTTGAATTGGTCTAGGCAAAATAAGGATATATAATTTGAGGCGATTTCCCAGTTCTGTTTTATGATTCATGTCTACAATACAAGTTTAGGGTCTAAACATTTCAAAACTTCTCTTAATTCCCACATGCACTTTAACTGTTGACATGCCAAATACAATAGATTATAGTATGAATACTTAAATGCTGCGAAACGGAACTGGAACCATTAGGTGTTCACAAATGAAGGACCCTAATTCATCATCAACTTTTTCTTTGGCTTGTATAATTTTCATCCTTGAGTTTCGGTATTTGTTCTTGTTTGTCCCTATAAAATGTGATATGAAATATACTCGGTTGTCTCATTGTTTGTGTATGATTTCTGTGCAGAAACATTGAAAGCCCCAAAATGGCACCAACGCAGAGCTGGAGTGTCATTTGGTTTTGGTGGTAAACTTGTTGCTTTTCACACAACTGGTCCTTCATCTAAAGCTTCAGAGGTAATTCATGTGGATTTTGTATTTTATGGCGCTTATAATAATACATATAGTATCTCAATCTCCTTGGATAATATTTCAGGTTGATGTGCATGACTTGGTTACTGAACATAGTATAGGCAGCAGCTCGTCTGAATTTGAAGCTGCAATGCGCAGTGGAGATAGATCTCTATTGAGGCTTTTGTGCGACCAAAAAACTCAAGAGTCCGAGTACGTATTTGTGATAAAGCATTAAATTATCTCCCTCCCATCCACAATGATAGTTTAGACCAGTGTACATACGAATGAGTTATTTTGGGTTAAGTTTTATATCTAATGGGTGAAACAGGTAAAATAAAGTATCTTAAAAGAAAATAGATCGAACGCATAAAAACTTGCCAAAGTGTATTTTTGATGCATTAAATCTCGATAATTATTTTAGAAATAATCAAGGTAATGGTTTTTTACATTCCATTATCATGTTTGGTTTTCCTGTGGAGTAATGAGTGTAATGTGATGTTTTTATATAACATTGAGAGACAATAATTAACCTAATCTCTACTTGATACTTGAATGAAGTGAAAGTTGTTTTTAAGATGCAAGCAGTTCAAATTAGGCTTAATAAAATTCCATTAAAACCTTTATTGTAATTGACAAGGTAATATAATTGAAGTTTTGAGTTTCCATATATACTCTTATTGCAGAAATAACATTACTTAGATTCATTTGATTCCATATAAACGCCTTACCTTGGAATGAAGATTCGACTATATGGAAGGGACACAATTCTTTACCAATGGCCGAGACCACTCCAATAGACAAAACAAGTGTCTTGTTTATCTTTCCATTGAAATAAAATGGACTGTTCATTATCTGATCTCAATGTACCTAATTATTTGTGAAACATTTTATAAGTTCAAGTTCTTGGGGTCAACTCGACTCATGCAAAATAGGCCATTTGAACATGTTAGACCTGGAGACCCACCCATTTTGCCGCCTTTAAATCTGATTATCTGGTTTTGGTTGATCTGTCTGAACAGATCTGAAGATGAAAGAGAGACATGGGGATTCTTGAAGGTTATGTTTGAAGATGATGGGACAACACAAACGAAACTTTTAAACTACCTTGGCTTCAGTTTACCAGCAAAGGAAGTAAATGATACAGTACAAAATTGCCCCTCTCAGAATTTAAGCTTATCAAGTCTTGAAAGAATTGAAGAAGCAAAAGAAAGATTTGATAACGGGGAAGATTTCTTTAACAATTTTGGAAGTCCTAAAGCTGACACCCCTGTGTCATCCTTTAATAATAACTTTGTTACCGAGAAATCTGTTCCAGTCCTGGAGGAGCCAATAGCGGAGCATGATTTGCAAAATGGAAATGATGATTCTTTCTTTGATGATGCTATTCAACGTGCATTAGTTGTTGGAGATTACAAGGTAGCCGTTGCTCAATGCATTGCTGCAAATAAGATGGCAGATGCTTTAGTTATTGCACAGGTTGGTGGCGATTCACTGTGGGAGAGCACACGTGATCATTACCTTAAAAAAAATTCATCTCCCTACTTAAAGGCATGTTTTTATTCCCTCTTCTATTTTTCTCTTTGTTTATACTTATATTAGTGGTTGGATGTGCGTTTTGAAATATGTGTTATTGAATCAGAATTCGATAATCTTGAAGAGTTTTTTTTAATGTGCTTCAGCTTTTTCAAGTTGTAACAATAAGATCAAATTACTACAAGGGCATTTCTAAATATATTAAAGCATAAATACTTTTTATCATTTTTATGTACTAATGGGTAAAAACGAGGAGAATTGTATTTCCTAGCTCCTCGCTAGTTGGTTTCTGATAAAATTTTGGACGTTCAGAAAGAAAAAATGTAATTAGTTACCCTTGAATAATCAGTTTTGTTGCAGTTGGTAAGAACCAAGTATCCAAGACTGGTTAAATAACCATTAAATAATCAGATAATCACAATCAGCACCACTTCATCCGAGCACTAGACACTATTGGTCATAATCAGATTGTCAATTTCACATAGCACATCCGAACACCCGCTTAATCTAGTTTAATATACTGACAGAAATGTTTTTTTACCTATGTTTGTTTTTTATGTTATGGATTTTTAGTTCTCACCATTTTAGTGCTCATTAGTATCATTCCTGATGTACAGGTTGTTGCTGCAATGGTAAATAATGACCTTGCTAGCCTAGTAACTAT
Organism: Chrysanthemum makinoi; assembly: GCA_910596185.1. NCBI lineage: Eukaryota > Viridiplantae > Streptophyta > Magnoliopsida > Asterales > Asteraceae > Chrysanthemum > Chrysanthemum makinoi. The sequence continues at coordinate 243,903,322 of OU343218.1, forward strand.
CAGGCCCCTGAAATGTTGGAAAGAAACTCTTGCTATCATCTGCACTGTAAGTTGCCAAAACTACTGCTGATGTCATACAGTTCATGTTATATTTACACCAATGAATATAATAATATGTTTATTCTAAAAAGCAAAGATATTATTTTGTTCAAATACATTCTTATCGTTGGATGGCAGAAAGATGGATAATCTGATTATATGCTTTGCAAAAGTGTGGTCATTATCTTATTTGTGCTTGTTAGGACGGTTGATTACTGTATTACCATAACTGATGATGATAATTATTTTTACCCTCTAATGGCAGTTCTCACAGGAGGATGAATGGACTTCACTATGTGAAACCCTTGCTTCTAGACTTGTAACTGCTGGTAATACATTAGCAGCGAGTCTTTGTTATATATGTTCCGGGAATATCGATAGAACTGTAGAAATGTGGTCAAAGAAGGTTACAGTTGGGCATGAGGGTAAATCCTGTGTGGATCTTCTTCAGGTAAGCGATGCGTGCTAGCTCTTCTTGTCTTCGCTAATTTTTTCTCCAACTAGAAATAGTTTTCTAACGTAAAATAAATGGTAACTGGAAGCAATATTGAAGTAAAAGACAAACAACCATGTTATTTTATGGTGAATTGACTTTAAATGGTGTACAGGATTTGATGGAGAAAATGGTGGTCCTTGCTCAAGCAACAGGACAACCGAGATTAAGTGCTTCTTTATGTAAACTGGTTGAGAAATATGCTGAGATATTAGCAAGTACAGGACTTCTATCAACAGCTATGGAATATTTGAAGCTAGTGGACACCAAAAATGCGTCTCCTGAGCTTGTGATCTTAAGAGATCGGATAGCCCTCTTATCTGAACTAGGTAGTGCTCTATTAAACATTGGGTCATATTTATATTCAACTATTATTTGACTTTTCTCCGTTTACATTGTCATATATGTATTTTATGTTTTGATTGCCAGGGCCTGTTTCCGTTTGGCCTGTCCCATCTCCATTGGTTCCTACCAGATGCCCATGCTCATGCCCATGGTTACCACAGGATGTGACACCCACACCTCCAGCCCCTTCTGTAGTCTCTCCTCCAACAATACAGACAGCTGACGTGTCAAACGTCCCTGGTATATAGTTGTTACTTTTCTTCCCTTGCATCCATCCTTGTGAAATGGGAGTTTGTGTTTTATCTAAAACGGGTCAAACGTAAAAATTTAGCATAAAGGGGAAGGGGACACATAGGTTGTATTGCGTGGGGACTAATTTTTTAGTGCATACGACCTTTTAAAACATTTATTTCAAAGATTTGGATCATCTGTTGTCATATTTTCGTAATCGTAATTAACACAAGTTTTCCAATAATTGAGTAGTAAATGATCTGGAGACGAATGCGCGAGTAGTAAATGTATATGAGATTGTATCGTGATAAATGAGATGTAAACCTATGTGTATCGGTGTTGAACACTTTATTACGATGGATCTCCTCCAGACCTATATTCATCTTTTCTACTTTCAAATTTTCATGGAAAGAATTAAGGGTCCATTTTAACCCCAACACTATGGTTTGGACCTTGGTTAATAAAGACCTTTTTATGTTTTCTTGTGTTCCAGCCCAAAAAAGGGCGGTTATTGAAACATTGACTAGACTCTTTAATGAGACATCAGAAGCCCTGGGCGGTTCCCATGCAGTTCGAGCTAAGAGGCGGGAGATCGATGACAACTCAAAGAAAATAGGTGCTTTGTTCGCTAAATTAAACAATGGTGATATTTCTAAAAATGCTGCTGAAAAGCTTGTTCAGCTCTCTCAAGCATTGGATCGTTGTGACTTCCCTACTGCCCTCAACATCCAGGTACTATCATCTGACTCACAAATTTAGTGCTTGTGATTTTGACCCATTTACTTATGAATGGGCCGATGTGGGTTATGTTTCAACTATAACGGGTAAAAGTAAAACAATTAAAATTAGCTATAACGAAATGGGTCGGGCAGAGCTGCTGGAAACAGAGTTACATATTTTGGACTTGTAGGCAAAAAATTTGAATTCTAAATCAATATATATCAGATTGTATTATAAAGAACCCTTTGTATATAATGGTGTAATGCCCGGAAATATATCTTCGTTGATTATGTATATAATTGATTTTTTTACAACAAGTGTTTTGTACCAACCAAACTCTACCAGGCTGGCATGCCAAAAAATTACCCAAACCGCCCAGTTTGCCACTGGTACTCAAAATTATTCGTGCCACTCAAAAATGAAGGTACTCAAAGTCATTAACTGTTATTCTTGTGATGCTACAGGGGGATCTTACCACCAATTACTGGGACGAGTGTAGTTTCTGGTTAGCAACCCTCAAACGAATGATAAGGGTCAGGCAGAATGCTCGACGAGTGACTGCATAATTGTTCATAGTGTATCATCGAACCTCATTCTCTTATAATTAGTATCACCGAACATTGTTCATAGTGGGAGCTTCTTTTTTCCATTATAATTTAATGTCAATTTTTTTTCAAGCTGATAAAGCTAGATCACAGGATTAGGATTTTTGTAGATGATATAAATAGGTAAGATGACATTAACACGAGAATCTCAATCCTGTTTGATATGTATGTTACAACTGATAATCAATATACATTATGCAATGTGTAATACGGAGCGTTAATCCATTTGTTTGACAATTTTTGGGACTTTACCTTTGTTGTCACTAAAGTTTCTGCCGCATTCTGAAGATATTTGAAGTGTCTATTTAATCAGGATACTATAACTATGAAAGCTGAATTGATAACTAACGAGATGGGTGCCGGCCCGCCGTGTTGCGGCAGGGCGCTGTTTCATGACGTTCACTATGATAGCATATTTAAAGCACGGAATTTAGCAATTTATAAAGAGCGAATTTTTAAATCAACACAGTTACACATATATCAGTTCATCACCTTTCTTAAAAAACAATATTAACATCAATAATATTGCAATTACAAAGGTTGAATGCTTCAGAAGCTAAATATAGAATTCAAGTGACTTTTAAGTTTCAACCTGTTTACCAAATTTTATGGATAAAAAAGTTGGCAGTTACGGCCACTATTACCTGCTGCAGATGTTCGCGTTGGCTCAGCTTTTCTTGCAGTATGTAAAAATGAGGATTAAACCACCGAACGTGATATGCCAGAGCTTCATACTCATAATCTAAGCCGGTTTACTGCCTCAACATATTAATCCTGTATAGCAAGATTATTAACACAATTTGACAACAAACACCCTGAAAAGTGAAAACACAAAACAGGTCACCAAATAGGAAGTGCTTATTCGGTGCGTTGTGGTAAACACCAAAGCAATATCTCACCATTTATAAGGTGAGATTCAATGATAGGGGCTGTTTGGATTAAATAAATGCAAGCACACCTCATAACCACAATCCATTGGACTTGTTTAGACTTTGTTATTTTGGGTTCAAAAACCATATTTCTTTATTTCTATACACGTAACTGCAGACGGAAATGGGTTCGCAAAATTAAAAAAAAAAAAAAAAAAAAAAAACGGCCCACTTTCTACTTTAAAATAACGGTCCAACAATTAACGATATAAAACAAATTACCTTAACAATAACAGTGAATACCTGGACCGACAATAACAACAAAGTCTAAATACTGAAAACGTCTCAAAACACAATGAATACCTGGACCGTACTGCGCACATTTCTGTCTGCATTTACGGGTACTCACATTATGAAAGCTAGTATCTTGACGCCTGATATCCGCTGCAATAATAGGTGCAACAAACACGTCAATATCATGGAGCCATTCCGTGCAATGTAGAATGTTGGGAAGATGAATCCCTACCAGTGTGTATACCGACAGCTACAAAGTTAATAGTAACAGTGTTAGATATATGTGAATTGTATGAATAACATATATACTAATATCATATAATTTCATATGTAATTTAACACTAATATTAAATCACATATGATATTATTAAAATATTCAAATTAGTGTTTAATCACAATGATTTTTTCACGCAAATTTTAGTTTAAAAAAAAAAAAAAAAAAAAAGTGAAAAAATGATTTTTCTTTTTTTCTTTTTTTTTTGTCGAAAGTATATAAAATTGTCCGCCTATAGAAAGATAATTAAATGTTCGTCACGATGATGTCATTGTTTTCTCTTAATAATTAACGGTTTAAGAGATATTTAAATTATAAAAAATATGTGAAATATTAAAATATTTTTAATCTCAACCATTGATTTTTTTTAGATGAAAGGTGAGGATAAGTCATTTGTAAAAAAAATTTAGTATGTAACATAACTCTGGATCTTTTTTATTTAGTTGGTTTTTCAAATTATGTGTACCATTTTAATATGTTGGCCCAATTTTGTAGCATAAGATAATAATACATATATTGGCCCAAATACTTTCAACGTATTTATTTATGTAAATTTTTGTTTGTTTGTGAATTAGCACTCGATCGAAATTTCAACTTAGTTCGTCAATTTTTCCTTCGCTGACCGCAAGCGACCAAGATCCCACAACAAGGCCGACTGAGACCGATTGCAAGTGACCGACTGGTCGACCTTGCCGTTGTGCATAGCCTTAGATCTGTGTATCTTTATGCTTGCTTAATTTTTGATCTTTTGATTATTAATGAATTAAAATTTTAATTATTTGACTTGTTGGATATTTATATGTGATTGTTGCAAGATCCATTAGTTTATAAGTTTATTATGTTAGGTTTATTGCTAAGTTGTTACGGAGTAATTATTTAGGTGACTATTATGATTGCTACTTGAATCATAGTTAAAATATCCATACAATAAGCATACGTGGGCATGTGACTAAGGCCCTGTTTTTTTAGGGTTAATATACAAACACGTCACTAAACTTTGCGGAAAATTTATCCTAAATCACTAATATTTTATATCTGTCATCTAAGGTACTCAACTTCACGAGCTGGTTAAATATGTTACTGAACCTTTAAAATGATGACATTGCATATCTTTTTAGTACAAAACGGTCCTTGTGGTTAGTCGGGTGTCACGGATTTAGTCCCTAGACCACTATTTCTGTTTGTTTGACCGCTTTCTTACGTTTTCGTCTGTTTTTTACGTTTCTATTCATTTTCAACCGTTTTTTATATGTTTTCGTCCACTTTTTTTCATCCATTTTTTTACGTTTTTATTCGTTTTCAACCGTTTTTATACGTTTTCATCAGTTTTTTACGTTTTCGTCCGTTTTCATTTGTTTTTATACATTTTCGTCCATTTTTATACGTTTTTGTCCGTAATTATACATTTTTAAACAAGTTTTATACGTTTTTATTCGTTTTCATCCGTTTTTATACGTTTTCACACGTTGTATCCGTTTTCGTCCGTTTTATACGTTTTTCGTCCGTTTTTCTTACATTTTCGCCTATTTTCTTGTGTTTTCTTACATTTCGTCCGTTTTTCCTACATTTTCGCCCTTTTTTATGTTTTAATTCGATTTCGTCCCTTTTTTTTACGTTTTTATACGGTTTCGTCCGTTTTTATATATTTTCGTTCCTTTTTCTTACGTTTTCGCCTTTTTTTTATGTTTTCAAACATTTTCGTCCGTTTTGCTTACGTTTTTGCCTGTTTTTCTGAGTTTTCATACGTTTTTGTCCCTTTTTTACGTTTGAAAACATAAGAAATAGGCAAAAAAAAACGTAAGAAAATAGACGAAAACGTATAAAAAGAGTATAATTACATATGAAAACGGAAAAAAATGTATAAAAATGAACGAAAACGTATAAAAACGGACGAAAGCGTATAAAAACGGATGAAAACGTAAAAAAATTGACGAAAACATATAAAAACGGTTGAAAACGAATAAAAGGTAAAAAAAAAAATGATGAAAACGTAAAAAAACGGACGAAAGCGTATAAATACGGTTGAAAACGAATAAAAACGTAAAAAAAACTGACGAAAACGGTCAAACTAACAGAAATAATGGTCTAGGGACTAAATCCGTGACACTCGACTAACCACAAGGACCGTTTTGTACTAAATAAATATGCAATGTCATCATTTTAAAGGTTCAGTAACATATTTAAACAACTCGTGAAGTTGAGTACCTTAGATGCAAGAAATGAAACATTAGTGATTTAGGACAAATTTTTCGCAAAGTTTAGTAACTTATTTGTATATTAACCTTTTTTTTAAGAGGTTTATATGAGAGGTGGGTCCATTCTCTTATTGCCTCTCATTTTGACTTTTATTGGAGAGTAATGTCAAATTTGCCATCATAATGATATAGATAAAACAAAGAAAATAAGTAGGTCCAAGTAAAAAAAATATATTATATATCCTCTTTCCCCTTAGATAAAAGTAAACACCCCTAAGACTAGTGTTGGAAAACAATCATAACCAAAGCTTATAAGTTAGTGCCATTAAACTCACATAGAAGAAATTCGAGTTGAGGTTTGGTAAATTATATGAACATTAGGTTTACCAAGACAATCAATATAATTAGTTGAGAGCTTAACGCATAATTGAGATAGTCAACGCCATGACTATTGGGTTAACTTATCGATATTCATAGGGCTAGGTATTCATGACCATCGAGCCTAGTTTACTAACGATTCACCAAAAAGTTAGGAGTTAAACATTGCACTAATCGATTATTAACTAGACTTATGGGAATTAAAACTAGGTGAACACATTTATTTTTCCTGTGTGCATGTCATCCTTTATCCTATATGTTTTAGTTATGTTAGTTAGTTTCTTAAGCATATGATCGCGTTGATATAAAGCACAATTTGGTATTTTATTTGATTTCATATGGTAGATTGTTACTTTATTTAGACAACTAGAACCACACACCGTTCTTAGGGTTCGGCACCTGGATTTAACTAGGCTATACTATTGCACGATAAGGTATACTGCTCTTTAGTGTGTAGCATTATATCCAAGTAAGATAGGTTTAGAAATTTAAAACTAGATCTAGACGCATCAATTTTACATAAGAATCTTGAGTGTTTTTGAAGTACCAGTTGACAAAAATCCATTTGTTTACTAGTTGGACTTACAAAAGTTCTTCTCTTGATCTTAACATAGGTTGGATGATGGATTATCACCACTTTTAGCACATGAAACATACTTGGTGAATAATCTACCAACATTAAGATGCATGAAATATTTCTAGCAAAAACAAGTCTTTTGACTCAAAATAAAAGAAGAAAAACACTAAAACACGTAGGAAACAAGCTAAGTATGGCAAGAGATGAACCTACACTTTGGTTAGATGATTACCTTTCAAAACACCTTAAAAATCTTAAATTTCGTGACCTTATGGGCTGAAATTTTTTTGGGAAGGATGCTAAACTTAGAGAGAAATGGAGTGAGTAGAGAGAACACGAACTGGTGGAGTGTTGGATGAAATGAAATGATGAAAACGTGTGTTAGGAAGTGGTTTTTGGTTGGAATTATTAGGATAAAAGAGAGGTATTTGAGTGGTTTTATTTAGTGTTGCTGTGAGTTAAAGAGTTGGGTTATATAGTAGTTATTTTTATAAGATCGCAAGGTATGGTAGACATTTAACATGCTATTTGTCATGCCATTCATGAGCCACCATACCGGCTAACATACCAAAGTTGAGCAAAATAAATTTGAGTTAGTGAAAAGTCTCAAGCCAATGGTTTTTTTTTTTTTTTGAAGTGAAGTGATTTTTAGTGATTATTTCTAGGACCCAATAGTATATTAGTGGTGTGTTATGAGAGAGGGGTGTTTTAGTTATTGGTGTGTTATTAGATGGAGATGAGTTGTCGTTGATGTGACATACAAATAACGTATTATCGGATAACACAATGTCTAAGTGCTCTAAAAGTGTAACTTTTAAAATGCTAGTTGGTTTGCATAAATTTAGAGAAAATATAATGTTAACAAAACTAGTGATTATTTAATATCATCTTCTATTGTTTAGTATATTGAATAAGGATGAATATATTTATATATATTGCATATATGTTCTAGCAACAAGCTTATGATATTTGCGTTTGGCATTTTATTATTTTTGTTAGGAAATTTCACGTATCGGGTGAAATCTAAGTACACCAGTTCAAACTCCTAGTTGATCATGATTAGCTTCTACCACTAAGTATAAAATGTGATGTGAAGGTACATGCAAATGTAAGGTATTCGAGTCTAGGACTTACCAAAATGCATTTTTTTACGGATGTCACAGGTAGCCCTTGTGGCTTGGTGAGGATTACTCACCTAAAGTGCGGGTCTAGGTTGTTTGGGTGGAATTAGTGGAATGGATGGATTTTCATTCTCCATGACGGCGAATGAAAGGGTTTACGTAAAAAGCACAAAGAAAAAGATAGACTGAAGAAAGCTATGAAAAAAAAAACTGATTACAAATTTATGAGTTAGACCTAAATGAAATAGAAATCGAAACCTATATTATTGCTCGGTAGCGGCGCCAAAACTTGATGCAGCGGTTGCAACACCTAAATTTTACAACCTTCTAGACAGTATACCTGACAAGGATTTAAAACGTATGCTTTTAGGGGGTCATTTAAGCCCTTAATCGACCATTTTTATATCCGTTACTGCTTAATTTCGTTCCTTTTCACTTTTTAGGTCTTTTGGAAGCAAAATGCTCGAATGAAGCACGTTTGGACGAAAAGGAGCAAATACACGAAGAAAATGGCAAAGTCAAGACTGAAGCCACTCAAGCTGCTCAAACTGAACCTGACGGCGTCCAAATCAAAGGGCGACGCCGTCCCTATATAGAGACTTGATCAAAACATGCACCGACGGCTCGTGGAATTTTTGTTCGTATAAGCTGACGGCGTCACGTTGTGCAGAAGAAGGGCGTCACTCAGACTTTTCATCTCAGACGGCCCAGATCCAGAATCAAGACGACGTCCCAACTGAAGACTGACGGCGTCACAACTCTAAGGTGACGCCGTCCCATCGATGACTTGGCCAATACGAAACCCTAATGACGGCGAGCTGAAGGTGTCCCATCTAAAAGGTGAAGCCGTCGCAAGTATAAATCTATATATAGAATTCGATTTTTCTGCATATTAAGAGGTAGACTTTTGGAGAAAAAAACCCTAAACGTTTGTAGTCCGATTTGGACAGCATCTTAAGGTCCCAAACCCTATTTTACACATCGAGATAAGTATTTTAATCCAAAGTATCATTATGTCTTCAATTGATTGTGTGTATGCTTGCTTGTTTAGCATGTCTAGCTAAATTTCATGTGTGTTTGCTTAGATATATGAAACATAGTTATTGATTATTGTTAGGTTGTTTCTTATCTTAATTGTAATTGGCTTAGGAGTGAAACTATGCATCATTCATTGTATTTAATGCTTGAGTATGCTTTGTGAAAGTGAGGCTTATGAATGAAATAGCTTAAGGGCTTGCGGATTTCGTATGCTAAACCCAAAAGGTAACCTCAAAGAGTTAGGGACTACGCATACCCTATAACCTTAGGAATACAACGTGTTAATACAAATAAGCCGTAAAAATGTTTATTTATATTTTACGATCTTCTAATGTTTTATCGATAACAAACGTAAAATCATTTTAACGAAACAAATAAAATACGTAATTAGTTTGAGCCAATAGTTTACTAACACGCTTACGTTTTCATATAAAACACTAAACAAGTAATAGTACTTTCATGGTATAGTAATGCATATATATAACAACTAGTGTTTACATAATGGGTAAATATATACATACTTAGTATGTATTATAATGGGTAATATAATTGGTAGAAATCCAAGTATTTGACCCATTGACTAAATACATTGAATGTAGTTGGGTAAAGCCAAAGTCCATGACCCATACCCATTGAGCATGATCCATAACCCATGACCCATTGCATGACATCATGCATAAGTCATAATGGGTATTAGCCATGACCCATGGAGCTAATCCATGTAGATACATTGTATCTATTTGGATACCCATATATCTAAGCCTACAAACCATGATCCATGATCCATGATCCATGACCCACAACCCATTTAGAGGGAGCGTCCTACGGATCCCTAGGATTACACTAGACGGATCCCTCAAGCAAGGGATCCGTGGAACAGTAGCATGTTTTTGTCTATAAATAGTGAGCCATTTCTTCATTGTAACTCACCCCTTTCGCACACATTCTCTCCTAGTATTGTAAACTTTCTAACCTCATATCCAAAGGATCTTTCTATGTAGTTTTGTGTTTGTGTGATTCTCTAGGTTCCTCTTAAAGGCGAGATCACCACATCTTGAAGTCGAGCAAGCTCAAGTCCATGGGTTTCCAAGCTTCGTCATCATCAAGACTACTGATGTTATCTTGTTGATAGTTCTTTCTTCTCTCATTAGAAGTGTTGTGTCAAAGACATAGGTGATAGGTGTCTAAAGGATCAAGTCGAAGGCATTAGTGAAAGGTGCCGAAGATCTAAGTCAAAGGCATTAGTGAAAGGTGCCGAAAATCCAAGTTAAAGGCATTAGTGAAAGGTGCCGAAGGTCCGTGTCTAAGGCATTAGTGAAGGGTGCTGAAAGTCATGTCAAAGGCATTAGTGAAAGGTTCCTAGGGTGTACATTCGATATGGTGTGTCGATGTACAAGATAGATTAGTATTGGTTCAAAGGATATTGATATCCTTGTTGATGTTGTCATAAGGAGTGGATCTCCTTTGGGATAGATGTTGTGTAGTGTTGGGTAGTAGTTCCTCCTTTGTAATGGAACTCGGTATCTAGCCTTATACTGGATAAAGTGTAGGCGACGATGTGATAGGTTTGGTTCTACCTCGTGGAAGAACCCGGTGTCTAGCCTTGTACCGGATAAAGAGTATGCGATGTTGTGAAGGCTTCTCCGCCACAAGGAGTTTGTGTTGTGTAGTGATTACGAACTCTCGAGTAGGTGACTCGGGGAGTGGAGTAGGGCAAGGAAGGTGTCCTTGTAGCCGAAGCACTATAAATACTCGCGTTGTGGTTTTGTGCTTCTTACTCTTTATCTTTGCTTTATTTATTTATATGCTTATCTATCAATATCCAACACACACATTTAAATAGATTGACATAAGTCGATCTAAATAATTTAAAACCAAGTTTTACTCATTAAAACTATTCAACCCCCCTTCTAGTTTTCCACAATTGGTACCAGAGTTTCGTTACCAAGTTTTTAGAGTATATTGTACTTTAAAAACTTGAAACGATCCATGTATAATTGAAAACTACAAAGAAGGTCTTTCACAAAAACAAACACCATGTCTTAAAAACACTTTTGTAGGATGTTGATTGGATGACAACATTATATTTTTATTTCTTATTTTATCTTACTAAATTGCACTAACATTTCTTGTCATTTTGCTTAGTTAAAGCTCATTTTAATCAAGCCATAGGAATTCCTAAGAAGGAATCTTAATTACCATCTATGTGGAAAACTAGAAGGGGGGGGGGGTTGAATAGTTTTACCAATTAAAACTTCCTTTTAAACTATTTAGACCGACTTATGTCAATCTATTTGGATGTGTGTTGGATGTTGATAAACAAACATATAGAAATATAACTATGTAGTGAAAAGATAAAGAGTAAGAAGCACAAAACCACAACGCGAGTATTTATAGTGGTTCGGCTACAAGGACACCTTCCTTGCCCTACTTCACTCCCCGAGTCACCTACTCGAGAGTTTGTAATCACTACACAACACCGACTCCTTATGGTGGAGAAACCTTCACAACGTTGCCTACTCTTTTTCCGTTACTAGGCTAACCACCGGGTTCTTTCACACCAAGGTGAACCACACCTACCACAACGTCGCCTACCCTTTATCCGGTACTAGGCTAAGTACCGAGTTCCATTACAATGGAGGAACTACTACCCAACACTACACAACACCTAATCCCAAAGGAGATCTACTCCTTATAATATCAACAAGGATAACAATATCCTTTGACCCAATACTAATCTATCTTGTACATCGAATCACACCATATCGAATGTACATCATAGGCACCTTTCACTAATGCCTTCGACTAGATCTTCAAGACGCCCTTCACTATTGTCATGTGACTTGACTTCTAGGCACCCTTCACTAATGCCTACAATACAGACGATCGACACCCTTCACTAATGTCTTCGTCTTGATACTTGAGACATCTTTCACTAATGTCTTCAACACTACACTTCTTAGTAGAAAGAAAAGAACCATCAACAAGAGGACTTCAGTAGTCTTGATGATGAGGAAGCATGGCAACTCGGACTTGAGCTTGCTTGACTTCAAAGGTGGTGATCTCGCCTTTAAGAGGAACGTAGAGGATCACATACAAAAACAAAGCTACATACATAGATCACTTGGATCTGGGGTTAGAGAGTTTTTAACTCAAGGAGAAAGTATGTGAGAAAAGGGTGAGAAAAAATGAAGAAATGGCTCACTATTTATAAAGAGAAAAATGCTACTGTTCCCCGGATCCCACAGATCCCTCCCTTAAGGGATCCGTCTAGCGTAAAGCTAGGGATCCGTGGGACGCTCCTCTTTGCCCATGGGTATTTTGGTCATGGGTCATGGGTTATGGGTTGATCCATGGGTATTTCTTTAGATACAATGTATCTAATGAGTGCAATGTATCTAGTCAAGTGGGTATGGGTCAATACCATGGGTTATGGATATGCTCCACGGGTTGAATTTATTTACCCATTATATAATACATACTAGTTATGTATATATTTTCCCAATATGTAAACACTAGTTGTTGTACATATGTATTACTAAATCATAAAATCACTTATACATGTTTTAGTGTTTTATGTGAAAACGTAAGTGTGTTAGAAAACTATTGGCTCAAACTATTTACGTATTTTATTTGTTTCGTTAAAAATGATTTTACGTTTGTTATCGACAAAACATTAGAAAATCGTAAAATATAAATAAACGTTTTTACGGCTTATTAGTATTAACAATCTAGATCACGAAGGAACCAGAGTTGTCTATTGACACTTTTCTTGTCAAAAGAAAAAAACACTCATAATTGCATTAGAGGTATGACTTTCTAACTTATCTCTAAATAACATTAGCTTAGAATAAGTATGCTTTCATAGGAACTTATATAATTATATTTTCATATGCTCATACGTGGCTTCGTTAGGAAACCTTTCTTGCATACGTGTTTCTCTTCCGTCTATAGTCTAGGTTTATAAACATGTGTTTTTTATTTTTCTTAATCCAAAAATCAAATCTCTCTAATAATAAAACAAAACACAAATCTCAAAAATTCCTCCCTCACTTTTCAAATCTTCCACTTTCAAAAATTTCCTCTCATTCAAACTTCATCTTCCCTCTCATCTCATCTCATCTCAAATCAAAACCAAGGAAAAATTTCATCATCATGGTTTATATCGCCTTCGTGATCATCGTCCTGACACTCGTCACTCTCGTGTATCCCATGATCGAGTTTTCTCATGGAGACATGTACTTTGTGTTGTTAATCTACATTTGTATCATATATCCAATCATTTGTATCGCTCTTAGCATTGAAATGAAATATTACTAATGTCTTAGTTTATCTCGTTTGTTTTTCATAATGTGTTTATCATTTTCTTTTCATTCGTATCTTTCACCTTAACATACTTTCGAAACCTACAATGCATGCTTAACTAGTAAATATTGGCTAGAACACACCTCCTTTTATAAACCTAAAAGTTGCAAAAATCTATTTTACCTCAAGACCATTTTTCTGTCAATGCAGACCCACGAATCCCTAAAGTTCAACTAGTCGGATCCCTCTTAGAAGGGAACCGTGAGAACCGTGGAACTGGAAAACAGAATCTCATGCAACATAAAAACCATTTCATAAAAATCTACCATAAAAAGAAAAATCCCACTAGAATGTTAGTACAAAGTAAGTTAACTGTCATTGTTAAAAGAAAACAAGTAAAAACATTAGGAGATTATTTTCACCTATCAAATGTCCTCTTCTTTGATGCATCTCTTCATATTAACTTGCTCATACAAACTATTCACCTCCATAGGTCTCGTCATGACTCATGAGTATGAATTCGACTTTCAACTCACTTATGTCTACATTCCTAATATCTCCCTTGAGCCCAACACACCTGGCAATCATGTCCGTGGGTTCAATAATCTCAAAACTCGCCACTTCCATGAAGGACGTATTGTTGAGACACCTCTACTATACGAAGAAGGTATCAATACCTCTTTCCGAACCATAGGACTAGAAGGCCTTCTCGGAATTTACGAGAAGATTTGTCCACGGTTTGTGTTGGAATTCTTCCGTCAAGTTGAACTCGTTTGTAACGAGGATCGATCTCTATCACTATGGTTTTTGATCAAAAACCAAAAGTTTGTCTTAACTCTTGGGCAATTTGCTCAAATTCTCCGAATTTCAAATCATGGACAATGTGCCTTCACTGAAGATTGGTCTCTTGATTCTCTCTTCAACTTTCGTGAAGAAAATAGTCCATATTGTTCGCACATACCTTCCCCTCAAGAATTAACTCGCATGTTATGCAAACCTCGACCCTATTACTCTGACCCAAACATAATCTATACACGTGATATCCGAGATGATCTTAAACCTCTCGCAGTCATTCTACGTGAAAATGTTTGGAGTCTTAGGGGAAATCGAGAAATTCTTCCTGCTTGTTGTGCTCACATAATGTATTGTCTGCTAACCCAACAACCATACAATCTCGCCTATTTCTTCGCAAGACGAATTGTAAACCTTCAAGGCAACAAGAACAAGCTTATCCCATATGGAATGTTCCTGACACGCCTTTATCATCATATCATGCACTTTCATCCTCAATTTCAAATTCCGTTGTACGTACTTGTGAACAAGATGATGGAACCTCTAAACACATCTCACATCAAGTAATTCTTCATCCCTGAAATACTCATCATCCATTTGACGATCCATCTAGTGAAAACGGTCAAGAAACCTAGTTTCCTTTCCAAATAGATTCAATCCTTAGATTTCATCTTCTATCATTGTAGTGTGATCATTCTCATAAAATAAAACATTTAACGTTTGATGTCTCACTTATATAGTTGTTCAAACTCTTTAGAAAACACTGGCTTTAAAATACGATACCTTGCGCAAGTCTTGCATACCTTCTGTGAAGGTACTGTTTAGCAGGAGCCGGATCCCTCACTTTGTACTTGACGGATCCCTCCACTTAGGGAACCGTGGGATCCGGGCAAACAGAAAAAGATTTTCAAACCTCCACACATCAAACCATTACCCTAAAACATTATCATACTAGTTAAACATGATTCTTCAGGATCACTTAAGCTTCCACAAGATCAGTAGGTCTCACACTCACTCATAGTTAACTTAGGATCACATTCAAAGTAATTTTGATTTATCAATTCACCTGAACTCACCATATTTCCGCTCCAATGCTCACACATTGCCCCTCACATCTCAACACATCTAATTTTATGATTCTCTCAATTTTAGCAAATTGATTTTAGTCATCCTTACCTCTAAATGGGTCAGAAACTAGTTTTTTATTTCTTATAACTTGTAAGGAATTTTCCAAATTTATCTTAAGTTACCATCTGATCTCTAGGATCATTTAGCACTAATTGACACTCTCTAATTTCCTAGTGTCATCTTTGATCATTCATTGGTACTCATAAAGTCCCATTTTCTTCCACAAAAGGCAATCATTAGCTACCATCATTCATTGCCCTTGATCATTTAAGTCTCCTTTCATTTAAGACACCTAGGAAGACTGAAACACTCAAGATGTATAAGTACTAGACCTTACAAAACATCATTTTCCTCTTTTCTTGGCTGCTGAGAGCCGGATCCCTAAGATTAGCCTAGACGGATCCCTCATTGGAGGGAACCGTGGGAACCGGCTGACAGATTCAGCTAATCCTAGCTAAAACAATCATTTCAAGCTCTCCTTGCTAACTTGAACACTCCATCTTACATCAATTAACCTTCTTGATCAGTACAAATCTGAAGTTGACTCTTGCGCATGCAAATCATCACATTTCAAAGGATCTTAGTGGCTTAAGTCTTGAATGCACTTGCCAAATCCTTCCCTTTATAAACCACCTTGTTAGGACTTCTAAGTCATCATCTACAACCTCATTCTCAGCATGTAGAAACTTTACATCACTAACCTTTAATCATCTCATCATGAGAAAATCTCCTAGTGCTAACTCATCCACCAAAGGACCACCCAAGAAACTTGCTCGTGTTATTCACGAAATTTCTTCAACCGAATCATCTCCCGTTAAATCCACAAACGCTAGGATTTCCCCTCCACCAACTCAACCAATCAAACCAATCCTCAAAAGTATTGTTCTCACAAAACTACCAATGCCAAACACCACTATCCCTCCTAAACCAAACACCCCTATTTCCACTAAACCATCACCTTTAGAGCCTAAAGCCTTATCATTCACCACTCCACTTTCATCTCCACACCTCTAAAACTTAGAGGACTTACCTTCTAGGCCATCTCATCCTCCACCATTGCAAAAATTCTCCTCAATAGAGAGAATAGCTCAACAAAATCAAGGAGTTGAATCAACACTAGCATCGACATCCTTTTCTCCATCACCCTCAAATAATCCCTTTTGTATTATGAGGAATCATCAAAGTCAACCACCCGATCACATGGAAGTAGATACCTCTCTACCACCATCCTCGTTACATATTCCACCTCCACCACCTTTGGTTGAACCACCTCCACAAATTCCTCCCTCATTTGAGAATCCTCAACCTTCCTCACTTAACCCTCCTCCTTTTGTGGAACCTCAACCAAACCTTCCATCTCAAGCCATTCCATTTCTACCACCACCATTTCTGAGCCATGACAAAGATTGTTATCATTGTCAACATGTTAAAGGCTTGATACATGAACTACGTGAAGAGCAACGCTCCATGTTTTATCACGTCCTCGAACGTTTCGATGAAGTCAACAAACCTAAACAACCTTGAGCTTAAGGATTCAAGTGGTGTCCTAATCTTAAGCTTAACTTAGATAGTTTAGGAATCATATTTCATGTTTAAATCATTCTCTTAGTTTTAGAGATATGTAGATCATTTCTCGGGTTTTTATTGAATGAAATTACATGTTATATGTCGTATTATCATTGGTGCATTATTATGTAACTCACTCTTGATGTTAACTTCACATTTTACATCAACATTGCTGTCTAGAGCTTACAGGCAGACGGATCCCTCATGTTAGCCTAGATGGATCCCTCCAAAGGAGGAACCGTGGGATCCGTGCAACAGAAGACTTGTTTATTACTAACTTGAGTCTTATTTGCAAGAAATTATGCATTATATACTTGTTTTCTAACCTTTGTTTTGTAGATTTTCAATATACACGTGAAGACTTTGACACCCTTAGCTAGGGGAGTTTCTTGTCAAAGTAAAACAATTTCAAAAAAATTTGCAATACCTTCACGTAGGATTACATTACTTGACGTCCTGATGCAGGTTTTACTGACCAGGTCTTAATATTTATAGTGTCTCGCTATACCTATGGTCTACCCTAATGCACTAACGGGCAGTGTACCCGGTCATGTGTAGTGTAGTAAATGGTAAAGCCGAGGTCGTCCCAAGAGCAATGTGTGTCGGATAATTACTAAGTCTAATTGTCACAAAATATAAATGGTTTTATATGGTTTTAATTAATTAAACTACTAAAGCAGAATATATAAAAGCAATTAAATGGTAGAAAGGAAATCAATAAAGGAATAGTGGTGCTAACCTAGTCAATCCTCCTAACTAGTTATGTCTACGTCTACTTACTTCCAATTACTTCAGGTGGGGTCAAATTCGAGAGGACAACATTTGGTCAATTCGCCCTAACCTATCAATAAAGATGCCACCACAGAGAAATCAGCGACCGTCATAAGTCCTAATGTTCCTGGTCCCCTAAGCCAAGTCATTAAGTACCGCTACATGCTAGATTCTAAATAGTGAGTGCCCGCCCGTTAGGAACTTAGACACTACACCCCCAATTCTTAAGTTCATCCAAACGATAGGTGATCAGTTGGTCAAATCGCACAAGTAGAAAGGGTCGTCAGTTGGTCATATCTTACCCTTCCAGTCTCAGTTCGCTCACCTAGGGTCAGTTGGTCATATCTCCTAGGCAATTGACCTCTACCGCCATTCAAAACTACCGAACCAGGGGTGGCTACCAAAGAACTATGCATGCATACACTTAGAAATAATTGTACGGAAGTAAAGGTAAACGTAAACACAACAATTAAGGAATCATAACTAGGCTAGCACCAAAGGGTGCTTAGCCGCTTATATTAATCATGCACATCAATTCAATATTCAAAGGTACGAAATACATGAATTGAAAGTAAAAGAAATAATAAACGCTAAAGCTTATAGTAATGGTGTGACTTTTCTCTTGGAAACAGCTCCGTATGCTTCCCTAGACCTCCCTAGAGCTTTTTCCCACGTTCTCAGAGTATTGTGTGTGGAATGGAATGAATAGAAATGCTGGAATTTGTGGGGTATTTATAGGCCAGGTCTGAGTTACCGCGTAACCAAAAGATGAGTTACGCCGTAACCTCCGTAAATGCACTAGATCTGCTAGTTACGGCGTAACCTAGTAAGTGGTTACGCCGTAGTCTTCAATAAACCAAGTTACGTCGTAAATGATGCAGTAGTTACGGCGCAAGTATCAGCGGCGTGGAACCTCTTTTGACCTAATCGAGTTACGTCGTAATCTTTGGAAGGAGTTATGCCATAACCTCTTGATGAGTTGGACTTCAGGGTCACGCAATAGTTACGGCGTAATGTGAGAGACGAGTTACGCCGTAACCTCTTCAAAATAAGCATACTGTGATAAATCCTTAGTAAAGTTTCCATTTCCGCGTCTCTTTAGCTCCAATGCTCGCAATTTACCTGAAAGTGTAAAACAATGGAAAACAAGCGTAAATCCATATAAATGATATAAATAACGAGCATTAACGGGGGAAATTGACACTTAATAATCAGGACTATTTGATGTTATCAAATATCCCCCACTTGAACTCTACTTGCCCTCAAGTAGACCTTATTAGATAGATTCCTAAAAAGATATCACCCAAAACCTGGAAAATATGAGTTTACAAATCCCTTATGCTAGAATAAAACAAAGCCGAACACCTCGCGAAAGGGGAACAAACACTCAAATCTCTCAACTATTCTGAGTGTCAATTTCGGGGTGATCACTCAAACGCACAGTCATAACATGTATTCTATCATAAGCTTGGCGGTTACACAAATCTCCACCACTAGAGTTAAGGGCTAAACAGTTCTCGAAGGCAATATTGGTAGACACGACAAAGGTTAAGGGGTGACTCGTCATTACTAACATGTCACGGCGAAGTGGACAAAATCAATGATACATGACCAAATCCATGGCCAAGACACCAAAGATTGCTCGCTGCATCACCTAGACATGCTTCATGACTAAAGGGTAGGATAAGACATGTGATATATAAATGGTGTAAAATGAAAAACAAGCAGGTAGTCTATATCCATAACTAAGTCATCACCACTTACCGTCCGCCCAAAGTTCAAGTTTAGAAGTCTAGAGACCGGATCATGAAATGCAAGGCAGATGTGTCATTAGAGGACGTCGTGATGGGCACACTACCTTTTCTTCTTCAGTTGGTATTACTCCAACTCTAATCTTCAAATGTGACCGAGGTGACCTCCTCGATACTAAACAATAAAGATCATACTATAGTGCTTATAACATTGCACTTTACAAAATCATAACTCAATCAACTTTTTTTTTTGTCAATCATAACTATAACATAACATCCCCCCACTTGAGATGAACAATGGGAATTCGGGGGGTCTTCAATGATCTTCATAATTGTTGTCGATGAAAGCGTGATTTCCAAACCTTTCCACTCGAACCTTGAACTTAGGCAAATGATGACTTCCCAATTACAAATAAAGACTACAGGTTAGGCTAAGGTGTAAGGGTGTAACGAAACAATATATAGGGGTGACAAAATGAAAGGAATGGCTCAGAAGGGTGTATCTAGGGTTATCTTGCACTAAAGGGGAGTGCAACAAAAGGGTTTCACATGGGGGTCGAAAAGTCGAGGTGACTAATCGATAGACTCACAATGGTAGGTGTTTGGGTGATAATCCTATAATATTCCCTTCTAAAACTGAAAAGTCCAAATACATCGAGCTAACTCAACATACCTCGTTTATGGTCTCGAAATGATGCAAAGGCCAAGTTCTAAAGTTTACAAGCTACCGACACTCATAATTTGGTGGATTTGGGTAAAATATTGGAAATGGATAAGGCTAATCTCACCATGTAATATCAAGGGTTGTATGTGCTCGGCTAAGGTCTAATCTAGTTAGGTTCGGAAAAACATGTTAAAATTTTAAAAATGGCATAATTTTTCAAAATAAACTAGAAAACTGAGGGCGAAATAAAGTTCAAGATATAATTCTACTCCCGTCCCCCCACTTGAATTGTACAAAGTCCCTTTTGTACTAGGCATTAAAATAAAGGTGAAGAGAAAGGTAGAATTAGAGCGAGAACTTCCCTGAATTTTGCTCCAAAAAGAAGAAGGCTCACGAGAAAGGATCGTGCCTTCGTTAAAGCGTCATGAGCAAACTTCAATCCCTGAAATCACAATACCGACAAGCATAATTTTAAAAAGAAAAAATAAATAAAAATGAAAAATAAACCTAACTCACTTTCGTAGGAATCACCGTTGCATTTAGCGAATGCAACAAGCCTTTTAAACCACTTGGTGTCCCAAGTGGACAAGTGAAGTCTCGTGAGGGTTTACAGGGAACACACCCACAAAGTTCATTTAAAAACTAATACAAGGTTACTGTGTTTTAGAATGAAGGAATTAAAGCAGAGGATAGTTACGTCGTAACTCCAATAAGAGAGTTACGCCGTAACTTGCAAAACCTGAATGAGCTGAGAAGCGAATGGTTACGGCGTAACCACTGAGATGGTATTAGGCCATAGTTGGTAATGCGTCAAGAATTCTGCTGCTAAAATGTTGGTTACGGCGTAATCACCAAGATGAGTTACGCCGTAACTCTGTTCAGATCAGAATCGCAGCAGTAATTACTTTTCATTGTCTCCTGCAAAAATGGTTAGAAAACACAAAACCCAACAGAAAGGAAATAAAAATAAAAGAAAGGGATAATTCGGGTTGTCTCCCGAAAGAACACTTTTCTTTATTAACGAGTCTTTAAGTTAGACTCAGAGCTGCGGGGCTCCTATGGGGGTCTTTGAACATTCCCCACTTCCATTACTCGTTGGTGTTCATTCATCCAATTATCAAGCCTTTTTTTTTCTTGTAGATTTATTGAGCCCAAATGCTCCCAACTTATGTGAAAGCCATTTATCACATGATTCTCCATTGTCGTCATCTTTAATAATATTATCAGTAATGCTGATGTTTGATCTTGTTCTGCCTATGATGTCAGTGATATGGTTGCACCCATACTGCTTGATTAGTTCCTTAATCAATTTCGAGCTTCCAGGCTTTAATTTGTACCAATCTTCCAATGCTAATTCAACATCATGTTGCTCTCCCTTATGAGGGTAAATCCATTCATTAACTTTTCTTTCACATTTTCGAGGGTGAGAGAATGGTGGCCATGCCGATTCGCATTTTGTGGTTAACATCGAGTTGCAAAAGTGTTTACTAGGACTCAGAGTTTCCTCCTTGCTATGAACAATTTCATCCTGTTTCTACTTACAATGTTCAATACTTTCTTTACGATTATCAGTAATAGGTAGAGTGGGGTTTATTGATTGAACATTATTAGAAATTTCAGTTTTTGGTTTTAAATGCTCGTTCATACTAAAAGTTATGTGTTCCTTTTCGGTCCCCAAGGAAATTTGTTTTTCAAAAACCATGATTTGAGCTCTACAGGTGGCCAGAAAGGGTCTTCCAACAATCAAGTTGTAAGTCTCCCGCTTTCCCATGTCAATTACTACAAAATTGGTGGGGAAGAAAAATTTTCCAATTTTCAACAGCACATTGTTCACAATCCCCCTCGGTACAGCTTTAGAAGAATCTGCCATTTCAATCATAATAGTTGTTTCTTTTAAATTGGTAAGTTTGATTTTATCGAATAAAGTAGTTGAGATAAGGTTAACCCCGGCCCCTAAATCAGCTAATGCGGGAATATTAATATTACCAATAGTACAAGGGAGAAGAAAACTTTCCTGGTACTGCAGCTTCTCAGGAAGTTGGCTAGGTAGGAACTCGTCGTCTTCAGCTTTATCATCTTCTCTTAGGTAGTTAATCCCGGAGAGATCATTAGTGATAGAGGATGTGCATTGCTTCTTTTTTACTTTGTCCTGCGCAAATATGGCTTTGCAGGAACTGGCTTTAGCATTACTTGTTGCGAGGTTCTTAGCTAATTGCCCAATTTGTGTCTCGAGGTTCTTAATTGCAGCATCTTGGTTACGTAGGTTCATATTAGTGTCCTCCTTAACTTTGGTCATCCATTCCTTGAGCCTATCTTCTTTTTTTGTCGATTCTTCAATGTGTTGGTGTATTATTTCATCAAGACTCGGTTTAGGAGTATTGTTGTTGATTTTTGTGTAGAACCCAGGGGATTTTTCACGGTACCTAGGTCCGTAATTATTGTAGCTTTTGAAAGGGAATTCTTTTCCATAGTTTACTTCACTGATCCTTTTAACTTCTTCATTGGAGGAACAATTTTTTGAAGGATGACCCCTATCTCGTTCCACTTGAATGGAATGCACATTTTCCTTGAGCTTCTTCATTTCCCTTCCAAGGTTCTTTAATTTGTTGTTGATTGCTGCTAGGCCCTCAATATCATTATTTTTACTACGGTTGCTTCCTCCATTGTGCCATTTGTAAGAGTGGTCTGCCATTTTTTGAATGGTTTCCAAAGCCATGGTGGGTGTCATACTAGGAATCGGCCCTTGAGAATCAATCATTTGTCTTGAAGAGATGTTCAGTCCATTGTAAAAGACGTTCACTTTTTGTTGGCAGTTAAGATCGTGAGTAGGGCACTTATATAACAATTCGTTGTATCTCTCCCAAGCTTGGTATAATGTTTCATCTCCCTCTTGCTTGAAGTTATAAATTTCCTCCATTTGCTTGGCTGTCTTTGATGGAGGACAATATCTCTGAATGAAGTATTTTTTTAAGATAGGCCAAGTGTTGACAATCCCTGCAGGTAATCGATCGACCCATCTTTTTGCAGCTCCCGTGAGAGAAATAGGGAATACTCGTAGCATTATAGCATCATGTGAGACTCTGGGGATTTTGAATAGGCTGACAATGTATTCGACGTTGTCTACATGTTCATGGGCATCATCGACGATGCTTCCAGAGAAGGGGTTTGCACGTAATTCCCTCATGAACTGAGGTTTAATTTCTAATTGAGCATCATCTGCAATGGCTGGCCTCACAATCCCTGGCCCTTGTTCTTCTCTTGTCAATGCCAAATATTCCTCAAGAGTGAGGTTGTCGATGTTAATGGCTTCCATGGTACCTGAAAACTTGAAATATGATCGTGAGAAAAGTTTAAATATGAAATGAAAAACATAATATTAATCCTAATATAGCTCCCGCAGCGCCAAAAACTTGATGCGGTTTTACTAACGGTCTTAATATTTATAGTGTCTTGCTATACCTATGGTCTGCCCTAATGCACTAACGGGCAGTGTACCCGGTCGTGTGTAGTGTAGTAAATGGTAAAGCCGAGGTTGTCCCAAGAGCTATGTGTGTCGGATAATTACTAAGTCTAATTGTCACAAAATATAAATGGTTTTATATGGTTTTAATTAATTAAACTACTAAAGGTAATATATAAA
Source organism: Chrysanthemum makinoi (assembly GCA_910596185.1). Taxonomy (NCBI): domain Eukaryota; kingdom Viridiplantae; phylum Streptophyta; class Magnoliopsida; order Asterales; family Asteraceae; genus Chrysanthemum; species Chrysanthemum makinoi. The sequence goes on from OU343218.1 coordinate 243,927,118, forward strand.
ATCAATTAAATGGTAGAAAGGAAATCAATAAAGGAATAGTGGTGCTAACCTAGTCAATCCTCCTAACTAGTTATGTCTACGCCTACTTACTTCCAATTACTTCAGGTGGGGTCAAAGTCGAGAGGACAACATTTGGTCAATTCCCCTAACCTATCAGAAAGATGCCACCACGGAGAAATCAGCGCACCGTCATAAGTCCTGTTGTTCCTGGTCCCCTAAGCCAAGTCATTAAGTACCGCTACATGCTAGATTCTAAATAGTGAGTGCCCGGCCGTTAGGAACTTAGACACTACACCCCCCAATTCTTAAGTTCATCCAAACGATAGGTGATCAGTTGGTTAAATCGCACAAGTAGAAAGGGCCGTCAGTTGGTCATATCTTACCCTTCCAGTCTCAGTCCGCTCACCTAGGGTCAGTTGGTCATATCTCCTAGGCAATTGGCCTCTACCGCCATTCAAAACTACCGAACCATGGGTGACTACCAAAGAACTATGCATGCATACACTTAGAAATAATTGTACGGAAGTAAAGGTAAACGTAAACACAACAATTAAGGAATCATAACTAGGCTAGCACCAAAGGGTGCTTAGCCGCTCATATTAATCATGCACATCAATTCAATATTCAAAGGTACGAAATACATGAATTGAAAGTAAAAGAAATAATAAACGCTAAAGCTTATCGTAATGGTGTGACTTTTCCCTTGGAAACAGCTCCGTATGCTTCCCTAGACCTCCTTAGAGCTTTTTCTCACGTTCTCAGAGTATTGTGTGTGGAATGGAATGAATAGAAATGCTGGAATTCGTGGGGTATTTATAGGCCAGGTCTGAGTTACGGCGTAACCAAAAGATGAGTTACGCCGTAACCTCCGTAAATGCACTAGATCTGCTAGTTACGGCGTTACTAGGTTACGCCGTAGTCTTCAATAAACCAAGTTACGTTGTAAATGATGCAGTAGTTACGGCGTAAGTATCAGCGGCGTGGAACCTCATTTGACCGAATGGAGTTACGTCGTAATCTTTGGAAGGAGTTACGCCGTAACCTCTTGATGAGTTGGACTTCAGGGTCACGCAATAGTTACGGCGTAATGTGAGAGACGAGTTACGCCGTAACCTCTTCAAAATAAGCATACTGTGATAAATCCTTAGTAAAGTTTCCATTTCCGCGTCTCTTTAGCTCCAATGCTCGCAATTTACCTGAAAGTGTAAAACAATGGAAAACAAGCATAAATTCATATAAATGATATAAATAACGAGCATTAACGGGGGAAATTGACACTTAATAATCAGGACTATTTGATGTTATCACGTCCTCCTTGCAAAGGAGCACTCGTCAAGGGGGAGCATGTTTGTCAAAAAGACGAAACCATTTGCAAACTTAAATTGCGAAGCACTCACTTAATCTTTCTAATTACTTGACGCCCTCACAAAGGGATGGACTCGTCAAGGGGGTGCTAAGACGAGAATACTTCTCTTCCCGTACTCTCTATTTTTCATATTTTTTCTTTTCACATGTTTTTTTTAAAACAATGTGTTAGTTTCTTTTCGACACTTTTTTTGTTTCGAAAAAAGGGGGAGAAGAGAGTAAAAACTCTAATTCAAACTTTTACAAATTTTGGTTTTTCCTTAAAATAATCTTATGTTTTGTCATCAACAAAAAGGGGGAGATTGTTAATACAAATAATCCGTAAAAACGTTTATTTATATTTTACGATCTTCTAATGTTTGGTCGATAACAAACGTAAAATCATTTTAACGAAACAAATAAAATACGTAATTAGTTTGAGCCAATAGTTTATTAACACACTTACGTTTTCATATAAAACACTAAACAAGTAATAGTGTTTTCATGGTATAGTAATGCATATGTATAACAACTAGTGTTTACATAGTGGGTAAATATATACATGTATTATAATGGGTAATATAATGGGTAGAAATTCAAGTATTTGACCCATTGACTAAATACATTGAATGTAGTTGGGTAAAGCCCAAAGTCCATGACCCATGCCCATTGAGCATGATCCATAACCCATGACCCATTGCATGACATCATGCATAAGTCATAATGGGTATTATCCATGACCCATGGAGCTAACCCATGACCCATTGACTAGATGCATTGCATCTTCTAGATACATTGTATCTATTTGGATACCCATGGAACAAAGCCTACAACCCATTATCCATAATCCATGATCCATGACCCACAACCCATTTAGGGGGAGCGTCCTACGGATCCCTAGGATTACACTAGACGGATCCCTTAAGCAAGGGATCCATGGGATCCGTGGAACAGTAGCATGTTTTTTTATATAAATAGTGAGCCATTTCTTCATTGTAACTCACCCCTTTCACACACATTCTCTCCTAGTGTTGTAAACTTTCTAACCTCAGATCCAAAGGATCTTTCTATGTAGTTTTGTGTTTGTGTAATTCTCTAGGTTCCTCTTAAAGGCGAGATCACCACCTCTTAAAGTCGAGCAAGCTCAAGTCCATGGGTTGCCAAGCTTCGTCATCATCAAGACTACTGATGTTATCTTATTGATAGTTCTTTCTTCTCTCATTAGAAGTGTTGTGTCAAAGACATAGGTGATATGTGTCTAAAGGATCAAATCGAAGGCATTAGTAAAAGGTGCCAAAGATCCAAGTCAAAGGCATTAGTGAAAGGTGCCGAAGGTCCAAGTCAAAGGCATTAGTGAAGGGTTCCGAAGGTCTGTGTCTAAGGAATTAGTGAAGGGTGTTGAAAGTCATGCCAAAGGCATTAGTGAAAGGTGCCTAGGGTATACATTCGATATGGTGTGTCGATGTACAAGATAGATTAGTATTGGTTCAAAATATATTGATATCCTTGTTGATGTTGTCATAAGGAGTGGATCTCCTTTGGGATAGATGTCGTGTAGTGTTGGGTAGTAGTTCCTCCTTTGTAATGGAACTCGGTATCTAGCCTTGTACCGGATAAAGTGTAGGCGACGTTGTGATAGGTTTGGTTCTACCTCGTGGAAGAACCCGGTGTCTAGCCTTGTACCAGATAAAGAGTAGGCGATGTTGTGAAGGATTCTCCGCCACAAGGATTTTGTGTTGTGTAGTGATTACGAACTCTCGTGTAGGTGACTCGGGGAGTGGAGTAGGGTAAGGAAGGTGTCCTTGTAGCTGAACCACTATAAATACTCGCGTTGTGGTTTTGTGCTTCTTACTCTTTATCATTGCTTTATTTATTTATATGCTTATCTATCAACATCCAACACACACATTTAAATAAATTGACATAAGTCGATCTAAATAGTTTAAAACCAAGTTTTAATCAGTAAAACTATTCAAACCCCCCCCCCTTCTAGTTTTCCACACAACGCGTTAAGATAAGGTGTGACAATTCAACCAACCAATAAAAGATAACTAGGGAGTAATAGTATCTAGTTAAACACATTTTTAATCATCATACGAGCACACATCAAATAGACGTAGCTACCCGTAGTAATAGATAAATAGATAATTAGATAAGTGGAAGTAATTGGTAGAAATACCACCATCCAAACCAATTGCCCCGAGATATTTACCTTAGCTTTATAAAAAACCAATAAAAGATAAAAAAAAGATAAAAATAAAATAAAAATAAAATAATAATCATCGTCAACCCCCACCTTCTCGTAATACATTTCTTACTAGCATTCCTATTCCCCTAGAGAACGATATCAATCCCTGAGGCTTACCCAATACTACACTACAACGATTAGGTTCACTGCCTAGGTGGTTGAAAAACTTGCTCGAAGACAAGGAAGTTCCTTTGACCCCGAACGCACTTAGTACGCGCATCAAGTTTTTGGCGCCGCTGCCGGGGAATAGAATAGCTAGTTAGATTTCTATCTCGTTGAGGTTCACTTGCTTGATTCCTATCAAGTAATATTTTTTCTCAATTTTTAGCTTCCTCGTAGTCTATCCCCCTTCTTCGTGACTTTGTTAGTAGCCCCATCACTTTTCATCATGGAAGGTGATAACCCACCACCAAATCAACCACTTGCCATCGACCCACCACTAATTGACCCGCCAAGAGGCCGTACTCTTGGTGAATACTCTATACCAAGCCACCAAGGCTAAAGGAACACCATTGAGCTCCCCGATCAAGCTCAAACTACGGCCCTGCGATCCGACACCATCCGGTTGGTGCAAAACGGATGTGCATTCCATGGAACACGTTTCGAAGATTCTAATCAGCATCTCAAGGACTTTCTTAAAATCGTTGATTCCATCGACCTTGATGCTACCACACGGGAGACCACGCGTTTGCGTCTCTTCCAATTCTCTCTACAGGACCAAACTAGTAATTGGCTTGAGCGACTTCCCGTCAGATCCATATCAATTTTTCTAGCCCAATTTTTCCCACCGGGGAGAACTACCAAACTTAGGAATGACATCTTGATGTTCCAACAACGTCAAGGAGAAACTCTCTACGAGGCATGGACTCGATTCAAGGACTTACTCCATAAAGTACCTCATCACGACATCGATCTTTGGCTTCAAGTCCAAATCTTTTACGATCATGTCAAGTTCCTCACCAAGCGATCCATTGACCGAGCGACCGGTGGAAGGCTCAGCAATCTCAACGCGGAAGAATCATGGGATATAATAGAAGAGCTTGCCTGTCAAAGCTACGAAGATTGGAGTGAATCTCATGAAACCCGTAAGAGAATGGTAAATGCCATATCAATACCTCATGACCCTTCCAACATTACCGAAGAGCAAGTTAGTGCTCTTGAGAAAAGGATCGACTATCTAGTTGAGAGGCAAAAGAAAGCACCTGGACCAATCCATCGAGCAACAGTTAATTCCACTAACTCCGCCAACCACCCACCACCTCTCTCCGAATCACCTAGCCGTGAAAAAAATCCCAATTCTGTACAACACTTCCATTCTACCTCTCCAATCCCACTCTCACCAAGCTTCAAAACACAAATGAGAGAATACATGGCTGGACATTCGGAAAGATTAGCCAAATTTGAAGAAGATGTTTATAGGCAAAGGGAAGAAATGCAGGCAAAAATGACGGAGATGATGAACTTGGTGAAAGAGTACACTAAGACGAAGGTTCTCGAAAAGGTGTTAGTGAGAAACGATGAACGGGCTACCCCCACTTTGTTTGTTAATGCCATTTCCATTGTTTCCGATAAGGGTGGAGTAGTTGAGAAGAAGGAGACTAAGAGCAGCAAGAATAGTAAGGACAAGGATGAGGCTCAGACTGATGATAAACCCAAAATCATTGAATACTACCTTAAGCATGAGATCAATAAAAAAACAATTTTTAACCAAGTGAACAACTTTAGGTACGATGATGTTCTTAGGAAAGCCCTCTTAGGTGAAATAA